>JAOXJM010000012.1:145908674-146013154 GCA_026413425.1 Tringa solitaria | reverse complement strand
TAGATGATCTCCAGAGGTCCCTTCCAACCCCATATCATTCTGTGATTCTGTGACAGCTCTGATGAGCTCAGGTGAAGCCGACAGTAATTCCTGTGGTGAGCAGTTCCTCGTGGGGCAGCGCCCATGCTCTGTGCCTGTGAAAGCAGAGATCAGAGGGCAAGTGCAGAGACTCGGAGCCTGGAAGGGCTCCTGCTACCAGGAAGCACCTGCTTGAGAAAGAAACCATCTGCTGCAGGACAAGTGACAGGTTGGTGTCTTCTGACATACCAGGGTTTGTGTCCTCTACGTCTGGAACCACCTTTACTCAGTACACACTGTGGTTTTTGCACATTTTATCTCACATCCTCATCTAATCTTATTCCGGGTAACGTTTGCTGGTCACTTCCTTTTGATGTGTTGGTGCTGGGGTGATCGCTCTTATTTCCTCCAGGTTGTAAGAAAACGCAGGGGGAACAGTGGTGGCACAGAGGGTTGGAATAAAAGGCAGGAGAGTTTCTGCATTTTCTCATCGTGCTTTTTTTTCTCTTTGCATGGATGCTGTAGAGATGCGTAAATATTAGAAGAAATAAAAAAAAAAAACATCCTTAGCTGGTGATGCTGCTGTCGGTGAATGACTGTTCTGGCTCCGCTTGACAGTACCGTGCACATTGCAGGATGTTGCAGGCAGGGTGATGCTGTAGTTCTTTCGCAAACTGTGGTCTACAGCTTTTGATATATTTTCCTTTAATTCTGTTTCCCCCCCCTAATCTACATTTTTAATGGCTCTTCAGTTTGCTGCTTTGAATTAGTACTCCATGGTGTGTCATACTAAGTAATTCCTCCCTGTGTTTGGTGTATGTGCACGCTGAAAAATGCCCATATCTTCAAAAGATATCCCTTCTTTTAACCACTCTTAGTCGCTGTTGAAACATACTGCTCTTTTCTGTGTATCAGTTCTGCCAGCCCATTTATCCCACATAATGTTATCCTTTCTGCAAGTAAGTAAGCTCCATTTTCCTGTGCTTATAAACCCAGGATGGAGCATTTCAGGGATTGCCACAAGAGAGCTATAACGAATAGGAAAGTTTTACTGCCATTACTTTTCCTTCCTCCCGACGCTGCTGTCTGTGCACTCAAAGCTGTCTCAGCCTTCGTGACTGCACAAAGCGAATGTTACTCATTTTCTCCCACCTCCGAACTTCCAAGCCTACTGACTCCAAACAATAAATGGTTGTTGCCTTTTTTTTTCTCTACGTGTGCGACTAGATTTTATTTTGTATTGAAAATGTTTGCATTTACTCCCTGAATCCTTATAGGATCCTGTCAGTAGCAGAAGTGTGAGCAGTAGTTGAGGGAAAAGTGTATTTATTTATTTATTAACATTAATGTTTTGCTTTCTGTCTTCTAAATGCCAGTTATGTCAAACTGTTCTTATTCTTGGCATTACTGACCACCCATGCAAAGAACACCATCAATATTTTTTGCTGTTTTTCTCCACAATCTTTGTGTCTCTCACTTTCTTTTCTAGCAATTATTTTTTTTTTGGCATCGTGTTCAAGAACTATTAAATGTTCAACCCACAAGAGGAAACTCTGGTTTTGCCGATCTTAGGAACAGTGAATCAGTCTATAGACACTGATAGTTTTGTCACTTAATACTGTTGCTGGAGGAACCTACGGCACATCAGCTTGTCATTCTGTTTGGAGGGCAGGATTTGTCTCTCTTCACTGTGGCTCTCTGGAAGTCACACATACCTCCGAGCCACTCCAGGAGTCAGACAGGCATCTCCAGAGGATGCTTGTCTCTCTCTGCTTCCACAGAGGAAGCTTAGCTGATTAACTGTAAATTATGCCCCAAACTTTAGACTTGTGGGTGGAGGTGAGGTAAGTCCAGTGTGGGCACCTTACGGCTTTTGAATGACATGCAGCTTCCTGGCTCCTCAGGACGGGATCCCGCGCTCATGGTACCTCGTGCGTTGTTGGGCTGTGGGGCTGGGTTTGAAGGTTTGTTGCTCAATCATCTAGATCCAGGGAGAAGATGAGCCAGCAAAGCCCGTTGTACATCTGAGTCACTGCGGTGACCCAGCCCAGTGAAATCTGCATTTGCAGGTCTATTGGATAATTCCTAGGGCCGTCCCACATTCATTTCTCTGACTCTTGCAACTCTTGGCTTGTGATGATTTTGATACATGGCTTGTGGAGTCTGGAAGATGAGTAGTGTCTACAATTGGTGTAAGTGAAGAGAAGAATAGCAGTGGTGGATGGGACAATTTATTTTAACATGACCATGCTCCAAACTTGGAGCAAACTCAAAGCTATAATAAAGTCTTTGACCTTCAGGACTAGACACTACTAAATTGAAAATAAAGGCATTATTTCTGGTTGTGTTGCAGGATTGGCAGACTGAGATTTCTGTTGGCAGGCAACAAAAAAGCTGCTGTCCTTCACTGGAAAAAGAGGGAGGATGTTACGCTCTTGGCCTGAAAGAAATATGGTGCCTCATCCATATTGGAGACTTGCCTCAATGTCTTAAATCAAGTGACTTTTGGAAAAGCAGCTCAGATTCTTTGCTGAGCTGCTTTTACAGTCTCTAGTTCTCTGGACAGTTTGGGAAACTGGGGCAGAACAGATACTGGTAATGGTGTATCAGGTCTTCTAGGCAGTTTGAAACAGATTTGGCAGGACTGTATCCGGCACACACTAGTAAATGGAACAGATTTCTGTGAAATTCATTGAACAGACGATGGGGCCTCAGTCCAGTGGCTGTGGATTCGGTTCTCCACCATGTGAGATGCACAGGTTTTATTAGCAATGGGCAGAATTTGTATAGGGCGTGTGATGGATGTCTGGGGAGGTGGGGGGAGGTCCCTTTTTCTGGAGGATAAGCCCCAGTTAAACTTGAGAGTAAGGTGCAGCTGCCACAGGAGGAGCACCTATTGTGTGCACAGGACATGTCCACCTGGGGAAGCCTGTGCTGTGCTGAGACCTTATTTCTTGAGACTAGCACTTCAGCTAATGGTTGATGGACTGTAAGGTCTTTATATAGATAAAGAGCATCTAAGCAGAGATTCCAGCCCTTTGCAACGCTGTAGGCTTATCTTTGGTCACTTCCACCCCTGTTGTCTCAGTGTGTCCTCTGCCTGTCTGGTACAGTCACTCCTCCTCTCATGGCCACAGACCCCCTTGCTGACATGATACCTCTACTCAGGTGGGTGAAGGAGTCTGCCGGAGAAACTCATTCATGGAGGCACTTGCTGGCAGACAGCATCAGTGATAGCAAAGGGTTGATACCAGCCAAGTCTGGTACCAGGAGAGATTTGGGTTCACACCAGCAACAGGGAGCTGTGATGATTTTCAAAATCAATTTGGCACTGGACACAAAATAATTGTCATCACAGCACGGTGCTAAGCCCAGCTACTCGTATTGAACACTCAGTGCTGTGGCAGGGAGGCCTGAACAATTGTTGGAAGCCAAACATCTGGCAAAGAGAGAAAGGGAAGCAGAGCCAGTGGGGAAAGGGAGGCAGGATGAAAAGTCATGGTGGCTGAAATGGGATGTAAGCATTTCTTGAACAAGGTTGTTAGGTATATGTGGGGGATGCCTGCTGCTGTGAGGCTTTACTTAAAGTGCAAAGGATGGCTGGGTCAAACAGGGAAGTGTGAGAGACAACCGTATTTGGGTGTTAAAAACTAGACTGACATCGGGGGGAAAGTGATGGGTCAGCAGGGTAGGGAAATGAAGGAGGACTGAGAATCAGCTTGAAAGTAAAAGAAAGAAAGAGAAAGAAAAGATGCCTCAGTCTTATCAAATGAGCCAACTATATTAAAACCTTGTGGGGATGTGTGGTCCTTTATGGATGTTAAGGCAGGCTGCAGGAGTGCTGGGGTGCACCTTGCCAGTACTCTTTGAGCTTCAGTGGTGTTGCTGAGAAAATCAGAGATGCTTTGGTTGATGAGCTTGAGAGACTGTGTTTTGCTGCTTTGATTAACGTACTTGAAAGATTTTGTCTTTGTTTTGTGATTTTTTTTTTTTTTTGCAAATGTTGTATGACTTATTTGGCAGAAAGGTGCAGGGTTTTTTTTTGCATTTCAAAATGGAAATTGAATAAACTGGGGAAAAAAGTCTGGTAGTCTACTGCTACCTCAATAGCAGGTAGAAGTCAAGAAATTTCCCTTTCAACTGGCTTCAAACAAATTTCAGAACACATGCTTAATCTTCATCATTAATCTTAACATAGATGATGGATTTATGTCAAGAGGCAACAAGGTTAAGTCAGCATATGAGTGGCTCTGGTATATTACTTTCACCGAAGAGCATGTTTATCTTGATGACACCTCTGTTGGAGCTCCAGCAAATGTACTTTTCCAGGGGAGGTCTGGAGAGGAATAGCTACTCACCTGACTGTTCATAATACAAACCTCACTCTGACCTTATATTAGTTCTTCATAAGCAAAGCCTGAATGTGTGTTGTTTCAGATGAATATCCTGGGCTGTGTTAGGCTGGACATTGGCAGCAGGGCGAGGGAGGTGGTCCTTCCCCTCTGCTCAGCCCTGCTGAGACATGTCTGCATGCTGTGTCCAGAGCCGGGCTCCCCAGTACAGGAGAGATACGGAGTAAGTCCAGTAAAGGGCCACAAAGATGGTTAAGGAACTGGAGCATCTGTGATATGAGAAAAGGCTTGAGAGAGCTGGAATTATTCAGTCTGGAGAAGGGAAGGCTCAGGGGGACCTTACCCATGTGTGAATACTTCACTAGGAGAGAGTAAAGAAGATGGAGTCAGCTGGCTCTCGGTGGTTCCCAGTGTTGGAACAGGAAATTCCACTTAAACATTAAAAGAACCCCCAACATTTTATTCTGAGGGTGCTCAAACACTGGAGCAGGTTGCCCAGAGAGGTTGTGGAATCTCCATCCTTGGAGGTACTGAAAACCTGACTGGACACAGCCCTGAGCAACATGCTGTAGGTGACCCTGCTTTGAGCAAGGGGTTGGACTAGGCCATCTCTAGAGGACCCTTCCCACCTCAGCCATGATGTCATTCTGAAGAAAAAACTTCTTCACTGGAATAAAACTGCAATTGTTCAGAGGGTTTTGGTGAAAAATAAGAGAAAACAAGCACTATTTAGCTAAAATTGGTAGTTAGAGCTTGGAAACATCACTATGGTTAAGTCAATGTTTTGCCTCTTACAGGATTCTCAGTTCTTGTCAGAGAAGGAAGGATACTTGTTTTGAATTACACTGGGAGGTTTTGGGAGGTTAAAGCCTGGTTTGGCAAAAGTGCCTTTGAACATCCTACTGGGAAGAAGCTCCTGCAAATAGCATACCACGTGTGTAGTGTTACCTTTGTGTGTGACGTGCCACAGCTGGGGGGGAATCCTTGGAGAGCTTGTGCGCTTCTGTGCCTCCCTTCTGGCAGTAAGCAGGACTTTTTTTACTTTTTAAATGCATCTCTGATTTGCTGCTTGTTTCTGTCTCTCTTCCTTTTCTCTGTGTGTGTATCCCCAAAGGTGTTGGCTTTCCAGGTCAGTTGGCTCTGAGCAGGCTGAGGGTAGAACAGCTGCAGGCTCTGATCTCTCTGGACTGAGTTACTTGGAGCACATGTGAGAAATGCAGCCTAATCCTTCTGTAGCTTGCAGGGTTTGGCATGAAATACCTCTTCTCCCACAGGCCAAGTTTATCTCACTGCAGCAACTTAACATTACCCCTGCCCTCTGGGCCATTCTCCTTCTGAAAGTGGTTATTTTCTAATCAACGCTGGAGAATATTGATCATTGGAAGAGGAAAAACTTGGCAGATTTTGAGGGCTGTGTCTAATCTGGAGGTGGCAGCAGCGGGCATTTCTTATTTGGAGGGTAGAGAGAAGAAAAACGAAGAAATTTTAGAAATTTTAGTTTAGAATAAACTGTCTTCAGTATTAATTTATAGTTTAAAGGCCGGCTGGGGTGGGGGTGTAACCCGCAGTTGACTGGTGGTGGGCACAAGGAGAAGACTGGTTGTAATGTAGGTGAAAGAGATGGTAGCAACAGGAGCTTCTGAAATACCATCTGCTAAATAGTAATACTGGGTTCCAGGCACTCCACCAGTGTAATTAATGTGTGAGTGGGCTATGGGACTGCGGCTGGAGAAGAGAATTCTATTCTAAATATATTTATCATTGTAAATCAAAAAAACAGGAGGGGAGGTGTTGGGTTTTTTAATAAGAACTATTGCACATCATCAGCTTTATGCAAATATTAGATAAGAAACATGTCTTGTGCACAATGAGATTTTAATGCTGCTGGAATAAAACTATTGGAAAACATAAAGGCTGTTATTTAATTGCAAATCAACCCTCATTTTGCCTGACTAATTCTGCTTTTCATTCCTTTGCTGCTTTATGATGCCAGTTCAATGTGGGGGAGGCCATCAGGCAGCTGTGCCACAAAGTTCTGGTTGATCTGTTGTACCCAGAGCTGCAGAGTGACCTTGGGCAATGCACGAGTGTGACACGATGAAAACACCTATTTATTTTTTTTTCAGATGCCTGCATCAGGCTCCTAGCTCTCAGGGTTCTTTTATAATCAGGACTTTTGGGCCCCTCTGGAAGTAGTGTGAAAGCCCAAGTCTGAGGAGAGATCCTGCAGTAAACCTGAACCTTGAAAGTGTTTAAAATGATGCTTGTTCTGCATGATTTTCCAGGTAAGCTGTAGAAACTTTATGCTGATCGCTACCCATGGGGATCCAAGATGGGATTATTCCATCAAGAAAGAAATCCTGCTGCTTCTTGCGTAGCCAAGAGAGAGAGACTCCCTGTTTTACCCTTTGCTCCCTGACTTTCACAGCACTCATGGCAAAGGCAGGCCCTTGGCATTTTGCTGCCCAGCAGCTCCAGGGATGGGTGATGATGGGGCAGAGAAGGGTTCAGGATGGGCTTGTATTTCCTCATGCTGCCCTGATGCTCAACCCTGTGTCACCATCCCAGTGCCCGGATAACATTCAGGCTGGTGCAGAGCTGGTGAGAACTGTTGTCTCTGGACTCAGGCTGGACACTGGGGAAGGCTTTCACCATGTATGGGGAGTGGAGGTAGCAAAAAGGAAGAGTCAGGGTCTTAAATATGGGAGGAGAACAGAGGAGGGTGATACAGTCAGTGATTGCTGTGGATAATAGTTTGCCCGGTGGGAATCTGACTTGGAATGGGTCAGGGTTGGATCCTGAATACTTCTGGATATCTGGAGTGACCTAAACCTGATTTCCAAACCTTTTGAAACAGATGAACTGAAGCTAACAGACAAAATGCCTCCTGAACATTGATGCTTGCAAATTTGTCCCTATCAAAGAAAGTATGCTTCACATACAAGCTTGCAATAAACTGTTGGAAGTGCTTTGGCAGTATCTGAACCCTAGAAATTAAGGGCTCACCTGGGAAGGGTCTCAGTTGTACAAAGACTTTCCCTCGTTTCTAGCAAAGGCTTTTGTGTGTGTCCTTGAAGTCTCCCAGGGGCCAAGTGCTTCAGTGTGAGACTCCTTCAGCAGCCATGGCAAGAGCTGAGATTTGCTGTTTGCAAGTTCAATCCTGTCTCATGGGAGCTGAACTGCTGGAGAAAGTTCCTTCCCGTTAGTGTCTGAGACTGAACACTTAAAATTCAGCACGAAATAACGCTGGTCTCATTAAATACTGGAAAATTGTTGCTGACAAGTGTTTGCGACAATTTGTAAACAAACGAGAGATCATAGGGAGTAAGGGCCATGTCTGTGTTTTTAAAAATAAATGTAAATATTAGGCTTAGAGAGAACTGAAATTGTGTTGCAATCTGTTTTTAAGGCTGCTGGTGCCTACCATCTCATGAGGGCTTTCCCATTTGGGGTTATCTGCTCTGTCTTTGTACAGAGGCTTTTCCAGTTGTCATTGAACCTATTCCCAGCACCAGGCAAGACTGAGAAAACACAATGACCAGAGTTGAGCAGGGCTTGGTGACCAATATAGAGGGAAATCATGGTGGGGATGAGGGTGTTTAAACCCATCACCAGAAGTGAAAGGCCATGAGACCAGCAGCATTAAGTATGGAGAAACCACAAGCAGGAGTCACCTGTTCGGACCCTCTCACTCTAATAAGGATACTGATAGAAAGAAGAATTATTTAGATGCCTGTGATAATTAGAAGAGAGAATGGTGAGACTTAGTTGCTGTTTGAGAGACAAGACAGGCGTCCAGCGAGCCTTGTGGCTGTGGCAGAGAAGTGTCCTGTCACCTGTCTGTCGGTGGCTTGGTTACAGCCAGGAGAAGGAAAAGGAGTCAGGTGAAGGGAGAATTTCAGAGATTGTTTCAGTGTTATGTCTGTGACAGAGAGAATGTCTTTGCAGTGTAAGACCAAATGCAGACATGTTGCTCAGCTGAGCCTGGAAGAGATGCACGCGATGTTTGTTGCCTTTTAAACAGAGTGGATTAGAGAACAAATTTGATTTAAAGGCAGGATGAGGAATTTTCAGCTAGATGAGCCATTAGATTTTATTTGTATTTTTAGTAATCTCTGGAAATGCTACTGTAAATTCTTGGGTGTCAGTTTGGAGGTTTTGGTATAAATCTGAATAAATGGATAAGAAACAGGAGGGCAAAATGAAAATACATGAATCATTAGTTATATCTTTGGGAGAGAGAGCAGTCTCCTGGGTCCTACTAGCAGGTTTTCCTGGAGTACAATGCTATTTGCCCCGGGGCTGCTTAGCAGCCGAGTCCTCGGCGCAGACCCAACAGACACCACAGTGCTCCTGAAAATAAAACATGGAGAGTCTCTTCCACAGTTTTGAGAATGATGGGCTGGTTTTGTTGGTATGACCCAGGTGTCTCCTACGGTTGTGCTGCGACGGGTGCCAGGCCACACAGGTGAATAACCAGAACCAGATGGCAGTCACCCCTTGCATGTGGGCATTTTTAGTGGTTTTGCCTTTTACAGCAATTCACAGATGTCTCTAACTATTAACTGGAATTCATTCAATCGGCAGGTGGAATAGTTTCCCAGTGAAGAGTGGAGTTTCACCAAAATGGAAATGTTTGCCTGATACCTGCTGATTTTTATGGATCTCTAACTGGAAGACCTTTTTTCTTCCGTTTAAGTGCCAAAGTGTTTCATTTAGACTTCGGTCTGCAAAGAGATTATTGTAATCCCTTCAGAGTAATACAATATTCTAACCTGAGTGAGTGGAAAAGATGCAAATGAAAAGTGCCAGGAGGAGCAGAGACACAGTTTGTTCCATAAGAAATACACATTTAAAAGAAAAGTTAAAATGTTGAAGTTTCTTGTCAGATGCACTACCGGCAATATTTGTGCTCATTAATAATACATTTTTGAGGAGAATTTGTTATAAATACAGCATACCTTAGCTGTATTGATGTTCGATCTTAAGATGTGATGTATTTAGTGGCTTTGTTATTGAGGATTTGGAGCAGCCCTGAGATTTACGTAGTCTGATCACCTGGACTCCTGGAATTTTTTTTTTTATATTATTCTCTTCTAAATCCTCTACTTTATTCACTTAAACTGACAGTTGATGCGTTGCTTGAGTGCTGGAGCTTGAACAGATTGGGATGAGCTGTAACAGAGATAAGCCCTGGGTGCAGAGGAGGGAGAGGTATCAATGATTGCAAGAGGTGGGAAAGGTGAGGCATTTGGGAGGCTGGGGCTTTTCTAAGGCACGGAGGAGGAATGTGGCACACATCACAGAGCCTCATCTACCTCCACCTTCCTTTCCATAGTGCGGAGGGGATGGCTGGAGGGCCCCAGGCCTCCTGCTTAGGGGGATGAGGTCCAGAAGTGCCATTGTTGATGGCTTCCCTCCTGCAGGCAGCTGCTCTCAGAGGCAAACCCAGCCCCTTCCTCAGGGGGACACCAAAATGCTGCCACCCTCTTTGCAGGCACACATGAGCACGTGCATAGAGCCAGGTGATGGAGAGGTGGCCCCGTGCTGTCCCACCACAGCGCAGGCAGGGGAGAACGTGGGATGGATCCAGCCCCATTTGTGTCCCAGGCAGACGATGTAAGGCTGGGAGGGGAGCTGTCTGCTTTCCCAGCCGTATGTATTTTCATGCAACCTCTGTCTTTCTGCTCATATATTTTACACCTTGACTTTTGCATTTTCTGTTTTTCATTATACTCCAAAATTCAGCTCTTTCGGCTTGTGTGGAGGGGAGGGATGAATAACCTGTGGAAGCAGTGAATGATTTCGTGGCTAAGGCAGCTGAACACATTGTTCAATATATTCATAACAGACCAAAAAGGGGAATGAATAGTAATGGCACTACACTTTTGGGGACAGTAAAAAATGAGACCAAATGTGAAGAATTCCAGAAGGATCTTTCAAGGCAGAGTGACTGGGCAGCAAAACATGAGATTCAATATGGGTAAATGTAGAGGGCTTTATGTGGTGAAACCAATCCTAACTTCGTGTATAAAATGCTTGGCTCTGAGCTGACCATAACCAGTCAGGAGTAATGTACCTGGGCTATCATAGTCATGAAGACGTTGGTTCGTTTGCTCAAAAATGGTCAAAAAAACAAATTGGGATGCCCACGAATGAGAAGGAAGAGGATGGAGCAGCAAATTCCGGGACTTGTGAGCCATCTCAGGCCATGAAGTGAACAACGGACCTGGAGTGTGGAAAACTATAGTTCAATGTGTCATGTGAGGGTTTCAATAACAGTAAGCAGGTGTTATTCGTAAGGGTATGTCTACACTGGAGCACATGCAGAGCAAATTCATACCCAAATCCTATCAGGCGTTTATCTGTAAGCATCATTGCTAGTGGTGCTATGGCAGAAAATTCACAATGGCGCAGTGTAACTTTTTGCTGGCACAAGTTCAGGACTGGGCACGTTATTCACAGGAGGCAAAGCTACTGCTGAATTATTCAGTGCTTGCTGAACAAGTGCTGAAAACCCAGTTCCACCAGGCCACGACACTAACTTAACTTTTTATGTTTTCATATACCACAGCCAGCAAAGCCAGGATGCTCTAGCCATCGCATCTCTTTCTGTACAGGCTTGGAAAGGGAAAGCACATATTTGATGCATAAAAATATGTATATAATGAGACATCAATGGAATGTGGTGACTGCATGATAGTGTGTTGCAGCTTGTTTCCCCATTCCCATCAGCTCATGGGAGGGTGTCTGGAAGTTGTGCAGCAGGTGCTGGCAGCTGAGATGGCAGCAGGATCACCCAGCCCTGGCTGCTCTATGTGTTTATGGAGGGGAAAACGTCTCAATCCTCTCCTCCTGAGAAGACTAAGACACCAAGACCACCTGCCTGCTCACACACCCGGTGCTCCTTGTTCTGTGCATCTTTGGCTAAGAGTGAGCCTGGTGGGAGCTGCAGCAGATGAGGACGTTGCTGCAGAGCTTTGGCAGCAGGTGAGTCGGGGAGCAGTGGCTGCTGGCAGGGACCGGGGTTCAGGTCTGCGTGAAAAGATGGGTAGCGAGGAGGGGATGCTGCATGTGGTTTGTCCATCATCACTAACCATCCTGTGGAGACTGGGAATTCCGGTGCCACTGGGGTAGTGGCATGAGTTGTGCTGGATGTTTAATTTATGTAGTGGGAAGAAACTTTCATTTTCAGAGATTATAAGGTATATCTGGTGTTTGTCAAAGACTGAAAATTACTTAGCCTGCAAATGCCTTGGGGGAAGAAAAAAGAAAGATTTTACATGTTATTTACAATGTTACTGAAGTTTCGATGCTTACCTTAGAAAGCGGGCCACGTTTTCATTTGGCATAAATATTGTGCAATTAATGTAAGGTATAATCTGGCTTTTTGCCTGGCGAACATCTGACTTCATATATAATTTCCTAAAATCTGTTGTGAAAGGGTTTTCTTGTTTCTCCCTATGTAGTTGTAAGGATTTTCTTGTAAAGGGAGAAGATAGTTGGCTGATTATGTGCACAGCATTGACTAAAAGGCAAAATAAAGCATGAAAACAGGTTAAAATATCTGTCTGCTTTCTCAGAAGCCTTGGCATGTTCTCAAACTGAATAAATACACAACTTTGGGCCAGGCGCGTGGCTCTTTGAACTGGTGGTTGATTTAAAACATAACTCTTTCCCCAATGTTTAGTGGCCTTAGTGTGCAAACTGTCGATCTTGGAAGCAGAGCTGTGGGAATAGTGCTGGTCAGAGATAAATGGTAGCTTTAGGAAAATCACTGCTGGGTGAGAAAACATAATTTGCGGAACAAAACAAAACATTGCACGTTAATAATTCATTTGCCCTGTTGTTGCTTATCTGTTTTTCCTTTCTTTGTGATACAGTGATACTCCTGCAGACCTCTAGATCTACTAGTTGTGTTTTCCATGGTGAAGCCTTCCCTGAGGTTAATGGGTACCATCCGGGGCTCACTGAAAAAGCCACAGCAAAAATCTGATTAAATTCAGTTGATTGGAAATTTCATTCAAGTCCGTTCCAGACCTGAAATGTCAGGAAAGTTCCTAATTGGTGACAGGCATCACACAAGAAACTCCTGCACTTGCAGAAGCCATCAGAGATTTCTGTAGCATGTACAGCGCATCCGAGTCCAGCACTGGTAATTGGTCTTTCTCACGTTGATAAGGTGCTGCAGTTATCTCTGGCATGGTCTAAATGAACAATGCTAAATCTATACTTTTTAAAAGAATTTCAAATGACTCTGCCAACAGCCATCATTCAAGTTGCCTCAGCATATTGCTCAGGTCCACTTGACAGCCCTTAGACGTCCACCTAAAGCAAAAATCTCCTTGCTAAGCTTTGCAGTAGCCTCTTGCCCAGCAGGACCTCAGGCATTCTGGAAACACGTTTCCAAAAAACCCAGTTATTTTATTTTGTCCACGGTGAAAGTGACCTTAAATGCCTGTGTATCTGTTGACTCAAAACTTCTGCTCTGAGCTTAGGTAAATGCATTACACCCTAAACCCACTCCAAATAGCCAAAATCCTTTTTTTGTATTTCACTTTAAGTTTCCCTGGCTATCTTTGTCGTGTGGGCCATAAACTGGTTGTTAAATAACAAAGCAAAAAATGTTTTTATGCCTGTAGGCTAAATATGGGTTAAACACAT
The DNA here is from genome assembly GCA_026413425.1 of Tringa solitaria. NCBI lineage: Eukaryota > Metazoa > Chordata > Aves > Charadriiformes > Scolopacidae > Tringa > Tringa solitaria. Next base: position 146,000,120 of record JAOXJM010000012.1, on the reverse strand, counting down.
CTCACAAATTACATTTGCAAGTTAAACATGCATATAGCTAATCCATTCTGATCTGGCTTTCATGTGGTTACCCATACAGATAAGAATTCTTATTAAATAGTTTGATTTATCTCTCTTTCAAAGCCCTTTCAGATGAAATAATAATTTTTTTTTCCATTATGGCTTATTATTATGCCATTAAGAATTATGAGCAAATATTAGATTTAATCACTTCAGTGTTGCAAAAGCAAAGTTTGATTGATGGATTCCTGGGACAGCTTCTCAAAATACTAAGATCTTCATCTGTCTTAACACAACATATTGTCATGACACATTTTTATTAGGTAGGAAGCAGTGATTTGGAGGAAAAGAAAACTCTCTTGAAGTTCTTAGCTTCAGCTTGAATGTGTGTGTCTCAGTCTGTATCTCCAGTATTTTACTTGTCAGTTAGGTTTTTGGTTTTGGGGTTTTTTTTGTGTGTGGGCAAACACTTGAAACACATGAGAAGTTTATTTATGCAATTCACTTCTGTGTGCTGAAACCTCCCCAGTGCACGTCTGTGTTATTTGGCTTTCTTTTACAGAATTGTAGAATGGTTTGTGTTAGTACCTTAAAGATCATCTAGTCCTGAATCCCCTGCCATGGGCAAAGACACCTCCCACTAGACCAAGTTATTCAAAGCCCTATCCAAACTGGTCTTGAATACTTTCAGAGATGGGCCATCCACAATTTCTCTGGGCAACCTGTTCCAGTGTCTCACCACCCTCACAGTAAAGAATTTCTTTCTGATGTCTAACATAAATCTCCCATCTTCGAGTTTGAAGCCATTACTTTTCCTCCTATCACTACGTGCCCTTGTAAAAAGTCCCTCTCTGTCTTTCCTGTAGGCCTCCTTCAGATACTGGAAACCTGCTATAAGGTCTTCCTTGAGCCTTCTGTTTTCTAGGCTGAACAAGCCCAGCTCTCTCAGCTGGTCCTCACAGGAGAGGGGTTCCAGCCCTCTGATCATCTTCATGGCCCACCTCTGGACCCACTCCAGCAGGTCCATGTCCTTATGTTGGGGTCCCCAGGGCTGGATTCAGTACTCCAGGTAAGAGAATGTGAAACAAAGGGATGGTGAGAGCGTTCCTTGCCATGTAAAAGTGGTTATTGGGTTAACATCCTTTGAGGACTTTCTTACTTGATTCTGCTGTCTTTCAGACATTTGCTGTTCTGGCGCTTTCACCTGGGTTTTGAAGTAGGATGTTCTGTGTAGAAATGCAGTAGAGTTTGGTGTCATCTTATGGAAGTGAAGCTCTTCATGAAGCATGCACGAAAATCTAAAGCATTGGCATTTTACTGTCTGATATGGTTTCTTCTGCTGCTGAGAGCTTCTGAACAGACCCTGTGACAGTGTCATGAAGAGTCTCCACTATTAACTCCACAAAAATAGGAGGTGTTTTTATGGAAAGGGTCACCCCAAAAAGTCACATTTTGTTTGTTTTGGCCTTGTGCTTTCTGTAGTTCGGTCGGCATAACTTCTATTAAGTGGAAATCATCCTTCTTATGGGTGATCTAATTAAACGATTTTATGCTTGATCTACATCTTGATTTCCTTAAATCACTTTTTTATTCTGTAGACTTAAATAAAAGTCATCAGGTTGGTTGATGCTAACTGAAGAGGGTCAGAATCTCTATTGGATATGGATCATCATTAAATCAGTAGTAACGACAGCAAAGTAATAGTCCTTATAATTTAAAACCTGAGAACATCATTCAATTACAATTTCCACTATTTTATACTGGAAATCACGCTGACTTTTTAAATCTGTCAAACAGAGAGCTGCAAGACAGACAGAGGCCGAGAAAGCAATAAATGCCTGATTCATCAGTGGTTTGTGCTTCTTCAAGGCAGATGTTCTGTTAAGGTTTATCAACCTCATTTTGTTGTTACTAAAAAATGTTTGCTTTTTTTTCTAACACTCTGTCATCAGTTTGGTTTTTTCTTAAATTTAAGAAAAAGAAAGGGTTGGATTAGACTCGTGTTGTCTAGCCACATCAGTCCCCCCCATACGCAGTGGAGGGAGATAGATCTCCCTGGGGGTGAGCTACTGCACTCACCTGATGCCCTGCTATAGGATGGGCAGCGTCTGCTTTTGGAGGAGCCCCTTTTCCTCTTCTGAGGAGAGGACTCCTGACAACTGCTCGGCTTGTGCTTGTCTTTAGGAACAGCCAAAGTTCAGTGAGGTAACTCCTGCCTGTAGGCAAATCTAGCTATAGAAGCAAGACAACATTTCATTTAGAATCATATATAAAAGCTTTTCACTGATACCCGCTTCAATTGAATTAGGTTATGGTTTGAATTCTATTAAATGTAAGAAAACTGCAGAAGTTTAGTTTCTCTCTTTCAGATATGCGGCTGGTATAAATATTTTATTGACGTGAATTATATGGAGCCCCCTAAAGGAATGTGTCCATTTTATTTCAGAGGAAAATGGGTTGACTTACAAATAAACCCATTATGAGTACTTTCTCTTGTAACTTTTTTTGCTGTGAATTTTGTTTTCAGCACAAGTTCAGCTGCTCAGATTGGAAAATATATAGAATTTAATACTTCTAGGACCTCTAAAAAATATTAAAACTAGTACTTAACTTTCTAATTATCTGCTTTAGGATCTGGTATCTTGTGACTTACTCAGCATGGATGTAAAACCTATAGCCCTCTGTGTAAATCAGAAACGCTCACCCTGGGAGGAGGATACAGGCTTTGCCTTTCAGTGACCATGGGCTGCCAGAGGACAGCGAGTTCAGCATCAGGAGCAACCAGGAGCACAACTGGGAAAGGTGGAAGAGACAAATTAATGTAATCTTTAAGGTTCACCTGATTGCTCACTTCATGATAATCATTCAGCCATATGAACTTGATTGCTACAGCTCATGCCTGTAACCTAAATGTGTCTGTGGACCTTGTCAGCCTCTAGTTGGTGCTGGGACAGTGGAGGGATGTCTGAAGAGCCACAGCTGTCCTGGACGTGGCACAATGAGGTGACCCAGGGCACAAGACAGATGTGAACGAGCATCTGGTGCCTCTTCTGTTGTCCCAGCCAGAAGAGCTCTTCCCCTCTCTCCTTGTGCAGACCACTAACACTGTAATTCACTGTAATTCAGCAGGAAGAGGTTTAGGAAGCAGCTGAGGTGAAGTGTGTGTGTGTAAGCACAGGTGAGTTCTGAGCAGATAGACTGCAGTTAGTGACAGTCCAGGTCCTTTCATAAACAAAAGAATTTTTATCTGAAAATGAAATGACAAAAGACATGCTAAAGAGACTGCAGACATCTCATGCTGGTGTGTAGCCCTGGAAAGTTATTTTCACCACACATGGTGGAACAGGCTGCTGTAGGAGCAGTAGGAGAGGGAAGCCAGTAGTTTGCTGCAGGAGTAGTAGGTGTCACCAGCTTTCAGCATCCCAAATGCCTGTCAAGTATTTCAACATGCTGGGATGGAAGTCAGTAGGAAGGAACATCACCCTGGAAAAATGAATACAGAAATGGGTTTCTCGTGGGTCAGTCAACAAGAGTCACGGGGCAACCTTTCATCTTGCTATAAGAAAGAGATTTTTTACAGTGAGATGTGGTGGAATCGCCATCACTAGAGGTTTTCAAGATGTGATTGGACATTTTGCTAGATAATCTCATCTAGGCTCCCTTTTCCATGAAATGTTGCACCAGATAACCCTTTGAGGTCCCTTCCAACCTGGGCTTGTCTAGGATTCTGTGAACAAATACTTATAGGTGACATGGCCCTGGATGTGGGTATGCAAGAGCCCTGAATTTGTTCTTGGGATCTATCTGCATATTATGCTGCTAAGACTTTTCTGTAGAATTGGCACTACAGTTTCTTAGGGCACAGTAGCTACTGAAAGATGCAGCAAGATAAATTCTGCCTGCAACCTTCGATTGCCCGCACCAGAATGTACCAGAGCAACTCCACTTAGGCAGTATAAGGGAAGTTGAGGACTAAATACATTGCTGTTGCTCCTGGGCAAGAGCAATTTCAGTATTATTTAATAGAACATCAAGTGGCACAAACCTTATCTGCTTCCATCATTTTGCCCACTAAGGGCCAGACAATTCAATTTTCCTTCAGTTACTTCACAACACCAGGTTAACACATAATTAATGAAATCAGAAACATTTTTTCACTCTGAAGTCTCATACATTGGTTAGTTTGGGAGGTGGCAGAAGAAGAAACAAATGTTTGTATAACCCATTCTGGGGATACAAACAGCTAAAGCACTGTGCAGGTTGCTGTTTATCATTCTGAATATGTCCTAGTGATGCGTCCCACAGGGGGGATAACACAGTGTGAAGGAGAGGTGTGCAGGATAAACACCATCTCAGTGCTATTCATCAGTCTTGTGCTTGTGAGCTAATGAGACTAGAGTCATCGCTACAGATCTCCAGTCCCACTCAGTGCACCCTCTCCTCGAACATGTATCGCTTCAAGCTAGATAGGAAACTGTAAAATACCAGGAAAGGCTTTAATAGGTCCTAGGGAGCTGTGATCAGAGGGTGCCTCTCATTGCTGAGCCCTCCCGTGCTGGGGCTCACAGCAGGCACTGTATGCACGGATTGCCTGCAGCAACCAAAGCACTGCAAGAAACGGGCCAGGAGAAGTCCTGGAGCCTGCTCTGGAGACCTGAAGAGCAGAGTGACTTCCTGAGGTCATCCATACCAAGGAATGTTTCTGAGTGCACCCAGGCCCAGGATTATTCTCCTTCCTGTAAGTACTAATACAGGATTTAACCGATACTTCACCCTACAGGTATCTCATGATTTTCCACCGTTATGGCTGCTTTCTACCCTTGCTCTATGTTTCCCATTCCTTTTAATTCCTTGTTCCCATTCAGTTCATCTTGGTAGCCCACTGTCGTTCTTATATTTCGATAAAACATGCCATATGGACCTGCAACACAAACTAGGATGCAGATATTTTTCCTGTTAGTAATAAGGCTCCAGACAATCCCAAACCATTTTGGAGATGACCTATTTGTTACCCTTGCAGCATTTTGGTGGACTGCTAGGTGTCCGTAGCATCTAACTTCTAACTGATGAATTTGTAAATGTGGGGCTTAATACGTAAAATCTGCCAGCTACAGACTGCTAACCAGACCTCGAGGGTACGTGGGCCAGAGTTTGAAAACTATTGCAATGCAAAATGAGACCAGTAACTGTGTGACACTGGTTGGCAGATGGTGACAATGTAGTTCAGTGGCAGCAGCAATGGAGCCTACCATATTCATTGATTCTGTCCTGTTGTAGGCTGGTTGCAAGAGGACCTATACCATAGGGAAAGAAGAGACATTGCCTGTGCAACTGATGTAGAAGTGCTGCTTCTGAGTGCATAGTGGGGCTGTGTGGTTGCCTCCTTTGAACCTGAAATAGTATGTCCTAGGGACCCCAGCACTGTGCTCCACCAAGAAAACTGGAGATGCCTGCTTTGGAAGCAGGGGAGGTTTTCCCAAGAGAGAAACATCTCTGTTTATCCTGCTGAAACCTTCTGCGACTCCAGGAGCAGGCTGGGCTGGGCTGCTCCCTTTCCCCCAGAATGGAAGGATTTGATTTAATCTAGAGGAGGGGAAAGCATATGCTCGATTTCTTGATCGGGCTTCGTGCATGACCTTGAACAGTTATTTCAGCTCTGTGCCTCAAGTGCCCACTTATAAAATGAGATAATGGCACCAGCTCACTTGTCTCACGTGGGTGCTCAGAAATACCCCGAGGCTGGATAAGCACCAACAGTACTTGTGGATGGGAAAGTTGCCAGACGCTGGTTTCTGGTGGCCTCCCTGCCAAATTCAGGAGCAGAAGGACAGCTCTTGTCCGTGCCTTGCGCATAATGGAGAATAATGGAAACTTTTAACAGCTTCATTCAAAATCTCACTGCGAGCAAATGATCTGGTTTATGACTAATCTTAGCTGGTTGGTTAAGAGAGGAGGTGAGCTAGGGCTTCCTCTCCTCCTATACAGAGCAGTGGCAAAGCACCAAATAGTGATGAGAAATGGCCGTGCAGGGTAGAAGTAATGAGCTGCATCAGCAGGATGCAATGGACAGGAGAAGGGGCAGGGGCCAAGAAACCTTTGCAGGGTGAGCAGCAGTTGTCTCCAAACAGATGCTGATGTTTTCCTCACGAAAAGGCCTAAGATGCTTGAGAGGTTAATTGGAGGTTTATGTAGGCAGAAGGGAAAGGTGGAGGGATGAATGGCAGCTGGCCAATGCTTTATGAATGACAGCAGCTTCCTTAAAATAAATGAGGTTGTTAACAAATCACTGGGTTCTTGGCACATAGTTATAAACATGCATAGGCAAATGAACAAATGAATCATTTCATTAGCTTATTCACAGTGTTTTATGCCTAGTGAATACTAATTTAAGCAGAGTCAGGAAAAAGGTGAGGTTATTTCTGGCATATCTAATTATAAGTAGTTTTTTCCTTCTTGCTATTATTTTGAGAAACTCAGTTAAAATCCGAAGTGAATTAAATGCCTGTGAAAACCTCCAGTCCTCTGCAAAGTCTTTGCAGGAGGAGAAACCTCAGGAACGGGTTCTCCAGACGGAGGACGTTTCATTGCCTGTGTGGCAGAGGCAGGGAGATGCCGTGGTGGGGCAGGAAGGGATGCTGGCAGCTCTCAGGAATGGTGTTTGCATCAGGGGGTTTGGTACCGATGTGGCTGCGTGTGTGCAGCCGAGCTGATGTTGGCACTGCATAAATACACACCAAAACAGAGCCGCGGCTCCCAAGTGCTTATTGTGGGAATAAGTGGGATAAGAGGAGGGGGAAGGGTGGGAGGCTGCTGATATCACTAGGCTACAGTTGAGAGGTAAAGAAGGATAAAATTATTTTCTAAGAGTCCCCCACGAAGGCAGTGCCATCGAAGCGCTCCGCTTCTGCCCCTCTGCACCCCAGGCCAGTGTCTCAAGTGGGTCCTGCCTCTTGATTTGCTGCCTTTGGCTTCTCTGATGGCAGGGGAAGTCCTCTTTATATCCTTTTTTAATATGGGCATTTCCCCATATTATTACATCTGAAAGTAGTGGTGGGTTTTGTGTTTTTTTTTGTTTTTTTTTTCCTGTGGTTACTCATGGTTAAAGAGCTGCAGAAAACTAATTACAGTTTACAAATCTCAATTACAGTAGCAGAGTGAAGCAGTGAATTATGACTATAGCAGCTGACACCCCTGATTTACCTTCTTTATAAAAAGTGATGTATTTTTCCTTTGTTATTTTTTTATTTCAAAAAATCTGCTCCCCATCACTAGAAATCTGCCAGTCAGGACTGAAAGCTTTTTCCATGGGACACACTGCAGCTAGGAAGTGACAGGTTGGTGGGTGAAACTCTTCAGCTCGTTCTGTCCCGTGGGGATCCTGCTGCTGGGTGAAGGGTCTGTGCAGCACATATGCAATGCTGGGAAACCTAAAACCAGTTATTAGAAATAAACTTGCAGTTTAAGAGCATTTTAACAATATGCAAGTCCTCCTTTGGGTTTGAATGGGAGACAATGTAAATTTAGGCACATAGGCTGTTCCTTCAAGATAGCACCTGCCTAAAACACTTAGTTTGTAGATGCTTTCACTGATATCCCCCTCTGCATTCCCAATACTGGGTTACGGTTGGGCTTGATGATCTTAAAGCTCTCTTCCAAGCAAAACGATTCTATGATTCTATACAAATCAGGATTTCAGCCTTCCTGTATTGATTTCAGCTCCTCAGCACATGTTTAGTATTGCAAGAGCACTGTCAAGAGTTTAGACCTAAACAGCAAATCCCACAAATTAAATGCTCAGTATTGCTCTAAAAATCATTACCTCCATAAACCGGAGGATCGCAGGATCAACTGGAAATGTGAATAAAAGAGAAGCCTTTGGAGCAAATAGCAGGACAGGAAAATTCTCTTATCAGCTTACCTAGAAGTGATAAACATGGTTCTTTCTTGTGCAGCAGCCAAGATATCACTGGAAAAAAAAAAAAAGAGTAGAAAATTGTAGATGATTATACTGCGTAATCTTTTACTGTAACAGGCTGGTGCATGTGAGGAAGGGGTACAAAGGAAATGCTCTTTCAAACCCACTATCTCCATCATCAAATCAATCAACACTATTAAGAGAACAAATGGACTTGATTGCTTGAAAAGCAGCAAATATCTGAGTGCGAAAAGGACAGAGAAAGTTCTCTTTCAAAAGTTGGCCTGTTTATCACAGTCTCTGAGGCAGCAGTGATTTTACAATTGGATGTTTCTTTTGATTTGCACTGGGTCTGTCTCTGATGAGTCATGTAGTGGTTACCCATCTTCCTTGCTGTGTTTTGTGGTGGTAACATGTGCCCTGACTCCAGGGCACTGATTTATTGAAAGCTCTACAAATACCAGTTCCTAAATCTGGAAAAGGATGAACAAAACTTGTCAGGTAGAGATTGGAAAAGTAATTGAATTTTACTAAGTTGAAATGAGGTTCTCTGAAGCAGAACTTCAGCCTGGATTGAGCTAACTCTGATTTGTTTGGACTCAATAGGAATACAAAAGCCCATGCTGGGCCCTTTCAAGAGTCTCACTGCCTTTATTTTTGTAATTGTCCTAAGAATACTGCTGTAGTTATACACCTCTGGCCTGAATTCATGTTTTATCAACAGGTTTATGTGGATCAAGGCAACATGTCTGACACTGCCTTTTGGGAGGTGAGGTGTGAGCTGGTGGATGCCATTTCTTTTCAGACTGTTGTGCCAGTGGCACTGGGGTGGGGAACAACTTGCCCAGAACCGAGCAGATAAACAAAGGGAAAGTTGCCATCAGCAGAAAACATTAAGCAAACAGAAGTATTTCAGAGTTCTTAGATGTCCCATGGCATTCATCCAGCCATTAATCAGCACTGCAGAAGTGCACAGGCTTACTTACATGCTTGCTGGCAAAGCTGATTTTGCTTAATATGGTGCTGTCTCTTCTTATGGAATATAATCCACTTGCAAGCTAAATTAAAAGATCTTGCTTGTGCCTTGGTTCTATAAATATTATACTCATATAAAAAATGCCCCTGTGTTTTGGTGCATACACTTAACTCATATATATAGCTCCATTCTCTATTTTCTCCTCCCTAAAAACAGCTCCATAGAATCCCAAAAGGTACAATTTTTTCTATATATTTGCCTAACACACCACTGACTCACCACCATTCTCACTGACTGCAGAGTGTTTTGATTTGGGTTGTAGGCAAGAGATAGAGAAGATAAAAAGTCAGGTTGTTAGAAAAAACAGGATTTCTTTTCGTGTCTTTGCTACTGCACAGTTGTTTGGGACTTGCTTCAAGTCTGCAATGAATGTTACATTTTCAGAACCATTTCAGGAAAGAGTGATCTTTTGTATCTGACCAGCTACTTCTTGTCTCTGACCAGTCAAGTAGCCAAATTCCTCAAAGGATGCTTGCCTATAAATGCTAATTTAGAACATGTCTGCTAGGGATCTCTGAAATATGAAATCTATATACTGACTGTTTCTATTGAGAGAGGGAAAAATGTGTCTGATATTTAAAGAAAACCAGCAATCTGCTTTCTGTCTCTCTATACTTCTAGTTTTTCAACTGTAAAACAGCATTTAAAAATTCTTACCCAGAGGGTCTTTTTTAAACATTGGTATCTGCAAAATGTATTCTGAACTCTGAGCAGAAAGTATTTCCTATGCAAAATGAAGATGAACCCTAAATTTCAACTTCAAGTTTTATTTTTCCAGCAATTCACCACAGTAGCAAAATATATATTCATTTCTATATGATTCATTTTCTTGAACTAAGATACAAGATTAGCTATTCTTTTTTTATTCCCCCAGGGCAGAGGGAGAGAATGGAAGCACAGGCTTTCTTCTAGTTTGTAAATAAGTTGGAACTGGCATGCAGGCAATAGAATTTGAGTTGAAAAATACAGATAAGGAAGACGTTTTTAGAATGTAAGAGATTTCAGCAAACTGATTGAGGGGACAGAAAAACATAAACTAATTTTCTTTTCAGACATAGACAATTCTGATTACTCCATGAAAATAAACACTAAAGGAAGCAATAAGCAATTACTACACTATTTCATAGAATCATAGAATAGTTTAGATTGGAAGGGACCTTTAAAGGACATCTAGTCCAACCCCCTGGCAATGAGCAGGGACATCTTCAACTAGATCAGGTTGCTCAGAGCCCCATCCAACCTGGCCATGAATGTTTCCAGGGATGGGGCATCTACCACCTCTCTGGGCAACCTGGGCCAGTGTTTCACCACCCTCAAAGTAAAAAAAAATTTCTTCCCCTGTCTAGTCTAAATCTGCCCTCTTTTAGTTTAAAACCATTACCTGTTGTCCTATTGTAACAGGCCCTGCCCCTTTCTTTGCACTATATAGAAAATTTCAAGTAAAACTAATTATGATGGCAGAAATTATTTTGGTAATGGCAAGGTATTAATAAGGAATACACATTCTTAAAGGGGAACTTCATTCTATATTTTGGGAACATCTCTGGTAAGCAGAGATAGAGACTTTCTTGTTCAGATCATGCTTGGTTCAAATGGTAATAAAGGTCAAAAGCCCGTGTTCTTTGTTAAAAAGTTAGTAGGTGGGGTGGTTTTTGTGTTTTATTTTAGAAGGGCATTCCTTATTAAGAGGACAAATGACTGTTCTGTCCTAAGATTGTACAACCCCCAGCACAAGGGACACTCTGCTTTTTGTGTTTCTGAGTACTAATGACAGAAAAACATTTATAACTAACAGTGACACCACGGTGAAAGTGGTTTGTTGTCTCTGAGATCAGCCACAGTAGTGATGGTCGTGACACGGGTAGGAGGTAGGTGGTCTGTTTTGGTTTGGCTCAGCAGTGGGCTGGAGCCAGAAATCAAACTTCACCAGCTGGTTCTACCAGGTTTACCAGAGCCACCACCAGGTTCCAGGGGAAACAGTGTCAGAGTGCAAGGGTAAAAAGGACCACAAAGTTATCCTGAAGGACAGGCTCAGCTCAACCTGCGTTGTCCTCACCTTACTGCACTTCACCCATGCAGACAATATGGCCCGAAGAGCTGGGGTGTCCCAGCCAGATCAGGGCCACTGATTCACTGCGGATGCAGCCAGGAGTCTGGCATGCAAAAAGCAATGTCTTTCTGCAGAATGACGCAAAAACCTGTCAAGAGAAATGATTTCTGAGTCCCTAACTGACATACTTGGGCATTAGACTGCCTTTCCTCTCAGTAATGGAAGGGGAAATGAGCTCTCTGGGGACAAGCCTGGGATCGCTAGGGAGAGTGAGCAAAAGCCAGAACTGCCAAATGCAGGTGGGTATGCAGTGTGGGTATTTGAGTGTGAGTATGCAATATAGTGCTGTGTTTGCAAAATAATGCAGTGTTCCTGGACAAGAACAGGTTTCTGCACGCGCTGAGCTGGGCTCAGTGTTTGCCAGGCAGAGGTGTTTGTTAAGCTGATGTCTGCCTGCAGCTCCTGGGGTTTGGCTTCAGCTGTGAACCTCACTCAGGGATGCCAAAGAGGAGAAGGGCGCTGGGGACACTGGGCTGAGCAGAGTGCCAGAAGCAGCCATCAGCAGCACGGCACAAGTGTTGTCCAAAATCCCAAGTGGAGCCCGTCTCATCTGCCTACAGATGGCTGCATGTGAGATGGTGGCTCCTGACTCTTCCATAGGCTGTGGAGAGGCTCAGGCAGTTCTTACACCGCAATCCCCTGTGCTCCGTTAGATCTCTTTCAGCATCACCTGAAGTGCCTGTTTCTGTCCAGTTTCTCTTTCTCCTCTTTCAAGAAAGCCTGGTGAATCTACCTGCTGCATATACTGTAATTAAAGGAATCTCATTCCCAGGGACTGTGCAAGAAAATCTGTTCAACTATAAAAAAAAAAAAACCCTACAGGGAAAAGCACCGAGGCTTCAAAGTTGATTTTATGGCTTCCCTTATGGGGTAATTTTCCTGAGTTTTGAAGAGCTGGGAGGAGGTGCTGCATGCTTATGAACATCTCGGGAGCATGTCAAAAAAAGACAGTGTAAAAGTCACCTTTTAGTGTATACAATGTTGGAAGAGGATATGGTTATTTATAATGTGTTCTCATGGGAACCATTTTATTATCCCTTTGGATGCTTCATTGAAAATGCTTAGGAAGTTCTGCTGTCCCCAAAGAACCTGACACCAATTCTGCTCTCCTCACTGTGTAGGAGGGTGAATGTAACACAAAGTGAGGCAAAAAAGAGGAAACTGGGAGCAAGGAAACACTGAGGATGCTTCGTTTAGGGATAACCTCATGTTTGATGTCATTGAGAAAGTGTTAAAGGAAGGTTTGCTGAGGGAGCCTGATTTGGGAGCTCAGATAGCAGCAGATGTTTGCGGACCCTTAGAAACACGTGTGGTGTGAAGACTGTCCAAGTTGTGTTCCTGCTTGAGAGTGCACTCTGTGGTGGTGCTCAGGAGCATTAACCGCTTGCTGAAGTGGACAGCATGCAGTCCTGCCAGGACTGCCCAGGCTGTGGTGGGACCCTCCTGCACCATCCACTGAAGGTGAAGGGAGATGGTGTTTCCCTGTGCAGAGCAGCATGGCTGCTGTGAGTCATGCTGGTTTACTTCCATTGCTGGTAACCAGCAGCCACGGAGACACCGTGGGACTGACTGTGAGCCTGAGCCATGTGGGTCCAAAGCCATCTCCTTATCACACTGAGACAGACATCCACAGGCATCAAGTACCAGAGATACTTAACACCTGGCTCAGAAAGGATGGGCACAGGTACAAAGCTCTGTTGGAAGTCTTGCAGAAGTAGCAAGACGCATCCTCAGCAATCAGCATGGACATCGGTGTTTCCTGGGACACAGGAACATCAGAAAATAAACACGTGTTGGTGTGGATGCTGGCAAGTGACTGAGGCAGCCCCAGCCCTCCACCCAGCCCAACTGGAGACCCGGCGTGGCCCCTTTCTGCCACATGGCCCCAGCCAAAGCATGGGCTTCTGGGCTCGATGCCACAGGGAAACCAATATATATTTGATAAACTGTGATGAAAGAAATTTGTATCTTGAAGACTTGCCCTCTGATCTCACCCTGGATTCATGGATGGGGGATACAGTCATTAGCAAAGACAGAAAGTTGCAAAGTCCACTGCCAATAATTTACTCAGAAAAGGAAGGCATTAGTTTCCTTGAAACATGAATTTTACAATGCTGCCTAAATAGTTTGTGGGGTTTTTTTCCTGAATGTTTACCTACAAGATAAATATGCATGATGAATTAATTGAGTAATAGATTGTTTGCTGATGTGAGCTACATTATCGGTCTTGGGAAAATTCTAATTTTGCATTAGGAAAAAACAGAGTAAACAGACCAAATTACTGTTAAGTTAAAAACGTTGTTGCTTTAAGACCATGTCAGTTTAATGACATTCCTTCTGGGCTTTTGCAAATTGAAATATTGATATCATACTCTGAACTGCTTTTTCTTATTAATCAGACTATCTTTTCTCACTGATGTGTACATTTTTGCTCTTCTGACGTCTCTCATTTTTTTTTTAATTCTCCGTGTTAATAATTGTGCCAGTGAAAAACTCATCACAGATTTTTCGCTGTGATGTATGTTCAAAGCCATGTATTTCTTCGGCAATGTCGGGGCAATTACAATGATGAGAATTAATACAGGCGGCTGTGCTCTGCTCCTTCCTGCTGTCTCCAAAATGCCAGGAAGCCCTCTCTGACAGAGCAGGTCACCTCTGCAAATCTCACCCTTCAGACTAAAGTTTATGATGTGCTGAGGAATATTTCTAATAGCCATAACTTTTGTTCTCTGACACCCAACAGATGTCAGCCCTTTTTAATGCTTTGCCATCAAAGAAACATTGATCTCACCACGCCATGCTAGAAATGCACTTTATTTATCCAGTGTAAAGAAACTGGTCCTTTATTACGATTTCCTATATTCAAACGTAACCTTTTGGATTGTGGCCGTTTTACCCAGTAGTCCAGATCACTTTGCAAAGGTAAGCCATTCTCCTGCTTGCTTGCTACTTTCCTGATCTTGCTATCTTCTGCATCTTTTACCAGCAAAAAGCCAGTGTCATAGTCAAAGCATTTTTTTAATGCTGGCTCAAAGCCTAATCTCTGCAGAAGCCCACACCAAGCAGGTCCCCTCTGGTGTTATCTGTACCTGGGTGCACTTGGAGACTGATCCATGAGCCACCCTTAAACGTATCTAATGCTGCTTCTAATGCCTCCAGCTCTCATCCATGCTGACTGATCAACACACCAGGTAACAGTCAAGTGTCTCAGGAGGGTTCTAGAATATATATAGTGTCACTGTACCAGATCTGTAATCTTGTTGGGAAAAGGTCCAAACCTTCCTTTCACATTACGTTGCATCACATTGTGACCCCTTAGATTTGCTGATCTAGACCCTAAATTAAAAGTCTGCTTTAGTGGTCTGGGATAGCCTTCCTACAACGCACAATGCCTGGGATCATCAGGTTCTCCGTCTTTGGGAGCTTCAACAGCTTTTCAGCCCTGTGGTGATTTCTGTAGTTTCCCCAGAGATGTTGAAACATCTCCGGTTCCTCCATCTAAGACTCTTGGCTGCAAATTTTAGCAGATGGCACCTCACCTCCTCTTCTTTTCCTCCTGTGGGTTGAACATCACATTTACCAACATCATACGGGTTAAATATATCCCATAAAATATAAATATATGGGATGGGCAAGCTGAAGCCACCTGGGCACAGGGTGACTGGCTCAAGCATCAACGGTGCCTGGACCAGAGCTCCCATCCTAAACATGCTGGGGGCTGCTTTCCTCTGCCATGGTCTCCGTCGGGACAGGGTGCAGGGCTGGTATGGCATAGTCTGTACCTATGGGGTATAAAATAGTGCTAACATATACTATATATTTCACAGTCATCTAGGAATTGGAAAGATAAACAGTTATACAACAAGCCTGGCAACTGTCCATCTAAACCTACACATCTAAACCTGGTGAGAGCTGATCTGAAGATTTTCATGTCAAAATGTTGCCAAAATCAACATGGTTTAGTGCAAAAAGCTGCCATTCAGTTGTACCTAGGATTTTCTCTCTGACTACATGTCTCCTGAAGAGTGGTCGACTCTGACCGTAAGCACAACCCAAAGCAGCTTGTGGTGAGGTGAAGAAGACATAAAATGACTTTGACTTTCCAGGCAGTCACCATGCTCTGCTGAGTGTGTGCTCCATGAAGACCTGTAATTGAGATAGCTCAGCATTTCTCCAGTAAAAGCAGTGATCTATCCACACCACAGCTGACCCACATTAAAATACCACCAGAATAATGTTCCAGACAGGCAGCGGGGCTCACACACAGCCTCCTGTGCTTCCTTCAGGGCTCCTGAACTGCTGTTGAGGGGGAAGTTTCAATAAGCAGGAAACACTAAACAAACCTTGTGTCTTATTACCAGTGAACAGACAGTCAAAAATAAATGCATTTATTATGGGCTTGTTTGCAAAACTGCTTTTGCTTAATATGGCTCATAATCAGTTTCTGCTTATGGCACCACTGAAGCCACAATTAAAGGTTGTTTTTTCTTGGCTTAGCAAATAATATCTTTGCCTGAAAATTCATATGCCTGCCTTACTCTTTTTCTCCTGCAATTGTCTTCCATCTGTAGTTGCATCATCCATTTCTCTCTCTCCGTGGAGGAAAACATCACCATCTTCTAGGTGAAGCTGACTGAAGGTGTTGGTTCCCTGGGATCCAGCACTGTAGCAGGATAATTTCAGACTTTGGGGTACTTGCTGCTTACAGGCTAATGAAACAACCCCAGCCTGCAGACCATGATGCCAGAAGTGGACCCCACGTCAGGGGAAGCTGTGCAAGTGATGGGACCTTCTTGGAGGCATAAAGCTGGAGAGGGCACAGGGCAAATCTTGCACAGGGCTTCCTCCTCTCAGGCACGACGTAGATATTTGCTGGCATTAGTCACCAGTATCTGACAGTTCAGGCTTTCATCTAGCGCCAACTGGGCCTCATGCAGAAAATCTCTTTTATTAATGTATTTCCTAAGGTACTTTTGCATGTACTCGTAAACGTAAAAGTGCTGGGCAGTGTCTGTCTGGTGTGGGGCTCACAGATAGTGGTGGTAGCTGGGAGGTGGCAGAAGATGGAAGATTTTGGATCTTGTGGGTTTCTAAAAGGGCACTTTAGTGAGAAAAGCTCCCTGTGATTTGGTTGGTGTTTCTGGGCTCAGTCCTGGTGCCAGTATCAGATGAGGACAAGGAAAGTGGTGGCTCCTCTGCAGCACAGTGCCACGTGCTAGCAATCAGTGGAGCAATCTCATCCTCCCTGGCAGTGACCAAAGCTGGTGCCAGGCAGGCAGGGCAGCAGATGGTGGTTACGCTGGCCCTGACATTTGTTCGGTGCGATGACTGGGAACTGGGACCTTCACAGTTCAAGGCTGTTTCATCCAGATTTCACTGAAAAGATGCTGTATGAAGATCTCAATCAGCTGGACTGCTGTGGACTGGACTTCTCTGATACTGGGAAATCAAAGGCAACAAGATAACAGAGAATAGCAGCCAAGATTTTCCTTTAATGCTCCGTTTCTCCCTTCAGTCAGGAAACACAGGGGGAAAAGCGGTATGAAAGCATGAATTTTGCAAGATGTCTCTTTGGAAATCTCTTGTCGAGATTTTGATAACCTTGCAAAAAAAAATTATAGAGAGTTTTTGTCCATTTGTTCCTCTTATAGTAGGCAAATATCTCAGAAAACTAAAGCACCTTTCAGACTCAGCAGAACCGGAGGAGACAGCGAAGATGGTGGGTCAGATTTGGATCTGCTTAACAGTACAAGCAGCTCTTTACCGCAGTTCTACTTAAGCATTGGCCATGACTTCAGAGAAATTAAGGCAAATATTTCAGAGGTGGTTTCAAGATGCTGCCATCTTGGTTCCTTACCTAGAAAACTTCCTTTTAAGCAAGAAATTAATCTCAGAAAAGTCATCTGTATGATCTGAGCAGCACCGCAAGCTGCTACCTGTACCCGAGCACAGAGTCTAGCTCCCTGCATGTAAACTTCCCTCTGTGCTTTCAGAACTTTACTGGAAACTATCCCTGGATTAGGAGCTGTTGGGTGCCCTGTGCTGCTGTAACATCCCTGTATGCTGGAATGAGTTTCCTTTAATGAGCTGACTTATTTTAGGTGTGAAGGACACCAATAACTCTCACTAATTTGATGGGACCTGTAAGCATTCAACCCATAAAATACGGAAAATGGTTAGCAGAGGTGGGTAAACACACATTGTCTCAGACAAACGACAGAAAGCTGCAGAACACTTTTCCCCTACTCTGACACACACATCAAATCCTATGAACATATTTTTCAGCATAATTTCCCTTTTTATAAAGCAATCACACTACCAGGAAATTAAAATTAGCTATAGAAAGACAGATCCTGGAAGTTCTTTGCAGTAGAGGGAGAGAAAATGGGCAGAGCTTTAACAGGAGATGAAAATCAGGCCAGGTTTATTGTCACACCAGGTGTTATTTATTGCAAAGGACTTGTTTTTACTCCAGCACTCCATTAAAGAAAAGCCCCAAACCAGCCATCTGCCCCCAGTGGATAAACTGACTTTCTGACATGAAGCCATTCAGAGAGGGGGCTTTGCAGCAAAGCTGGCTCGGCAGCTCAGTTTCTGCTGCGGAATGAATGGGAAGATTTTGCAAAGCAGCTCCCCAGTCTTCTGCCGTTATTGCAAGCAGAGCTACTGATGGGAATACAGCTGCATCCGTGCGTCTCCATCCTTTCCTTAGGTGGCTGTGGAGACAGTGTCCCCAGGGTCTTGCTCTGCGTTTGTGTACCTGCAGGATGACCAAGACGGCAGCAGCTTGTGCCTCTCTACTGCCCTTATGGCCCCAGTTTCTTTGCTTTTCAGCTGAACACTGAGCCTTGTTGATTCTCCCCACTGTTCCTTTGGTAAAACGCATAAGATCACCTTGAATGTAACACCTGAACAGATTTTATACCAAGCTTCAAAGCTAGTCCACCTTTAAAATGATTGCTTCTACAGTCAGCTTTGATTATTATTAATCACCTGCTAATCCAAAAATAACATATTACATAAACAGATTGCCTTCCTCCCAGCCACAGAAATTATTTTTTGAAGGGTATTTTTACATTCAGTTAAAATGCTCCTGTTGATTGATTTTCAGTCTGCCTCCTCGAGACTTCACAGATAGTGGTGGGGTTATATATAGTGACGGAGTCTGGCGGCAGGGAGGAAGAAGTATTTCCCAGAGAGGCTGTTACTGGTGTGTGTTAGGTAAGAGCTGCAGGCACAATCCTGTCCCACCGCGTGGGTGGGAGACTCAACAGCCTGAGAATATTGTGTCAGTCTGTGCCTTTGCTCCGTCTGCTCTGCTGAAGTCAAAGGGTGTCTGGACACCGCTTGAACAGGAGAGGAGTCATCGTTTTGCATGCCGTGTGGCAGCATTGTCCTCTGGGTGGGAGCACTGCAGGCAAGTCAAGAGACCCAAATTGTTGCTAGTTCTGTAATTTTCTATGGGATTGTGGGTGTATAAGTATTGAGCAGCCAGCTAATTTCAATGAGTGTTTGGGAGCAGGGGAGCTTTTAAAAGGATTTACAAAATATCTAGCGTAGTGGGAATATCAACTTGTCAGGGAGCTACTTCAGATGAGGTCTTTATATTATAACAGCTCTATAACGGACTAGGGAGAAAAGATGGGCAGGAGCAGGGGCTCAGGGTGATGTTCCTCTGGCTTCAGCGATGCTGATCTGCTTGCTCTGCACATTTGAGTCTTGAGTCCTGAGTGATACAAAGCATAAACGAAACAGATAAAGATTTCAAACCCACTTGCTCACTTGTCTGGGCTCTGGCCTAGATCAGTTCTTGCAGTAACAGCTGTGACTTGGCCCTCCCTTCTTCACCTTTCCAGTGTTAATTCAGGGCTTCTTCCTCCAGGCCAGCACATGGTGGCAGGAGAATGGGGGAGTGAGATCTCACTAAGGGAGAGGATGAAAGGGAAAACAGAGGATGAAAGTTGGAGAGAAGTGGTGATACAAAGATCAGATGGGTCATTTACATGGGATCTATACAGGGTTGTGAAGAGACAGCTAATCTCATCGAACTAAAGAGTCGATTCAAGCAGTACATTGCATTTCAGCTGCTCAAAGACATGCTGAACCCAACCTACGTGAACATAGCAACTGAGCCTGTTTTCTCTAGGAAAACCATGAAGAGAAGTACTACTGAGTGGTTCAAGCATCAGATCTGGAGTTGTGAACTGGATGCTTCACCTCTACTTGCAACACTCCCCTGCCCCTGCCCCGGCCCATGTCCGTGAGGTGCTCCAAGGCAGGCAGTACCAGCATCAGCATGGTTGTTGGCAAACCACAGTTCTTTGTGGTGTCAAACACAAGCCAACAAACCCTGGACATCTGAGGCATCTCTGCAAGGCAGCACATGGTCAGCAAGCTCTGCAGCCCCCCAAAGAGACGCCCTGTGTTGCTGTGCCTTGCTTGGGGCACAGGGGGTCCCACAGGTGTCTTGCTGTCACCTGGAGAGGGGCAGGGTGCCTTTACAAGGCATTTTGAATCCTCCTAAAAAAGGGGCTATAGATAAGGCAGAAGGGTATCAGACTTTTCATTTGTGCTTGATTAGGGCAGCTTCAGCTTCTTATATATTTTGGAACAACAGCAAAGAGGGTAGGAAAGAAAGCTGTTTGTCCTTGAAAATGAAACAGTCCGAGTCTCTCACTGAAGCTCCAAGTGAACTGAGGACTGGAGATCCTGGGCCACCCCACAGGTCGCTCTGGTTCCATGATGGGAAAGATCACCTGCAGCAGGGGTCCTGGACATCATCGTTTCCTCTCCTGCCACAGCCTGTTGCTGTGACCCAGGCTGGTTTGCTTAGTGACTGTGACTGGACGAGGCTAAAGGCACGTGCCTGTACTTGTACACTTCAGCTGATGTGGGAAGGTCTTTGTCTTCCAGGCAAACTTTCAGATCATGTAATGTGGCCAGATCCAGGCTGCCCATTGGCGATGGTGTCTGCTCCATGTGCACACAAGCCATACCTGCAGTTTATCTGGGACAGCAGTTCCTGGCCTGGAAGCCAAAAATGTGCCAGGACAGTGGTAACAACAGTATGGAAAATTGAGTTCCCCTGCCAGGAAATGTCTCCTTTGGGATCTCCAGACAGAGGCATGTCTTTATGTCACCAGAGGTAAAATTGCAAACATGCACGCACATGTATATGCATAAGTTATATACAAAGGCATACTTATGAGATTAAATATGGGAAACTTGTTTGGGTGCCTGGACTTATAGCAAAGATACTTGGCCCCAGAGGTTCAGAGAAGTGCCAGTGGGAAATGGGTATCTATGTATTCACAGATCTAGGCCACTGTCCCTGTCCCAGAGGGTTTGTGGTCCCACTAGATACCTCTCTGTTAGCTGGAGCGAAGGACCAGCATAAATGATGATATGCATTTTCCTTTGATCCTTCCCCTGGTTGGCATTTTCTTCATTTGATAAACTAGCTCCCTGCTGCCAGTCAGTCCTCCCCCATGCTGCTTTTATGCCAGACCACACAGAGGAAGCTCAGAGGTACTTACAGTGATTTTGAGCATGCTGACTAGCCTTCACAGCCCTCTGTGCCCCAGGAACAGAGCTGAATGCCATAAATCTTATTTAAATTGCCATCTTAATGTGATCTCTTGAGGCCCTTTAGGCTGGGGTTTGGATAGAGCTGTGCACTGAGTTAATTCATTTTCTTTACCCTGTTGCAGATTTCACCAGCTTGCTGATCTATAACTAGGTCAGCTTCATAAAGCATCATTTCTGTTCTAGGATTTTGTCTTCAGCTGGGAAGACATAATCGGGGAGGCTGGATAACAAATGAGTGAGGCTGCACAGGTCTGAGAGTGAGTGTTGCTTTTACCTATTGCCTTACAACTATTTCCAGAAGACTTGTTAATTGAGGTAAGCCATTTAGACCATTCCACTGGCATTTGCTATTCCACACTGGAATAATATGCCCCATACTGGGGCATTGCCCAGTGACCCACGTGTCCCTACTGTGAATGGAGGGTGCCCAGAGAAACCTTCACTTTGCTCATCATTTGTGAGATGAGATGGACATAGGCAAAGTGTTTAAAATGGGATGAGTTGTCCAAGGCTGGCTAGAAGGGATGAAATCTCCATTAAAGGTGGCATGGTGGCCTTGGTACAGCAGGCAGCCACTGTGGAGGCATGGTTGCTGGTGGGGAAGAAGGGTGGAAAGGGAAGAAAAACAGTGAGAGTGTAATGGCATATGCCATGTGTGGGCAAATCTCCATGAATTATGAAATATGGAGTTAAAATGGAAGTCTTGATAGCTGAGGGGCCAGATGGGGCTGCAATATGGACAAACTCTGCCATAAAGGTGACATGGAGGAAGGTGGAGTTGGGTAAAGGAGTAGGAGAAGAGGAAAGCAAAGCAGGCAAAGAAGAGAGGTGTAAAGGCTGAGTAGGAGCGGGAGAAAAGGAGAACAATTAAATGATCATCAATCCTGATTCACACTTGTACAAGCTGTAAGTTTTTTACAGACTCTCAGGAGAGAGGAAAGGCTGCTCAGAAACAGCTTTCTCTGTCACTTTGAAAAGCAAAGCAAAGTCCTTCCTCATACTAGAAGGAAAAAGCTGTAAAACAGCACTTTGCAGAAGTGAACTGAGTTCCCATGTACAGCTAGACTCTTAATCCTGTCCTTACTGGGTTGTCTTTTGTACCAGAGACCCCACTCATGTCAGTTTTTGGCTCAACCAGTCAAAGTGTAACCATTCAGTGGATTGCAAGAGGTGAAAAAATAGAGATAAGAACAACCTTATACACTAGAAAAGGTGACTTACCTTTCCCCTGGACTCATAATCAGATTTTTCTGTTTTAGTTTTTCTCCTTACCTGAACTCTACTAGCACAAGAGTTTGCTTTAATGACCATGTAATCATTTTCCAGACATCTATTAAATTTGGAAGTGATAAACTGTCTTATCACCTCGGTTACATTTTTTAAAATGTTGTTCCTAATAAATTTCAGCAGACATCTGCAAATGAGGCAAGCTTTATATAAGGGAAACATTTGAGTTGCAGGAGCATTGAAAAGTACAAGAAAAGTCTACATAAGCACCCCTGAGCATGCACACAAACAGAAACAGATGGGAACATGTAAGCAACCATCTATTTGGGGCGCTTACCAATTAAACCAGCTCTTTGTTAAATAAGGCTTAGAATATGATAAATTATTGTAAATTTAATGAAAGGTTATGAGGTCAGATAGAAACAGTTCTCTGCCAGCAACAATCATCTGGAGACCTTGGCCTCATGTCTTCACCATCAGTCCAGCCAGTCAGGTCCCTGGTCCCAGTGCAACTGAGGCTGCAGAGATTAGCTCTCCAATGGTGTAGTCCCTGGGAACAATGTACTCTTATTTCAAAGTAAATAGAGCAAGAGCAAGATGATCTAAGCTTCAATTCATCAGATGGTTCGTTTACCAGAGAAAAAAGATATTCTGACTTGCTCAAGACATAATTCCAGCAGTGTTAGCCCTGCTTTCAGATACACGTGTCTCCAGTGATATCCACAAGTTACCAAAAGAGCTTCTGCAAAGCAATACCCTAACATGTCACTCATGCTTTGGCAAAAAGTCATCGAGTGCCTGTGTTCGTGACCTCCCCAGGTCCTTCCAGCCCGGGCAGTTCGGTGCAGCTGTGTCTCCTGCTTTAGGTTGTGTTTTGAACAACATCTTTCTGAAAGGGATGGTTTGTCTGTGATGGCGACAAGAGAATGAATCTTTTTATATTCCCAGCATGCTGAGAAGGCATTCAGTTTGCAGCAAAGATTTCAAAGGGTCACTCAGCCCTCCCATCCTGTCCTTTAGTCAAGACCAGTCTTTACAAAGCCTTGCTATATGGGAAAGGTAAGTCATAAACCAGAATGGGTGAAGAGGAGCCAGGAGCTTTTTCCCACATACGACATATCATGGTGGGTCTGTTGGAGTTGTGTGTTTGGAAAACAAGCCTCATTTTTATCATCATTCACAAGTCCTTGTACAAACCCCAGGCAAGGATTACATTTCCTTTCAACAGTCCTAATTTACCATTTAACATCAGCAGCTGTTTTGCCATTGCAATTTTCTTGTGTTCTGGAGTTGGAGTTTGTGGTTTTTTTCACTCTCATTTTAGGTTTTTCCAGAGACCCCTCTGCAAGACTGTTTTCTTGCAGTTGGCTGTGCTGGGATGAGAAAGGGTTCAGGAGCAGGGCCAGCCTCCCCATGCTGTGTCTGATTCTTGCAGCAGCCCCATTTCAGAGGGACAAAGCCCCCGCCAGCAGCCAGGAACTTGTGTGGGATCCCTGGGAAAAGCCCCTGCTTTCCTTCTGCACATTGCTACCTTCTTGTTTAATTCCCTAAGCTGTAACGCTAGCCAGGAAAACAAGCGTGGTATTTGGAGCTAGAGCTCTGGTCTGTCTTTAGAAGCTGCTGAAATATTTTAGGAACTTATGTCATCTGAGATGGTTTACCTCTCTGAAATGTGAATGTCCGAGGCCCTTGTTGCCTCATTAAAAAATAAAGTTACTGCCTGTTAAGTGCATTGAAACCCTGGGATGAAAACTGTCTCCTCTTACGCATCCTCTGATTTTAGTGTGAGGATAGTAGACTGCCAGCTAATTACATGGCTGTCTTGAAACTAGTCACCCAGCTCCCTGCAGGGGAACTGCTGTGACTCCAAATGCATGGACTCTTAATTTTCTGAGAACAGCCAACAGATCAGTCCACAGCTTGTGGATGAGAAGATAACGCTGTGGTAAGAGGAAACTGGGACTTCAGGATGTTGTTCAATAAAAGGCATCCTTTTTAAAAATACCGAAAGAAACCCAACTAACTTGTTTTCTGTACAGGACACATCCCAGCTCTTAGTGCTCTACTTATTCTGCAGGGATGTAGCAGCGTGGGATTTGGTTTTACATCTGAAGAAGAGCTGAATGCTACAAGGTCAGGTCACGGGGCACAGAAGCACCTTCTGTGCCAGGGGAAGGCTTCAGGGATATAAAAACATTTGGGTGAAAGACAGAGACTTTTTGCAGAATCTCGTTTTCTTTCAGGGACAGACCAAATCTATTTCCAGAAAGTTTATTAATATTGCCATAGTGAGAGAAGAGCCTGGCAGCAATGGAAAGCTGTAGATCACTGCCCCAAAAGCTTCCTGCAGGAGGAGGGAGTTATCTAAACAAACAGGACCATCAAAGAGAACTGGGAGGATGGAAACGGGATACTGGTTTCTCTGAGCTCACACAGCAAAGCTGAAATATCCAACCTTCTGATGCCAGTCCGTGCCCTTCCCCAGGTTCCCTCTCCTTCAGGTGTCTGCACACTCATGCTTCATCTCTCACCCCTGGGCAGATGAAAGAAAAATGTTGCTGGTGAAATTTTCTCTCCGCTGTTGCTGACAACCAATCTATCCATTGCTTATCTTTAACACACACTGTGCCAGAGAGAGAGCCCTGCTAGTCTGTGTGTACTTCTAAAGGTCTTGCAGCTGATATGGAAATATCTGACCCTTCTGCATTCACCGGACCTCGCATTACAGTGTGGATTGATGTTTCCTTTAGACTTGAGGTCAAAGGCCATATAAAAATAAAAACCTTTCATAAGATGTTATAAATGAACTTGCTCTGTAGCTGGTCTAACCTCCTTAGTATCCTCAGCAAACAAGTCAGAAATATTTTCTCAGATAACAGTGTTCCAGAACAAAGCTCCTCTGAGCAATGAAGGGCACCTCTGTTCCCAGAGCACTACTGGAAAAGTATCCCGTTGGTCCAGTTCCTGTGAGCAGTACCAACATCTTCCCCACAGGTCAGTTCAGCTTTGAAATCCTGATGCCTTTTATACTACACATTTGTTGGCACTAGGCATTGTTGGCGTTCCAGGTTCATTTGGCTGTTTTAGACAGCAGAATCTGAAATCAGAATCTTGAGCATGTGTGTAGGAACTCAGGATAAGAGCTAGACGGACAGTAGTAGCTCAACTTCCAAGGACTCTTCTCCCAAAGCTTTCTCAGTGTACTGTGTTATCTATCATCATTATTAATCACTTGAACTGCTGTGGTGCTGTGAGGTCTGTTTCAGGAATGGGCAGAGTGCACCTGTGCATAGCAAGAGATGGTCCATGCTGTAGAGAGCGCACAACATAATTATGTAGGATTCAGAGCTGGGAGAAAGCAGGTGGCAGATCCTCCGCTTGAGGCTCACCCACCTCGTCACCTCTTCCTGACAGCAAGGGAAAGGCTTCCTTTCCACACCAACTCAAAGAGGTGGGCAGCGTCTCCCTATATTAAGCTCTACCCTACTTAGGAAACCCAGAAGAGTCCTTGACAACCATATGCTTGTTACTAGGAGAACGCAATTGTCCTTAAAACCTTACAGGGTGCTATCTGCCTCTGTTGCTTAGCTGATGGGAGTGCATCCATCCATCTCCAGCTAAGAGTTAACCTTCTCCTCTAAACTAGTTTTCCATGGTCCCAGTATAACCCTGAGAAAGAGATAGGAACTCACTGACTCCACTTGCCTTGACTACTCGCTTCAAAGCGTAATGAGTGCTTCCTTTGGAAGTGCCCACCAATTAATGGAAGGTGCTTAGGGAGGTCTCTCAGATTAGAGTTTAGCTCCCAGGTGATCGGATTAATTGAGATTAAAACCAAGTTTGTAGACTAAGTAACAGAGGAAAAAGTTGAGCTGCCCTGTTAAGCAAATAATTGCTGAGGGGTTTAATGAGCTCTGACTGCATCATTTTAGGTTGATATTAAGTGAATTGAATTGCACCTCAACTAAAAGCTATGAGAAAGGGAGTGTTTTGTCCCATGTATTTGTGGAGATAACAACTCTCACCCATAAGCAGATGTAACTGGTCTTTTTGGACCTCTTCCACAGAAAAAGCCTAAGACCCCACTGATGAGTGGGGAGTCTGGTGGCAACAGAGAGACCATTAAAATCTCCAAAAATCTTATAAGAAAAAATATGAGGAAATCTGCAGAAAGGGGCAAGAGCAAACATTAAAATATCCTCAAGTTTTTAATCACCATCCTAGTTGAACCTAGGACTGCACTCTGTTAATATAAAAATACCAGTTACATTTATTTTGTTAAGGCTTTGCTGAGTAGGCCCATAGTCTAATGCAGTTATCAAGTATCTTTTTATGTTCTATGCAGAGGTGAACAGATGGCTTTTTTGTGTGTCTGTGTAAGAAAACCTCTTTCTGTAAACACAGGATGTCAGGCAAGCTACTCAGCTGTCTGTTTTACCTCAAATCAGAGCATCAGTGTACTAAACAAATGGAATAAATTTACACTTGTGTATTAAGTTAATTGTCCAGCAAAGCAGAGCCTACTGTCAGGTTAGTTTCCACTCAGTACAGGTAAATTAATTAACTTTCCAGTGTTTTAACAGAGGAAACTGGGATAGATATGAACATTCTCAAGCTAGGTAAGACATCAGAGCACACATTGTAAGCAGGACCAGGAGTCTTTTTCTCCTCGTTGATATCAACAGGAGCTGGTTTGATCCAGGCCATGGTAAGCACTGTAGTAGCTCCGTCTGCCTTGGACAGGGGAATGAGTCAGTAATGAGTACATCAAAGAGATAGCAACAAAATCCCGTTGAAGAGTACGAGATTTTGAGGTTAGGAAGAGCCATTAATGACCATCCCAGCCTCCTGTAGGACCCAGGGAAAGACTGTCAGGTGGTTAGGTCCAGATGTATTGCATTGTATCTGATTGTATTTGGGCTCCTCTGACTCATGGCACTGGCATTATGATGAGATGACTAGAACCCTGAAAGACTATTACTCTGTGCTGATTCAAATGAAGTAATGGTTAGCACAGAGGTAAATGTCTGCATTGCAGGCATCCATATTTCCTAAATATATCTGACTGTATATTAACTAGAAAGTTTTTAGAATTAAAAAAAAAAAAGAAAAGTATTTCCTAGAGGAACCAACAGATGGTAAAATAGAAGAGCAACAACCCAGTTGATAAAAACTGTCCTGGAAGAGTCTGTAAGTTGGCCACATCATTAAGGTGAAAGTCACAGGCTCATTTGTCATGCACCAGAAATAACAATGAGAAAAACCAGCCTTGAATCTGGTGTGCTCCTAGAATTTTACTAAACAAGGGCATGTGACTGCCCAGAGAAGACTGACTTAAGGGCTGCATTTGAACTATGCTTCCTAGGGATTAACTTGTTATTAATCAGAATCAATATCAATTTAGGTTGCTTTCTTTCAGATGTGGGAGGGATGGTGACTAGAGTGAAGGCAGTAGAGGCTGTGAATAATTATAAATACATGTGGTGTGTCTTTGTTGCTGTAAATAGGAATAATTCTGCCAAAAGCAGTGCTCTGATTTAACTTGAATATTCAGTCTAGCCTATTATTATACTGCACAAATTACATGGTTTAAAACTTTTCTTTTCTTTGATGCCTCTCTTAATGGGCAGTAAATTTCAGTGAGAGATAGGCATAAACCACAAGCAGAACTGTTTTACATCCATCATTAGCCATGTATCATCAGCATTCCCAGATTAGCTTTTTCATCAACATTCAAAGATATTTTAAAACAGATATTGAAAAGAACAAAAAAAAAAAACAAAACCCAAAAATAAAACTGTTGGTGAGGAGCTGAAATGCAACATTTGCAAGACCTTTCTCAGAAAATTTCCCATGCAAAAGGAACGGTGAGGCAAGAGAGGATTTCCAGTTCTACAAACTCAGACAAGGCAGAATTACCCCTTCATGTAGCAGAGGTTTCAGTATCATCTGCAGTGCTGAGGTTTTATTCTATCGTCCATGGGGGGGGGTCAAGAAGTTCATGGGGGCTCATTACATAGCAGGGAGTCAGGGAGTATCTTCTGTCCTGCTACGAGTTAAGTGAGCAGACCACAGGGGAGCTAATGTCATGACATCAGGAAAGAG
The DNA here is from genome assembly GCA_026413425.1 of Tringa solitaria. NCBI lineage: Eukaryota > Metazoa > Chordata > Aves > Charadriiformes > Scolopacidae > Tringa > Tringa solitaria. The sequence goes on along the minus strand of JAOXJM010000012.1, from coordinate 145,972,139 downwards.
ATACTCAAACTCGATATTACTACCTATTGCCTGTAGGGCATCAACTTACACAAGCCTTCCCATCAGTGAGAGCCTCAAGAGTTGTCCCACGGACCTCAGAGCTGGGGAAGGAGGATATCTGTGCATGACTTGTTCTGGACTCCATGGCTTAGTGTGGAGCTGGCTCTCGAGGATATGGACCTCTTTAGCCCTGTTGTCCTCTGGTCCTTCCCTCACCCTGGGCTGGTCCTGTGGCCAAAGGCTGGGCTAGGGTCGGGATGTGGGCCAGTTGTATTGTGCAACATCCCTGCAGGGACATCTGGCAGATCCACCCCTGGTGGAGTCAGGTCCCTGCACTGCAGATCAAGGACACTTTTCATAGAATCGCAGAATCATAGAATGGTTTGGGTTGAAAGGGAACATAAAGATCATCGAGCTCCAACCTCCTTGCCATGGACAGGGACACCTCCCACTGGACCAGATTGCTCAAAGCCCCATCCAGCCTGGCCTTGAACACCTCCAGGGTTTGGGGCATCCACAACTTCTCTGGGCAACCTGTTTCAGTGCCTCACCACCCTCATAGTGAACAATATCTTCAATTTTCCTCATTTACTCCTGCTGTACAGGAAGGGTAATGATGGCAGGAAACTAATAAAATTTCACATCCCACATATTTTGGCTTCTTTCCGTTCTCATAAAAAGCCAAGTGTGTCTCACCATTTTCTCTGTTTATAGAGCAGGGCATGGAAACAAAATCAGGGACATATGTTGTGTTTGTTTCAGCATCTGTGTGGCTCACATCATTGCAGAATAAACCAGCCAGCACTGGCACACAAAGCTACATATGGCAAAGGTATGCAGCCCCACACAGCAAAGCTGGTGTGATATAGCAATGCCAACCCCTATAACTCTCACTGGAAGCTTTGGGCTTGGCTCCCCGGGCACCCATGAATGATTGACCTCATGTACTTCTCCTTTGTGCCTTTTTCTTATACTTATTGCTGACCATAAATTGCCATCTGACACAGAGAAATAACCGGGCCAAAGTACACTCAGGCAGGAAGGAGCAAAGGAAAATGTGTGTTATATTTATGTACATTTTATAGCTGCTACAAAAGCTCAAGCCTTGCTGTGCAGCATTTTCAGGAGTTCAAACCCTAGTAATAATAGGGATGTGAGTGGTACTTCCCATGTGTATGTGTTCTTTAAAGAGAAAGATGTGAGGTCATCACTGCTATCCAGATTGGCATTTTTGAAAAAGGGCACCTCTGTCCCTTGTGCCTTATGTACCCTCTCCCTTCTGCTGGTGGCAGCTGCTCAGCTATGTACCAAAGGTTAGCTACTGAGTCACTGGAACCAAAGCATCCAAACAGTGACTTGTTTGAAAGCTACTGGCCAGGAATGGTGATTCACTGACCCAAATTTGAGATCTTTTTCATATGAATTTGAGAGTAATTTGATTATCCTTCTATTTTCCCCAGAAAGGCTTTCTCATTTCACACTCCCTTATTTTCCAGGAACAGGAGTGGCAGAGCAGCCACACAGTGCTGGATGCTCATCTTGGCAATTTCCAAAGCGCTGTGAGCAGGGTATGCCAGGAATCTTGTTTTTAAACATCCACTCAATTTTTCTCTGCCTCTGCAAAAGTCCCTAGACCCTTTATCCTGAAAGCTAGAAAACTCCCCAGACACCTCCTTGGAGTGAATCTCCTTTCCCTGCCCTTGCTCCACTGATTCAGACACCAAGCCAGCCGTCCTGTCTGCACTCAAAGGTTGAAACTCCATCCCCTGCTTGTCATTTTGGCAGCAGTCTCATTACACCGAGTCCTTCCTCACATGGCTTCCAGCGAGGAGGGATTCAGCCTTATGGGAGGTGAGACCTGCCTGGAAGAGCTCAGGAGACAGAGCAATGAGCAGAGCTGGATCCCCCTGCTGCTAGGCGTTAGACTTAAAAAGCTGTCTTCCACGTTGCCATTAGTCTTGCTCAAATACTGTGGTCTTTTCATATTGTCTGAAGTCCTGCATTGAATTAATAATTCCTAACTTTATAATGGCTTCTAGTGTGAGATCTCAAGGTGTTTACACAGAGTGGATAAGCATGGGTCGGTAATTTGCAGATGACTTGGTCATTTAGTAGAAGGAGAAATAGAATTTGGGCTTCCTAATTAGCTCGACCCAATAGAGATTAGCAGAGGGCAAAATCCTTCGGTCCTGCTCAGAACTATATGTGCTACGTAGTGAAAGCTAATTTGTGGTAGGTGATTGTTCACAGGGTGTGACAACTATTTCTCTAAGATCTTGGGATTCATCCCTATTTTTTATTTCTTATCTGCCTAGTACCCAGCACACTGTTTTGTTTTCCATTATCAAAGAGACATTACTGATAACAGTGTCATCATAATTCAGGACAGGCGCTGCATTTTGTGTCCTGGTATTTCTTCTGCAGATTATCTAACCATACTAAAATTGAATAAAGACATAGCCTGCACGGAGCAATGGTACAATCTGGGCTATCGGTCTGGGATGGACAAAGAGAATTATGATCTGCTCTTTCAGTCATCTGAATTGCAGTCCCACTGAGACATCTGGGAACTGCAGTAAATTCAGACATCCAGAGCAGAGCTGTAGAATTTTGTGTGTATACTGTCAAACACTGGCAGATGAGAGAATGTTTTCCTGACTTGATTGGGAGAAATAGCATCCTGACTGTCTTTTTTCTTTTTTTAACTCAGACAGGGAAATGTAAATACAACCGTGCATGCCGTGTATCTGGGAGCTGCTATGAATGAGCTGTAACAAGAGGGGGAGAAAGAGGTGATTTCCTGCAGCAGCAGACTGCAAGGTGTAGGCTATACATTTTGTGTCCAACAGAGTTGGGTGGTGCCTGTAGACATGTTGAGAACGATTCATCTGACCGATGACTCTGGTATGGGAAGAAGGAGTTTCCCCTCTGGTCAACCAAGAGAAACAGCGATTTCTGCACAAGATCCCTAAAATAGACATCAGCATCGATGAGAAAGGGAGTCATGGATGACCAACACAGGTGTAGCTACTTCTAGGCTTAGGACAAATATTTCATTTATGAGCATATCAGTATGCTCATACTACAGCATCCAAAAAAACCCCAACTTTGCACCCCAGATTATCACTCAGTATTGTGTGTCTAATAGACTAGAACCTGGAGCAGAGGAATTTCTGAGCTGATGGTCAGGGCTAGATTTATTTACAGTGAAGTGATGGAATGCATAAAGAGGTTAAGAGTGAAAGGTAATGGAAAAGCTCAAATGAAAATATGGGGACAGTTGTACATGCATCACACAAAAAATGGGGTGTGGTCACTGGGGCAAGTAGAAGGATATCAAGTAAAACCCTGGAGAAATATGAAGCTAAAGAGAACTTGATATAAATCAAAAGAATGGCTGTACCAACTTCCTTCTTTTAGATCCTGTACAGAGTCTGCTGAAATCCCTTCAAGGAGAAGGGCTGATTGGGTCTGGTGGATCTTGAAGGTCATAGCAGGTAAGCTCGGGAGTGGTGATTGATGATTGGAAACACCAGACTTCTGTGCTTTATGTGGGGCTGCAATGAAAGGTGGGGTAGGCAGAGGTCTCTTCTCTGTGAGACCACTAGTCATCAGGAGAAGGCAGTATAAGCCTGACTCCTCTTTTCTGCTATAGGAATATTTCAGAATGAGGGGGGTGATACTGAGTTTTTTTGATTTATGCTGTTTTTCCCAGCATTCCTGCAATGGTTAGGGAAGGGCTTCCTTGCTCCTGACTATTTCACTTCAGATGCTATTTGAAAACTTTGCTGACAGTCTGGACAAAGCATGGAGGAGCACAAGGTAAGGTTGGGCTTTTTCTCCAGTGAGCTACATGCTTAATTTCCCTGCCTTCTTAGTTTGCACAGAAGTAAGTGAGATCACCCTACAAGGATTGATCCATGCAAAACTCAAGTACTTAGGGCAAAAAAATGAAAAAATAGCAGTTTTGTCTCTATCTTTCTCCACTGTCCTTGTCAAAGTAACTAAAAACATTTGTTAGCACTAATTTATGCATTGCACTTGTAAAATGTGATTTAGCAACCAATTAGCTCCACAGTCTTGGAATGAATATGGTTAAAGATTAATCCAGGTGGTTTACACTTAGAAAACTGGCAATCTGTCTTAAGCTTTAAAACACTGGAATCTTCCAATATTATTGGCCACTCAGAAATCACATAATTGTTCTGGAAATGATCGCTTAAAACAGAACTAGTTGTTTTGCATGAGCATTACTTTACTGTTGAGGTTCTTATCAGCCCGTGGCAGCTTGAGTCAAATATAATCTACAGCAGATTGAAACTTCAGAGCATCCAGCATTTATGTGCCTGCCGGGAGGGATTTTGGAGCTGTGAATCAATGTGCATTTGGACTCCTTGAACTCAACCAACTGACCCTGAGTAAAGAGAGCGTGATGGTAACAGATGCCAACTCCGTCGCTTCCCGGAGGCTGGAGCAGCAACTGAGCACCACGAGGATGTGGAGAAAGGGCTTCCTGATGTTTTTTGGATTGACTGAGGAGGGATTTTCCTAATGAGAAACTTAAATCTGTGCAGCTATCAGCCGGACCTGCTGCTGCTGTTTTTACTCTCCCTGCAGCTGCTGGCACCATGGCACAGCCCCACTGCAGCACTAGAGCCGTTCCTGCCTCTGAATTACAGGAGGGAAGACCTGAACTCTTTTCTCTCCATCAGTCAAATAAACCTGCAGGCTTTTTGTGAAGGAATGCATTATTTTAAACAACTGTAGGGAAACCATAGCAGTCCTTACTTCTCTTGGTGAGACACCAGCTGTAATATTTAACACTTTAAATGTACAAGTGCAGCTCTCTTTCTGTTGTACAGCCTAGTAATGAGAACCTTTCTGGTCAAAATCTCTGCAAAACCACTGTCTTCCTGCTAGCCTGTCCTGACCTTCCTCTTCCTCCTCTTTGAATGTCATACTTAGAAGCTGGGATAGCTGTTAGAGGGCGGGGAAGAAAAAGGCAATGCTTTTCTGGTGTTTGGATTGCTATGGTGATTTATGCATAGGGTTATCTACTGGAGCTTCAGGGAGCAGCAATTGCAGACACCAGGTCATCAGATTAGTTCTCGAGGGGCTTCCGTTAGAAGTGGTGACAGATTCAGCTTCCAAGCACTGCTGCTCATGGAGCATCTGTAGTCCCTTCAGAAGGCCAAAGGTTTTATTGCAAACAGGCTAATTTCGGTTTCGGATCTGCTGCAAAGCAAAGGCACAGAAAGCAGCAGGACTTGCTCCAGGGAGCACCCGTTGCTGGGTGGGGAAGAAGGCACTGCCCTGCCCCAGCACCCCTCTGGCCCTCCCCACACAATCCCCAGTGCCTGCACTAGCAGATGGGGTGGTTGCAGGAATGCAGCACGCTCCAGTCTCTCGCCTGCACGCTCTGCACTGGGATGCTTCCAGCTGGCAGGTCTTCAAGAAGCTGGAAGACTTGTGCTGCATCCCGTGGGGAATAATGCAGCACGTTATAACCGAGTGTGCTCACAGCCCCTGTGCTTCTGCAGCATTGCTGCAGCGAGGATCCATCCCAGGTACGGGGAGGAGAAGACCTGTCTGGCGTGCCTTTTGTATTTGGGAAGTAAGATAATGCAGCCATATATACGTAGCCTGTGTATAACCGATTTAAAGGGCAGCAGGAAGATGATAGAGGTTATTTTTATACTTGTGAAATGAACTGAGTTAAGCCAGACAGGAATGATGCCGTGAGCAATCATTGGCAGTGTTTTCCCTGAAATTACGTTGAAGTTTTATACCATCTGCTATTGAGTTTCATACTATTATGAGACCAGTTCAAACAGTGGGCTGGCTGGGAAAAACGTGCCGCCATGGCCCAAAGCTGGACCATCACCAATAGTGCAGACATCACTGAAAAACAGCATAATGTTTCTAAAGCAAGGAAATGGACCATTTAATTTGAAATATCCAGTTAAAGTTAAAAAAAAAAATCCTTTCATAATCACTGGCTCTTTAGTAGGCAATTAAAGGAAAAGGTTGTTCATTAGATAATCTCATTAAAACAAACCCAAGGAAATCAGGTAATTTACTGACACCAATATGGGCAATTGGTTTTCTCATTTCCATTGATTTGTCTCATTTCAAACAACTGGAATGATGCTTACCATCCCTTTGCATGAAGTCTATACATTACATTATGCACAGAGCAAGCTCTGTTAGGGAGGCTCTAATGCACAAAATAGTCTCTTACTTCATTAAACAACCTAACCTTGCCTCAGGCAAACATAGTAATTTATGATCTTCTCCTTAATCAAGTCAGGTTATGTTTTGTAACTCATACAGCATTGCTATGGGCCAAGGAACATGAAAAGTCAGTTCTAGCTCTCATTGGTGTTGGAATAAAGAAAGTAAATTATTTTGTTTATTAAGCAGTGTGACTTGGGTGTTGACTGGACAATAGAACTGTAGATATTTTCAAAAAGAAATAAAACTGGTTGCATATAGGGTGTCTTGGGATTACTGTTTCAGTTTGTCCTGGTCTATCCATTGATGTCTTTGCATTTGAGGTTGGGGATCCTCAGGTTGTTGCAGATTCATCGTCACCCTTCAAAGGTGGCATCTGAAAGAATCAAAAGCCACAAGATGTGGGCCCGCGGCCCATGTGGAAGTTTCTGGCTGCTATAATCACCTTATCTGATTCAGAATAAGGAACCTTCAACAGAAAAATCTCATGTGAAACCCTTGCGTTTTTCTCTGTATACGTGTCTATGCCTTGAATTCTCTCGGGCATTGCTTCAGTTAGCCCAGAGAAGTGCCCTCAGCCAAAGAAGTGCCTACTCTATTTAAGTGTTACACTGTAACACTGTGATGACAATAAGGTAAGATATGCCTTATATCTGCTTTAAACTCTCAAAGCACTTTACATGCATTATTTCTCATTTTTTCCTGCAATGGATAGATTGCATTTGTCCTGCTTGGCAATGTGCAGAATGGAGGTGCCTTGATGTCTCTTCATTTAGGCTTGCAATGGGCAGAGCAACTTCAAGGCCCCATTTTCAATTTTTTGCTGGACCATGAGTTAGAAGAGATTTATGATAATTGACCGTACTATGGGAATGATCATTAACAGCACTTTGGGCTTCTTAGGACTGAAAAAAATAATCTTGAGTAATTCATCTCCACAGCAAATCTGAGAAAGTGAGTGACTATTTGCAAATCTGCGACAAGGGGAAAATTGAGCTGTGCTAATTCACTTCATTTTATACATAAGTTTCAGAGCCCAAACACAGCCTTGATTTCCCACGCTTAACCCCTGAGGCCACTATTCAGCTACAAGGGAAATCCATTAATTTTTCCGGCCTTCTGAACAATTTGTTATTTTTTATCAAATACCTGGCCAGAAGCAATTTTCTGGAACAAATGTAGAACTCCATGGCCCTCAGAGCTAAACTCTCTGAACACTATTCCCAGGATTGGCCGCAGGATTTTGACAGGGAGTTTGGTGGAAGCAGAATAATGTTGATATTTCAGTTACTGTAGGTTTGCAATAAATACCCAAAGCATAAAAAAAGTGCTTTAAATGCAAATGAAGCTCTACCTCAGTGCAATTACATAACTTAAGATGCCAAACAACTTTTCTGCTCTAGCCATGAAATAACAATATATCATCTGCAGTATTATATACTTGCCTTGCAGTCCCAAAATATATGTGGAACTTAACCAAGATCTGGAAAGAAATACATGTTTCTTCAGAATAACTCCTGAGCCAGAATGAAACTTAACACCTCTGACTACACAAATATCAGTTGGCTTATTCTAAAAAAAAAAAAAAAATTTAAAAAATCAGACTGGCATTTGTTTAAGACAGTGGCTTTGCTCAAAGCTCCTGATCAAAACCAGGGATCAGCATGCTGCCATGTGGTGTATATGAACTTCTAAACTAACCAGACTACATCCCACAAATCCTTGAGTGGAGACCAATTAGTCAATATAAAATAAATTTGAATTGGAGAGAAATATAAATACTGGCTGCTGGGTTTTTCAGGAAATGCATATAATTCATTTTTTATAAGCTTTGAACAAATCCTGATTGATGAAAATATACATTATGAAGAAAAATGCCTGTGCTGTTTGTGCACTTTAAATATTTCCAAACACATATTGAAAATAAGGAAAAACAGATTTTGTTCTGCAATGTTCCCCAGATATGTTCTGTATATACCTTGTTCCTATGTATGAAGGATCTGAGAGCGTTTCTTTGGTGAAGGTTATCATTGATTTACAGATGTATACACTTAGAATTTGTGTCTCTTGAATAAATAAATAGATAAAAAATTGCATACTTGTCAAAACTGAAGTTCTCCCAGGAGAACATTGGCCTTGATGATTGTTCATTGACAAGTGTTTCAATTTTAAAAGACCTGTTGATATTTTTAACACAAAAAAGGTGATATTTTTGACTCAAAATGGCTTTTAATTATTTAAGCTAGTATTTTTGGGAAATGCAGCATGACATCAAACCAAAATATTTTCCACTGACATCAAGCTTGTTTTTGACATGTATTTTCAGGCTTCACAGATTTTGACTTCTTGTCTTGATGTAAAAAAAATCACTTTTTTATCCCCAAGACAAGAAAGCAACTGGGTAAGATTTTAATTGATCACAAAAGCAGTGGCTTGGGGAGCTCATCTCCCTTCCAGCTTGCAAGGCTAATCCCTTTGGGGACAGTGAAATCTGTTATGAATATCCTCAGAAGTGCAGCAGCAGCAGCTGTGGTGTTTGGCCAAAATGTGGTCTTTATGTACCCTGATAGTTGTGTGTGATTTGGAGTTGTTCAGTATTTTATCATCCTTCCTCACTGTTACTGAAAGGCTGTGGACATCCTTTAGCCAGCTGACGCCACAAAGTGGATGCTTTTGAATAGTGCTTAATGTGGAAAAAAAAGCAACTGAATTACACAAAGCAGTGCAATGAGATGGTAAATAGTCTTGTCAGGTGTTGTCTTAATAGGCAGTGGAAGGTAATTGCCTCCAAGGGGAGTGTCAATGAATTAATTTTTAGCCAGGCAATTCAACTCAGGAGTTGTTCAGAGACCCCCAAATGCTGTTCACAACCCCATATAGGTTAATTCCCTTAGCCAAGAGCCAGCAGGTGATAAAATCCTATAAGCATAAATAGGATTGATTTTACCATTGCTTCTGCCCAGTGCAGGTTTAGCTTTTGTAATTATCTTTAAAATTCACAATAAAAGGAAGTGGCTGGAGCACCAGGCGGAGCCATGATTACAGCAAGGTAGACCTAGATTCTGGTTATATTAATGATTTGTTGGAGGATATTGCAGCAATAATGGGATTTTGGGGTGACTTCAGGCTGATGCTGACAAATCTTCATAACTTTCATGTCACCCAGACCTTTCTACTGTTACAGATCTGTCCAGCTGAGCTGGAGGGACAGAGTCAGACAGATCCTCCAGGGTGAGGCCTGGTCCAGGAGGAATTTCCTCCAAGAAGAGCTGGGAGAAGGGAAACTGAGCCTCCCTGCCTCCTCTGTGGCTGAAGCAACAAAAAGCTGTTGGAGCCTCATGCATGAATGAGGCAGCGCTACTGGTCACTGGCCGCCCGTGATTGCTGTGGTGCCTGCACTGTGGCTTTGGTGTGGCTAGGGCTATCTGAGGGCAAGCTTATAGCAATAGCAGGGTCCCAGCTTCCGAATGTTCTCAGCTACAAACAATCCCATAATGATGCAAGCTGACAAGCTCCATGCTCATCCTCTGCTGAACTGCAGTAAAGTAGTGCACAGTTTCCCTCATAGCACAAGAATCATCTCAGCTGCCTTCAGTCTTTTAAAATTTTAGTGATAGCTAAGGGAGGCAGACAAGCACATCTGGAAGGACCATCATCCCAGCACTGCTTTTAGGATAGCATGAATTATCCCCTGATACCTGGGTTTTTAGGAAAAATGGATCCCATCTGCAGATTGAGGAAACCTAATTGCAGGGTATAATTTTATCCATCTTTGTTTTTGTGATATCTTGGAAACCTGGCTTTTATTTAGAAAGACTTTATGTAGATATTTGTCTTTCTTTTCCACTCTGTCCCTGTTAGACTCTTCATCCTACTAGAGCAGTATTGGTACAGTCAATAGGTCAAAAACACTGATCTCAGTGATGCTAATGTACATGGACTCACACCAGCTCTGCTGCTGGCCCATGTTTTATTTAATATCTGCCATGGTTCAGTCTGTGTATAGAGCTTAAGCAGATGGATATTCCTGTTTGCTTCACTCTTTTGCATAAAGGTTGAAGGATCATGCCTCCTATCTACAGTGCTCTATTATGAGGTGTTTGATATTGATGTACCAGAGGTACCAGGCAGCATGTTCTTTCCAGGACTATGGGTCCTGCCCGGGTTTGCCCTGCCCTACCAACTTGTACCAGCCTCACTAGTGTCCCTGTGGGCTGGCAGACACAGCTTGAGTCATGCTGACAGCACACTGAAGGCAGCCAAGAGATGTTAAACCCATTTTGGTGAGTGAAACGTGCCTCCTACTAGCCCCAAGTGTGGCTCTTTGCACCCATGCCTGCCTTCCTCCAGTGAGAATCCCGCAGTCTCTGTGCCCCGCGTTTTCATTCATACTTGAACCCTCCTGCCCAGAAGCTGTGGTGCCTCGAAGTGTTCCGATCCCTCCTTGCAGATGGTGGATAGCTTACCTTTGCACGCTCTCAGGAACAAAACAGTGTTTGAGTGACGCTATCACTTCCAGAAAGACCAGGCAGAGCCATCAGGATTGGCTGGAAGGAGGTGATGCAAACCTTCAGAGAGCCAAGACCTCACTGGTACTCAGATGAACAGAATGACAAATTACCTTCTGAAGCAGGGTCAGGGTTCACTGAATCCATTAATTTTCATGTATTTCTGAGAGCCTCCAAAAAGTCACTTTCTTTCCAGACTTGGACAGCAGATGACAGTGCATTGGCAGGGACAAAAGGAATTCTCATGTTGAAATAACTCACTAATTTTAAGAGCATGACCTGGCAGCACGATTGAGGACCGACAAAATAAAACCCGGAGAGAGCAGCCAAAATATCTTCCCACGTAAACACTTTGTAATCAGCTTTGTTGCATAAAAAACTCAGGCTTTTGTGGGAATGTAATCCAACAAAACACATTTCACATGAATAAATCAGCTTTCCCTGATGGTAAGCTATGTGCAGAGTGGTACCGAAGCATTCAGGGTAGCTATGGTGACGGTATCTTCCTGCTAACAAAGAAATATACTGGAATTAGAAAAGGATTTGTGAACCACAAATAATTCTGCTTCCAGACCACAAGAGTTTGAACAAAAAAAAAGTCTTGCAAAGTTCTTGAACACAAGTTTTTATAATACGCTATTTGGAGGTTGCAGTTAGATTCTGAAAACAGCTAAACCAGGCCTGATTTCCTGAAGGGGCGTACCTTGGCTAGGATCACAGCTTTTTGTCATTTATAAAGGCTGTGGTTTATCTCTGCTTGCACAATTTTCAGCTCCTTTGGAAAAACTCTGGTGAACTTTTCACCCAGCTGGTGTTTGCTCACAGCCTGGATTTTTGTAGGCAGAGTTGACCCATTCCTCTCACCGCTTCAGGGACGTTTCCTATGCAAATCTCTAGAGATCCTGGAGAGGATGGGTTGTTGAGGGACAGTAATTACAATATGATGGTGGTGGGAAGCCACAGGATGTCTCACACATTGTCTGCTGTATAGTATCCCCCCGAAGCATATATCCAACATGCTCTCCATTATACATCAGAAAATTCATAGCTTGCACTGTGTTTTCCCTTGAGTCACACAGCCCTTCCACACCCACACCATTAAAACATCCAGAAGTGTGCCCATGGTCTCACTGAGATGTGCTGCTGTTCAACAGCCTTGAATACAAAAATATTTATACTCATATGTATTTGTTTGTCTCTGTTTTGGGGAGTTATATTCATATTTTGATGTTAACCTGTCTGAATTCAGCAACAACACACAAGCTGTTTGCCTTACCCTGGAGCTCATAGTATCTTGAAGAGGTATCTGTTTGTGCTACACCTGCTGAGACCTTCCACAATAAAGTGAGAAAATGTGCAACAAAGACATTCACAGAAAGGCAAGAAGCTTCAGAGTCTGAAAGCAGGTATGAAAGAGAGAAATGCACTAAGAGGCATGCAAAGTTGTCCTCCAGATTCCTGCAAGAGCAAACTGGAGCACTTCAAAGAGACAGAGAGCAAAGAGTCAAAGGGCTGTCTCAGGAGGCGTTGTACTGGGTACAACCTCTGTGCGCCTTCCCTTCTTGGTGTGATGTGTCAGAAAGCTCTTGGGAAGACCCTTTCTCCACTGAAGAGTAGGACTACTGAATGCATCCAGACTTTCATGGGATCCCAGGAGGCACTTTGCTTTCTAAGCACTTTGTGTGCTAACATTGCATGGATGCCTGTTGTGTGGAAAGCCAAGTTCTCCTCTCTTCAGCTGCAGGTGCACAAAGTAACTCCTTCCTTCTGATCTGGAGGGCTGTCAAAGGAAAGAAAAAGCAGCTCCTGACCCTACAGGCACGAAGTATCACACTGTGGTATTTGCCACAAGCAGCTATGTCAGACTATGTGGTTCAGGCTCCCCCACTGCCTCGGTTGGCTCTTGTGCCTGCCCTGCAGCTGGCTGCTGGAAATCAGCAGATGGCTCGTCCCCATGTCCCCAACAATTGCATTTCTCCCTTGGCCTCTCTAACAGCATCCAAAACACAATGTGCACTGGTAACAGAAATGTTTGCTGTGTAGCTTCCAGTCTGTTCATACAACCTTTTCATGGTCACTTAAATTGCCAGAGGTTCACACCATGATCATTCAGCATCTGCTCCTTTAATATTCTTTCCTTGCTGTAGGTCAGATTGTTATTTTTGTTATATTTCTTCATTTCCCAAGGAAGTGAGAATATGGTAGGACCATCAGAAACAGAATCAGCACAGCAACACTGCTAGTATGAGTATGTCAGTTTGGAGGAAAATGTCCTTGCCCAAAGCTTTTAAAAGCATTTGTATCCCTGTGATCACTGCTGTCAGTGGCACATCTGTGATTATCTGTACATCTGCTGGGTTGGCCAACAGAAGTCTGTAAAATCATGGGTCAAACAGAGGAATTAAAAAAAGAACAAAAGGTTAGTGTGTCTTCACAGCATGAATGAGAAGCACTACATAGCAGCTTCAAAAGAAATGTGAGAGACTTCTTCCTGCAACATAGAGCTACAGGTGGGACTCTTGCTGCAGAACATTATGAGTACTAAGAATTTACATGGGACTGAACAAGTGTTTTCTTGAAGATGGGAGAAAAATGAACTATTACGTTCTGGTTCCCTGTCCTTCTTCCTAAAGCATCTGCTGTTGGACATTATCAGAGATAGAATAACAAGTTTTCTTTGGCTTTAGCTTCACACACTGTCCCCATTCTCATCTGTTAGTGCTGCACTGCCATGGGGATGTGCACTGAGAGCCCAAGATGGAGGAGAGGCAGGGAGGCAGGACCAGGAGATATTTAATCTATTTCTCTGCCGCAGAAGAAGCAGCCCACTTCATGGACCTGTTTTGTTATCTCCTTTGTGCTGCCCAAAACCCTGATGCAGTGCAGCCAGACACACCACAGGGCCCTGTATGGCTTTTTGTTGCTGCACTCGTTGGAGAGTTGTCCAACACCAAGCCATATGCCCTCCAACAGCAAAGAGCTGTGGCTACCTTCTAGAGCAGGCATACAAGTTATGTCTCTGCCTGGAGTCTAGAGGGGTGAGCTGGGCACACTGCTGGAGCAACATGCCTCCCCATCCTGAAGTCCTGATGAGCTACACATTTTCTCCAGTGTCCCAGGAGACCCCTCACCCTGGCATTCCTACTGCAGCCATGTCCCAGGAGAATGGGCTGCCCATGCAACAGGAAATCAAATGTGAAGCACTCCGTTAGAAAAATGATGCTGAAAGCTATCTATTGTGATAATTTCAGCAGTTTACTCCAAGTGAGCTCTTCGGTTTGATGGTGCCCACTGCTGTCAGTATCCACTGGAGTGCCGATGCCTGAATTTGGCTGGCTAAGCCCATTTATTTTTCTGAGCATGCTGGGCCTTGTTGTATGGTATGTAGCACTTTTACTCCATGCCTCCCTGAGGAAGGTTAGATTGTGCAGCTATTATTAGCATGCATTCAGGCTCCTAACAGCGGTGGGACACAAGCAGTAGCACATGTAAGGACATCGTGTAATGTGACCTTTTGTTTGTGCCAGGGTATGGGCATGAGTTCATAAATACAGCAAGTACCTTAGACCTTTCTTCCCTCCCTTGTTCTATTTACAACCTGAGTGTATTTAGGGTATAGGGAAATGAATCAAAACTGACTTAGACTTTATTTAGCACTGTAGCTGCAGTTCTTATTTTGACCCTGTAAACATTTTCTTGGTAGATTGATTTCCTTTGGCTCGTTCATTGATCATTTGACATCTTATTGATTTTTTAACTTTTTTGTCTCTACTGTTAATCTCATAAACCCATTCTTCAAATGAGTAGGTGAACGGTCAGTATTTCAACGTAGCCATTACATGACATGTATGCACCTAGTGTTATCATAAAATGTTTTGAAGAATGAGCCAACCAGTATCTAAAGCGTGAGCTCAGCTTGGTCATTAAACAGCCTTTTCATGCTTTTTCTTTTTAAAATAGGAAATGATGATGTAAAAGATGATCAGCCAGGAATCAAAAAGTAAGCAAATCAGTAATAATATTTGGGAAGTGTATATCATCTTTCATCTCAAGATTTAAAAGTGCTTTTTCAACCACTAATTAAGACTCAAAACCAGCAGGGTGTTACTGTAATGAGTACTGAGACATCCTACTTCATGCTGAGCTGAAAATAGTTTTGAGCATGCTAATAAATTTCTATTGTAGATCTCCCTAAGGTCGGTATTAACAGTGTCTGAAGTATTATGAACAGAATGGGCAGCCAAATATTAAGGTCAAAGTAAAAATTGTTGTTGTTTACAAAGACAACAGCAGTAGTTCCTTTTCACATTACCTCTAAGGAAAACAAGATTTTTGCTTTATTTCTATTAATACAAATATTTATTTGCCTATCTGGAGAAAGGATCCCCTTCTTAAAATTTCAATTGTAAATCAAGTTCCAAAAGCCATGATATGAATGTTTTCACTTTTTTATTTGGCAACCCTGTGGGAGAAGCTTTTTTTAAAAGCAGAAACATTCACATCACCATGTGGTTTCAGAAGCTCTGGTTTTAAGTAAAACACCAAGTATTAAGAGTTCTATGATAAAATGAGGAGCAAAATTATGCAAAAATGCTAACAAAATTAAGAAAAAAGGATTTATTAAACAAGCAAGTCTTGTTCACTATTTTCTTTATGGCTCAATAGGTATTCTAAAGAAATATGAATTGCTATAAAACAACTTGAGCAGGGGGGTAATAAAGTTGATACTAAATTCTTACATAGAAAAGAATGAAACCAAATTCTGAATGGAATTGACACTAATTATGTTGTAAAAAAAGACTATGTTATTCATAACAAAAAATTGTCATGAATAAGTTCTAAGGAAGGTTTTAATTTCTAGTCTCACAGTAAGCAAGGCTTTAGTATTTCTCAAATTGTTCTAAATATCCCATCTCAATGTCACTGAACTTCCACAACTGAAAATATGAATAAGGTCATTGAATCATGCTTTTGTGAGTATTTGTTGGTAAACTAGGAAGGAGCATGAAACTCTGTCAGAAAAGAGATTTAAAGTGCTTTTAGTAATCACATGGCATCCTTCAGGAGTTTACTCAGACCCAAATAATTGCAGCTCAATGTGTGCTGGATTCATCACAAATTAAACTAGTGAAATCCCATCAAACATGCAATTTCTGTCTAAATTAGAAATAGTTACTAATTATTTCAGTTAATGGGCTTAGTATATAATTATTAGATACCATTCTCATACACATGATAGGATTTTTACCTACTCAGGCAGGGATATACTTTGATTTGGTATTTTCGGTATGCAAACTGTAGCCCTTCAGCTTTCTTGCTACCCAAGGGCTTTTTGTAGCCAAGTTTGATGCATTGTTCTGGCTTGGTCTAATCATGCCTTCCCTTTTCCACAGCAGAAAGATCAAGGAATGAGTTTCAAAAGAGAGAAAGGTCCCTTCTGTCTCCCGATTCAACAGCAGAAGTAGACAGCTTAAAAAACCTGGAGGATGATACCTGCTATTTTATTTTCTTCTTTCTGTTCAGCTGGGAACATTTTGCTTCGTTTGTTTCTTGACAAAACAAGTATGTTCCCCCCAGTATTCAGAATTTGTCTATTTTGTGTGTGTGTAGCAGCTACGCTGGAGCACACAATTTACTGCCTGCTTTTTGGTAAGATGCGACTCATCCTTGCTGATAATGGAAACCATACTCACTAGAATGATTTGTGCTGCCTTTGCACTTGTTGTCATTCCTGCATATTTTGCCTCTGTAACATTGATGGGACAAGACTTGTGCACAAGATCATTACAAACACCACATCCAGCCCATGGCATCTGGACACGCAGCACTGACCATAGGGCTGCCTGATAAAATGAACTGTTTAAACCTGCAGCAAAACATTTCAAGATTACTAGGAATCTTTAATATCTGTACTAGGTGGCATCTCCAGAAACATGTCATTCATGAGAAGAGGTGCCCATTCAATAGTTCCCTCTTCCCATCTAACTCTGTGGCATATCTTCATGGTGCTTGGTTACAGAGATATAGACAGATACAACTTTCTCCCTTTCATTGAGAGGGGATAGAAACAAATTTCAGCTTTACATACGGAAACAAACAAACCCAACCACAGCATCCCTGTTACTAAAGGATGGTTGAACCCATTAGTCATGAAGAAAAATCCCGATAGCCCCATGATATAGGGAACAAGTGATGACACACAATAGCTAGAAAACAAGCACAAGAGACAGTCCCAGTGCTCTGCCCTACAAGTTAGATTCTGACTTTATAATTATAGCAAAGTCATTTTCATTTCTTAAAATGCTCCTCCCAGCACAAGCTTGTCTGCTGGGTTGGGAATCCACCAGCTGTATGGTGAAGTCCTGATGCATTTGGCTCTCCCTGAACCTCGGCGGAGGCATTTGCCATGGCCAGCCTGAGGAGCCAGGAGGAGCAGCCCAGGGATAGCACCCACTGCTGTCTGTCTGCAGCCAAGCCTTTACCTACGACTCACCTTCCAGCTTGAAGGAGAGTGGAAATCTGTCCTGGGAGTGATGTTGCACAGAGAGGCTTCGGGCAGCCTCTTGTTGTGTGAGTTGTGGTTTTAACATTATTTCTAGAGCAGATGCAGTTTAATCACCTTTCAGTCAATACTTGGAGATTTGCTTTCTGCTTAAGGCAGGCATATACCTCAGAAGAGATATATAGAGCTATTATTTTAAAACCAGTTGGTCACTTCTCCTTGTACAGCCAAAAAAGTCAGGAACAGAATGTGCTTGGATGTTTTTGTAGATACAATTTTGAAGAGTATAACTCAAATACTGTGGAAGCGTAAGGTAACTGGCAGGAAAACAGAGCAACTCTGTGCTGCCTTCAAAATCCCTGCACTTTTAACTCTTTTATTAACTTCTCTGGGTTTTCCATAGATATTGATTCTGTCAACTCTGATTTCAACCAGGTTGCACATGGGAGAAAAGTAAGGTCTGAGCAGATGGTTGACATGAAATGAACAGCAAATTATTGAACAACTGTAGGAAACCCAGTACATTCTGCAACGCTCTAAGTGAACATGCATTACAGATGCCAAAGCAACCAGACTCAAGGGACACCTGAACACCTAGGAACAGACATAAAATATACAGCCTCAAGATTGAAATCCTTAATCCTATGCATAGAAATGCTTCATCAAGATTTCTATAGATTGGACTTTTTTGTTCCCCTCGTGAGAAAGAAATATTGACAACATATGCTGAGGGACTCTGTAGAAACCCAAATTACACTTGGCCCTGCAGTGAAGCTTTCTGCAGAGGAATGGACCAAATAACGTGCCAGAACAAGGCTCAAGTATTTTAAGCAACTGCTTTTCAGGGACAACTGAAAAGAGTCCAGGAAAAGGCAACTGTATCGATAACAGCAGTACGTGAAATCAGAATAGACAGTGTAAAAACATTTGTGCATTGTGGAATGGATTTCTAGTTTATAGTTCTAGGTCACAAGCTATATTAATATAAATGAAAAGGGATTGAAGGAAGCCATCTTTTGGGGAAAATAATTGTCTAACTGCCCTGGGGGACAGTTCTTTAACCTTCTGGACCCTCCAGAGATGGCCTTTCTTAGAAACAGAAGACTGTGCTTTGAGTACTGTATGTAGTGGAGCTGACTTGGTAGTCCCTTGCCTGCTGTGTGTCTCACCTAAACAACAGGCCTGATGGAAAAAAGCTGTAAAAATTGTGGTGTGCTCATCATGACGTTGTGTTGTGGTTGACATCTAGCTTGAATGGCTCCACCTGACCTAGGTAGCACCCCTCTGTGCTTCCAGGTGGGAGGAAAGAGAGCATCATTTATGGGATCTTGTTTTTACATCTCTATGCAACACACCTCCTGATTTCAGTGAAGTGGAGTGAACTGTTTCCTGAGCCAAAGTAATCCCAGCAGTCGCTGACTTTGCAAAATACTTTGAAGCCAAAAGGGTGAAAAGTGCTGAATGGGGACCAATGCACAATTTTCTTATTAAGATGAAAATTAAGTATTTTTTGGATTATCTGGCAGTGCGAAATCCGAACGACAATTTTTCCACCCTGAAATTTTCCTTCCCCAGTTTATCTGGGTCACAGAAAAGGCTAATTCAATATTGCAACCGTGGGTACTCTGCTTGGGTGGATTAATGAACTGCATCGAGTCTTTACCTCTTCCCCCCCTAATGCTGTGTCAAAGACCATTCGTCAGTAATTAGTTATACTCTTGGCCTACATTTCTGCTTACTTGTATAAATATATATATATTCTGTAAAACTATCTTCTTCAGTTTTAGCCTGATGAAAGAGGCTTTCTGATGCTTTTCATTTACAGGCAGGCAGCTGGATTACAGGCTGAGCCATCACACTTCAAACACAGGACGAAGGTGCCTGGGCTGAACACAGAGGTGGCCGCCTGTCTCCTCTAAACCTTTCCAGCATCTCCCACCCATCACAAGCTTCTGAAAGGCAAGCAGAGTAATCTGGGCATGAAGATCTGGATGGGATCCTTAACAGCCTATAGATTTGCAGTCTTGTGGACTGACATAACTTTATGCCTGTTGGCCTGGGGGGAGCTGGGGAGCTGGAAATGAGAGTGCTGAGCACAGGTATGATCAGTGAGGTCCTCTCTGTCCTTTCCTTCCAGTGGTGTTTTCTACCACTATTCTTGCCAAACAAAGGAGGGCTGAACAGCTTTATTTGCCACAGCAATTGCCAGACTAGTCTGGGACATGGGCATAGGCCGTACCAGAATTACAAACTGCTACACGGATTTCTTTCCAGAGGGGACATGGGATAGAATAGAGGATTTCCTGGGATGGAACCAGGTCTTCAAAATAGCCACACTGGTACTATTAAGTTTCCATTTTCCTAGCTACTGTAACAGCAAATATTCTGTAGGGAAAAAAGTGGCCAAACTACACATATGCCGTTGAGGAACAGAGAAGAAGTCAGCTTACTGAGTGTGGATCCTCACGATAATTCACCTTTTCACATACTGCAGCTTCAAAAATGAGGAAGGCATTGGATGAATTTTCATCTTTTTCTTGACTCTGACCTTTCTTTTCATTCTGGAGAGCCTGCAGGGACCATTAATGGTGGTTGGGGAGAAGCTGAAGGGAGGAATTTGGAAAATACTGAAATTTTAGCAGGAGGTGAAATCACTTGTTTGTTGGGTCATTCACTTTGGAAGGGATTTACACTTGCTGTGTTTGTATTTTAAAGGACTGAACAATTAAATGCAGTCCTTGTGATAGAGAAAGACAATCATGTTTAATTTTATGAGGAAGAAGGTTCTTTCCAGCACTCTTACTCCTATGACCAGGGACATTGTTCAGATACATTGAAAGCAGATTAAAGTATATAATTCAGGAATGTTCTGGCACACAATTAACTCCATAGATAATCACTCAAATGTCTGTAAATGGCAAGATGATTTACCATGAGGTCAAAAGACTTATCAAGAGCTTTGATGCAGTTCTTCCGTGAATGAATTAGCGTTATCAACATACATAGTTGGTTGCTACAGTTTAGAGCAGCTAAATTTTGACATTCTGGAAGGAGAACAGATGAACTTTGCGATGTTACTCACAGTGTTTATCAGCAGACAGAACCACACTTTGCCTGCTCTTGGCCGTGCAGCCTAAATCACCCAACAAGTATTTCTTCTTATAAACTGCGTAGACTTTTGGCCACTTGAAACACAGGCAGAAACACCCAACATAGCTTCTTCTAAGCAGCAGGCACTTTTGCTTTATCATGAATTTTTGTCTTGTTTTGAAGTGATCTTGGTAATAATAAGAAAGTTACTAGAATTTTTTTAAGCCTTTTTTCCAATAGGACAAAGCTTACTCAACTGCATTTCTGTCTGCCCATCTGTAAGTCATTGCCTCCCAGTACTTCTCAAATCCAACTTTTTGACCAGTATTGACAAGGATGAGGAGCTTAGAAAGTGCCAGTAAGTTTCAGAAAAGTAAAGAAGAGAGAAATCAGTATTACCATTGCAATAAAGATGTGAGTGTGAGCTCCCTGGTTACCTGCTCCATTTGACCTACCAGCTTCTCTGCAAGAGTGAGGGCAAAGGGCAGCATGAGTGTACTGTCTGGGGCCTCATGTGTTCTAATAGTCCTGGTTTCTTTTATAACTTGAGCAAACCAAAAAAATGACATTTGTGTTCTGGAAGTGCATGCCCAGGTGCAGAGAAGGAGTTCCTTGCATGTTTAAGATGCCATGAAAGAAGGATACATCAAGCTCTTACTGCACCCAATTAAGAGGTAACTTGTTCCACAAGAAAGAAACTATGTGCCAGATTAATTCCCTGTTACCTGCAACACAGGTTGCTTATATTTGCAATCCCAAGCTTTTATTGGCATCATTCTACTCACAGACTGACAATTTAGTATGACTTGAACAGCAACATGATTGAGCTGGACTCATGGCCATATCTGTGACAGTTCTGCTTCCCTTTGGGGTGATCATCCTTAGCCTGTGAGATACTGGACTACACTGAGCACCTTGCCTGCTCCCTACTCACCTTTACAGGTCTTTCTTCCGTAAGCACAGGGATCTCCCTCACAAACAACAAAAAGGATGCCAAAAAGACCATGAAGTGCCATTCAAGTATCTCCAAAATGGTACTTAAAGGTCTCTTTTGTTCATCTTTTGGTCCCTAATGTTTGCAGGCTGAGAGGTTTTCAGTGCTGTGAGGTCTCCAGGATATGTCCATGCAAAGGAGTTTGGGTTCCACAGCCACAGTTCTCACCATGTAATTCAGCTGAGTCCAGTTAGCAGGAGTCACGTCCCAACATGGCTCCTTGCAGCAAAGGATCTCTGTGTTCCCTTGCCCCTTTGATCATCTTCCAGCCCCAGAAGTTTTTCTCCAAGGACTAAGGGGAGTGATGAGAAGGTCGTCTCTCCTTCCAAGTATCTGCATCGAAAGGGCAGCTTTTTTATTCTCTCCCTGTTTATTCTCAGCCTTACGGGTTCAGAGACAGAGGGCAAAAGTCTGCTTAGCCTTTTTCCCTAGAAGAGCAGGAAAGAAGGAATAAGCAGAGCTCTTCTGTGCCACTGGGCTCTCTCTCTCCTCTGCTATAGTCCAAGTCAGCTGCTCTTCTAATTTTTCTGCCCCAGTATCACCCGGCACAGTTGCTAAAGGAAAGCTCTATTAAAATTGTGGTGATAGGTCTTGCCAGGGCACACTGCCCAGGCAAGGGCTACCCACAAGTGTATCCGGGTGTGTTATGCAGCTGAAGCCCTTTGATTTCACTTACACATCTTTCCAAGGGCGAGTTTAGCAAGGCTATATTCCTTCCCTGCCCTCTTCTTTCCGCATTATCTAACATGATGTGCACCCTGCAATTAGGACCCACCATAATTGCTTCTGGCCCGTATTCATCAGGCCCACGGCTGTGCTGGAAATAACAGTGGCACAGGGAAAATGCAAGTCAGCAAAGATATTTCCAGGAAAAGATATTTCCCCTTGCTCTTCTGCCCTCGGATTCCATCCTCCCCAGAGCTCCCTCGGGGTGGCCAAGCACGGGGGCAGCCGGCCAGAAACGCTGCTGGCTCTCTGGCTCTGATCTCCACTGAAAGCAAAGCAGGAAACCTGCAGTGAGTTCAGGAGCTCACAGCTGACATGGAGAGCTGAAAGGAGCTTGGAAAACAGAGATTAGCCTCTGACAAAGGCGTGTTTGACATTCCCGTGCCATTAAATTTATCGGATATAAAAAGCACTGGCTGGTTTTATTATTTTACGAGTGAGCCCAGCTAACTGGGTTTCTTTGTTGTGGGAACTGGAATGCTGCTGCTTTCTGATCTCATGAGTCACAATTTTATAAGTCTGTTTAATCATCATTTCTTTGCTTACACTCTCACCGCATGTGCTTGGGTCAGAGCTGAGTGACATGAACTGGCGTTCATTCCACGTCTGGATCCTGTCACCAGAAATGAAGATATTTTTTAGCCTGAGCTGAATTGTTGCTATTCTTAACTGCTTGGCTGGGGCTTCTTCTGTCTCCTCCCCCTTATATCTCCTGAAGATTTTTTTACTTTCTTTCTCCCAAAGCTCACTTATGAGGATATTGACAATATATAGCTGCTAGTAGATGAGGAGGTGTCTTGGGACTGCACTGAATTTTAAAAGACAATAAGAATAAATTATGGTTTTCGCACAATTCCCCAGACTCCATATTTTCTAAAAATGAATCTGCTCAAGTCTTCATGTAGAAAACCATCATCACTAAGTTACTGGGTGGGGGAGCACTTTTAAAATAAATCTCTCACCAGATTTTTTGCTTCCAGGTAAGGTCTGGTCTTGCTTAGGCTAGAAAAAGTGTAAAGACAAGATACATACAGCTCCTGACCTCTTACATTTAAGTAGTGAAAGATGAAACAAAGGACAGGCGAAATGATCAAGGATCCCTGAAGGCATCAGCACCACCATCAAACGCAAGCTGGGGGTGAGGCTGCCTTTGCACTGTGGCTGCAGTTTCTCATGCTCCCATTTTTCCCACGTTCTGCACAGCCTTCTAAGAGAGCTGCTGGTTTGAGACGAAGCTGCAGGAGGGAAAAAAGAGCTGATAATGCCTTTTATTTTCCATTCTTTTAGAAGCAGAGATATTAAATGAATATCAAAAGTTACCATTTAAAGCCTTTATTGCTGGTAAGATGGTAAATCATCTAATGTTTCAGCATTTGTGCAATACACTGGATAGTTGTTCTTGTCACTCTGAATAGTATCCATATTAATCCATGCCACGAACCTGGGGGGGGGAGCCCATTTCACTCTATCAGGTTATAATATATAACAGTAATATTGATAATAATACGAGAAATAGCACAGGAGAACCAACAGAACAGGATTTATCTTGACATATTGGTTTCTATTGAGATATTGCCATGCCACAAAGCTGCCAGCTGGGGGCCATCCCTGGGGGCTTCATGGCAGCCAGACACTAACAAGCACGCATTTGAATGCTGTAGGGCGATAATATCTAGTGCAGAGGCACAACAGCTTATTCCTTCTGGCTACTCAGTTCAGTGGCTGTCTGACCTCGTGGTTACTCAGGCTAGAAGGCATGGTGGACAGAGTTTAGTGAACCTAGGCTACCCACTCCCTCCATCCACAAGTCACATGGAGACCAGTGGATGGTTATACAGGACCCCATAAGAAATAGATTGAGAAGCGCAGTGACCCTCAGAGTTGTCTATTTCCTACATTTTCTCCACTCATCAGGAGATACACCTGCCCTTACCAAGAGCTCTGAGCATCCTCCAAGAGTAGTTACAGCTGCACGAATAGCAATGTGCCCACATAGATATCTCCTTTCTCTGGCTTCCCAAAACAGATTATGTTCACCTGAGATGCATTGGATAAGAGAGTGTTCGGTCCTTCCTTGTGCCTAGGATATGATTTTCTGTGAACTGCCAAAGACAGAAATAGGAAATTTATCCTTGTGAAAAAGTTAATTCCAGCCTTCTAAAATTGGAAGAACTAAAGAGTTTGCTGAAAGTTCTCTGTCTACAAAGGCACAGGCATGTGCATGTGCGTTGGTCTATGTAGTGCAAGAGTTTCCAGAGCTGGGACTGATGGCAGAAGTTCTCTCTTAGCCTCACAGGAGACCATCTGGGAGCCCTGTATGGCTTCTTTGGTCTCTGCATCTGCAGGTTTACATCTGTCAAGGCAGAAAATTGGAGTGACCAACAGAGGTGCTTTGATATATTGACAGGCAGCAACCTGTGAGGGCTTTATGAACTGAAAGGAAGCTGCCTCCAACTCAGTTTCCCTCCACTCAAGGGCTCCAGGATGTGCTTAAGCATCATCAGCACTCCAGTACAACCCAATATCCACCCCCATGGGTGCAGGGATGTCCCCTTCCCCTGCCTTGTAATCCTGGTCAGGTTGAAACTGCTTTTTATAGGCAAATGATGAAAAATGACACCTCAAAAGCAGTCTAAGACACTAGTCTTCATCTTCAAAAAAGTGTTAAAAGCAGAAAAAATGGTTGCATATCAAAATAGACCTGTTACTGACAGTCACAGTGCTTTTGAGTATCTAGGCTTGCCAAATGCAAGGGTGAGATTAACAGTGACACAGTTTTAAGAAGTGTGCATGCATGTGTGCATATGTGTGTGTGTGTATTCAGATTGTACTCAGATTTCTAAAATGTAAAAATAGCAGAAAATAAGAAAAACCTTACAGGGAAACAGTTGACTTGTTTTCAGGTTGATAACATGGCAAATGCAGATACATTTCTTCAGGTCACATTTCCGCTTCTCTTGTTATCCTAAAAGGACTTTTATTTTTTTAAGCTGTGGTAGAAGTCTATAATCCTACCAGCTAGATGGACCAGTGAGGAATGCACATTTACTGCCATTCCTTATCAGATCCCAGTGGCAGAATATGAAAGCAGATTGTGTTTCTTGCACTGCAGCAATCCTTTCAAACAAACTCTTGCAGAAGGACAATATGTCAGTACATTACATTAAATTAATTTCAAGGTAGGAAAAACAAGATGACAACCAAAGTGAGCACCTAATAATTATAAATTTGGTGCTGTTAGTATACCTGAAATCAACTGTTGCAATAACATACTGGAGCATCATTATTCCTCTTACTGGCCAGCCTGCAGGTTAGACTTAGATCTCTACTCTATAAGACAGTTATACAAAAATAGATCACTTTAATTGCATTTTAATGTGTCTAAAATTATCCGGAGCTGAGCTGCTCTGGGAGGCTCTAGTTTTTCTTTCTCTGTATTGAAGGTGATCAGATTTCTGTGTCTTTGTAGGTTTGCTTCCCGCTATGACCCTTCCGAATCTGTGACACCCTCCCCCTGTGCTATAGGATTTCCATGTTTGAAGCTTCATGAAAGATTTGAATGTTCAGCTGGTGTGTGGTTGTCCCATCACTTACACATGAAAGCAGCTGGAGAGGCGAGAGAAGCCTGAGGGCTTTCGGGACTGAGTTGTGATATGACAGATTTCGGTCATTTACGCACAACTGCAACATCTTGACATGAGTTTCTGCTTGATATGTCGCGGAGAGCAGGCTTCTCCTGGGGCTGCAGCATGGAAGTAAAAGATAAGATAGTTTCCGTGTTGAGTTAGCACTGAGCCAATATCTCTGCACATGGCTGGAGAAAGCAGGTTTGATGAGTTCTCTCGAAAACTCAGTTTCCACTTGGAAAAACAATTAACAGAAAAATTTCAGCCAGTCTTAAAGAGAAAATGCATCGTAGTAGTGCTACCATCTATTCCCTCTGTTCTCCTAGAGAGCCTACAGTGAAAGCAACAGGCATGTGTAACTGTTGCACGTCTCAGAATGAGGGGCCCCTATTGGCCTTGAGTGGCCCCATTTTTGAGCTCTGAACTGTCCTGTGGTCTGATGACCACATTAAACACAAGTGGGGAAACACCAACTCCTTGTCTTGCTCTAGCTGTACAGCAAGCCCTGGAAGAACCATACAACCCCGCGGGCTGGAAGGGAGCTCAAGAGGTCACCTGGACCAAGATTTTATGGAAAGCAAGCCTAGATGAGAATATCTAGCACCCTGCCTTAATCACATCTTATAGTTAGCCTCATATAGTACCTTCTGAAGCAGCTTCAGGGTGCTCCTGCTTGAAAATACACTTGTCTCCATTGCAAAGCAAGAAGGGTGAGTTACTTGTGACCGAGCAAGAGAAAGCACAGAAATGCAATTTCACCATTTCGTATGGCTGAATTAGAAACTTCTGCTCCATAAGAAATTAGGATTTGAAAATGTTCCTGAGAAACTACTTTTTCCTTGCATGTCTTGAATATAATGACAAAGATCGTACTTGCTATAAAGGGGCAGAATCTTGCACTTAATGAAAACACACTAATTGGGAAAGGGTAATTTCGTGCTCTGGTCAGTTCTATGTTTTTGCTGCTGCAGCATTGTGGTGTAAAGCACTTCACTAAGACTGAATGGCAGAATTACTGTTTGTCTCTCCTCAACACAGAATTCAGTATTTCGGAGTTGAGACTTGCCCTAACTAAAAGTTATTTATGTGACATATTGTTATCTAAATTATTTTTTTTTCTAATAGATAAACAAATTCAGTGACTTGTAACTTTGGCATTCAGTTGTCACTCAAAAGGAGATGATTCCTCAAAGACTGGAAATTCAACACTTTGCCTTCCGACTCTTTTGTGGCTTTCCCTAACTTATTTAATCTAACATCAGATGATACAGACAAACCTTTTTGTGCTTTGTCTCTTTCTCATTTCAGATTTTTAGTCCTTTTTTTCCCAGTATTCTCTTGAAATCTAATTTCAAAGTGCTGTGATGCTGCCAGAGTTATCAGTGCAGCAAATAAATAGTGAGTGAGGTTTTCTCCAAAAGGACTGACTGGTTAATCATGCTTATCTTTAATATATCAGTATGTGGAATACTGTATGTGGGTCAGGTCACCCTGTCTCCAAAAGGATACAGTACAACTGAAAACTGAACAGAGAAGGGCAACAAGGATGACCTCATTGCTTTAGTATGAGGAAAGACTTGAAAAGGGACCTCAGTCTGGAATGAAAACAGCAGAGAGCAGATGTGACAGAAAGCTGTAAAATTATGGCCATTTTAGAGAAGGTGGAAAGGTGTTCGTAACTTTTCATAATACATGCCACAGGTAGAAACCAAATTACTAGGTAATAGGTTTGAAACAAAGAAAAGTGCATGGTGATTAATAGGAAAGGCAACTTCACAGCTGGGCTTGTTAAAGAAGGTCAAAAGTACAAACAGTCTCCAAAAGGGAATAGATAAATTCACACAGTAATGGGCTACTAGTCAGTATTAGACACATGTAACTGACTGAAGCTTCTGTCTAAGAGATTGCTAAAATGGTAATTAAACTACATGATACTTATTTTGGCATGGTTACTTTGGACTAGGTCCTGTCTAGCTCTGAGGACTGAACACCCATCAGCAGTGGGAGAGCTCAAGGTGCTCCCGGAGCATAATTCAGGTTTTATTTCAGCTGAAAGAAGCCCAGGTCCTGTCCAGCAACACTCACAGTTGTTTTATCCCTTGCGTCCTAGAAGCATATGAAAAGATTCAGGATGTATGAAGGAAACAGTATTTTCCATCTCTAACTGGCTCCAAATGCCACAGTGACAAAAGCTAGATGTTTTTCCTGTGTTGTGAGTTCTCCTTTTCAGCTGAGGGCTGCAGTGACGTGACAGTTGATGAACATTTATTTCTCTTTGGCTACCACCCTCTTCTCTGGAAAGGATAAATCTCATGGTTTGAGATGTCAAGAATCTGCTGATTTTCATGGCACTGAGCCTGGTTTCCAGGTGGTGTTATTTAGGAAATTTTGTTTCTTGTATTTTATAATTATTTCACCCTCCTTTCCACTTTTAAAAGTCTCTCTCTTGAGATTGCATGACAAATTGAAAACACAAACAGAACAAAATGTACAGGCTCGAGCAGCAGAAAGCGAAGAAATAGACGTTTTTAACACTTATTTCAAGCCTTGAAATTTGGCTGAATTTTGTGGCCTGAACAAAGATTTTTTAAATGCTCCTGTTCACTTCCACCTTACCTCCAAATGTTTTTGGCATCATGCATTTCTGAGAAACGTGAATTCTTACTCAGTGAGACTCAGGAGTCTCACTGAATTCGCTCTTAATTTGCTGATCAGTTAACATGAAAATCATATCCTAATAACATGCTAGTATTATTCAATTGATTATTACACATAATTTTAAATTATGTTGATTGTGTTCCTAGAGAAATGTCAGGAGTGAGCACAATGCTTGGACAACAAATTTTAAAAAATGAAAACAATCTCCTAAGGTTCAGAATTATAATTTAAGCACCTAGTTTGGGGTAATAAAGAAGTAAACAAAAGCAAATGAGAAACAGACCACTAGGCAGCCTTGCAATACTGATCTCCTTCCCAGTAAGCCATCAGTCAAAAAAAGAATATTAAAGAATGTTGATGAGGTGCAATATTCAGAAGAATAGCTGATTTGCAAAAGTGTTTTGTACTTTTGTCAAAACTAATCAGAAATCTTATTGCAGTCAGGAAGGAAGGAGAGCATCAGCATTAATTTCATGGGGAGAGAGATGTTCAGATCCACAAGTCATGTCAGTTCACTTCAGTCTCTGGGAGTCAGCAATGACTATTTAGTTTTTTAAGCTCTTTTCCAGAGACAGAACCGATACTAAGCTTAGTACATATCCTAACTGAATTCTGTAATAACTCCTTCAAAGCGTCTCAAGATTCTTATGAATTTGTTTTTACAAGTCCCTACCAGGGAAAGAACTATTGTCTTTGCCATTTTGCAGGCGAGTAGCTATGGCATAGGCAGGTGAAGGATTTAGCCACACAATCAAATGCTGTTTCATCAGACCCATGGTCCTTTTTCATACTTTGGAGCCTATGGAAAATATGTTGTGGTTTCATTTGGTTTGATCCTAACTCAGATGCTTACCTGATTTGAACTGTTTCACCAGCATAACTATCTTGCAAAGATATATGCATAATATACATATTTATGATATACATATATGATATGCACATAATGAAACTAAGGCAAGGCAAAGTAGTTCAGCAGTGAGATAATGCCAAGAAAATGCTTCAGTTAAATTCATAACTGGCTTATCCAAAACTACTGGGCAGAAACCAGAGTCAGAAATGGTACTTCCAGTGCACCAAGTTACCAGTGGCTAAGAACTAAGCCCAGCCTATGTGGGGCGTCAGGGCACACTGCCCATGACAACAGCGCTCTTCTTCAGTCTGCCTGGCAGCGGCTGATGGAACAACACTGAGGTTTTTTGCATGCCCTTTTCTGCTTCTTTTGGGACTATCACTGAATGTGAAAGCCCAGGGATGACAGCTCAGCCTTGGAGGAGTTTCACTGTTCCTGGAGGCCTTCTAGCCACCAGTTAAAGCTGCATGCCTCAGATCTTGAAAAAGTGGGTCCTGGGTTTTTTTCAGCAGCAAGAATCTATAGTTTCAGTTTAATTCAATAACACCACCACACCCCCAGTTCCCCCCCATCTAATTCTATCTTGTCCTTTCTATGTCTGTTTCCCCGTTAGCACAAAGACACATACTCGTCTTTAAACCCTGTTTTGGGTTGTGAAGTCCTATGTCTATGCCAAGCAGAGAGATTCCACCACTGGAGGGATGGAAGGATGAATCAAACCTGACCAATCTGGGCTCTGTGCTGCCCCTCAGCTGCTCATCCATCCTCCCTTCTTATCACATAATCATGCTCAGAACTCCAAATGAGAAGGATGGTTAGGAAAACCAGGATATATTTCAAAGGTTTATCGAATGATTGATGGAACTGCTTTGTCTAAATGATCCATTCAGAAGACTGGGTTGTTTTCTGAGTCATGATCTCTGCTGAGATATATAAAGAACTTGAGACTATTAATTACTGAAGAATCAGCCAACTTGATAATTGAAGCACTGTCACAAGACAGACAGCTATAAGAAAATAAGAGGAGCAGCATGTCCTCAGCTGGCACGTGTTTGAAAGGAAGATCTGAATGGCTTTTATATTAAGACTAGTCAGAAAACTCAGCCTTTCCATTTCATGTCTGATCAGTGGGATTGCTCCAGCTCTTGACAATTTTATTCTTTTGTCAATTGTGTGAGTACATTCAGTGCTACAAATACACAAAGCTGGGCCAAACAGGTGGAAACATGCAGTGTGACCCCGTTTTTCTACCATTTTGGCTTCATGTAGGAGAAAGGACCTTTTTCCAACCTGCTGGCATGGTATTGTAATCCATTGTCTGAATAAATATATCCTCTGCTTTATATTCAACACTTCTAGAAGGGAGCTGAGGAAATTAATTTTTACTATGAATAAAGGATCCTGAGATGTTACTGAGCACCCACTCCCACAGTTACTGCACCAGTGCTGTAACCTGCCAGGTAGGCTGTAAAGAAAGACTTGATGGTTGTTGACTCACTCAAAGTTTTCTGAAGATCCATAGTAAAACTACATGAAATGGAATTAACTTTTTCCATGCCAAAAAGTGGCTGTAAAAAACAGCAAAAAGGATGCAATCCCATGCAGAATTGAAATCTGCACCTAGTGTATGTAATTCATCTGTGTAACATCATGCTTAATGCCCCTGCCAATGAAACCTCTTTCTCCAACCCTACTCCTCTAATTGGAAGCACAGTCATACTTTCAACCTCTGAGAAACATTTCTGTGTTTCTGATTCTGAAAAGTAACTTCTAGAAATACTACATGGATTAACTATGAACGTTCCTGGGACACCTTTATGTCTCTCAGTAAAGATTCTGAGGCACCTTAATGCCTCTAAGTCTCTCACTCTTGCTAGCACAGGACAGCTTGAAACTTAGTGTACCCATCATAGGTCATTAAGTTTCATAAATTGCTCCTGAACAGAACCCAATAAATTTTGTTTGAGTAAAGCAGTAATATCATTAAACCATCATTCCATATGCCATTTTATAGCAGCTATAAAACATAGGCTAAAGCTTAAAGATCTGATAATTTAGGACTTGTTAGAGTTTCACATTTCTTGGGAAATGTAAATCATCACCTCCCAGCATGATAAAATTCTAACCCTTGTCCTTGGTGTGTTGAGGGTTGCTATAAAACGTTTCATTTGCTGATAGTCTACAATTAGATGTTGCTACAATTTATGTAATATGGGTAAAATGCAGGAAGAAGGGAACCTAATATTAGCATATTTAAATTCCTTTACCTTTTGTTTCCACTCACATTGTTTTTATCTCTGATAAATGGTGCCTAATAGCCCAAAAGAACATTCTTTCTCTGTTGATTTGAGTCCTGAACAGGTAAATAATAACAAAAAGGCTGAAGACATTATAAGAAGTCAAAGAGGAACTGTGTATCTATAGTAATAGTAACATTTTCTGTTTTGTTTCAGTTATTATTCAGAAAGATATCTGAAAAGATTGACTATTTCTGCCTCCCATCTTCTGGTGGCTATTTCCACAAATCCCTAGTTCCTGACTTGGATGGTCATGTTTGACACAGTCTGAGCTCCTCATTTCTCATGCTTGCAAAAAAACATGAAAAATAAATTTCATTACTCAAATACCAGACAAAAATCAAATTAAAAGGATTTTTCTTTCTTTTTTTTTTTGTTTCTTCTCTCTTTTTTTGTCTAGATCTGATAGCTTTAAAGACATGATTTCTGTATCTGATTCCAGTTTTTTGAACTTTTGAAGTTAGCATTCAGAAAGATGCCACAGAAGAGTTAATATGGAAATGGTTCAGCTGAGAGAGCTCTTTACCCGGAGACTGGCATATCCACTGCTTATCAGTTTTGACAAATTTCTCATTTGAGAATTCATCTTGCTACCTAGAGAGCGCCAGAGCTGCAGAGCAGGGTTGCACAGCTCTGCTGGTACTGCACAGCCCTCTCCTCACAGGAGGGGTTGCGTTCCCAGCCTCGGGCAGCCCCTCGGATGGGACCGAAGCAGTAATTCAGTGCAGCCCTGTCCGTGTTCCTGTGTCCTGCTGCATGCCACCTAAGGAGGATTCATAAACAGGGAGATAGCGGAGATGCATCAGGGCCTGGGGAGATACTTGCGCTATTTTTTTAACGAAATTTTTGGCAAAGGAAGAGCTTTGTGTCAGCTTACAGCCTGGCTTGTTTCCACAGTGAAATCTAACCCCCTCCAAAGTGATGAAACCAGCTGCTTGCACAAAGGCTGTATGGGATATTTTTGTATAAATAGTAACTTCTTCGCGAAATAAGGCAGGAGCACCAGCAATAACAGGGGTTTATTCCACGTACAAAGCCCTACGTGGGTGGTGAAAGGAGGGAGGTGATTTGCTCCCTACACTGGCATGGCACACATGAGCTATGCAGCCCTTCTTGGGGCAGTCTGTGGAGGGGCAAATATTGGTGGAGCACCAAATCATCTGATCTACCAAATTTCTTGCTAGTGCAGGCATTGCTAACATGGGCCATTAAATGGCTGCAAATGTCTTTATTTTTAAAACCACACCAATTTCCAGCTGTATGAAAGACTGAACAACCATACAGATGTTGTATAACCTCTTAGTACCTTCTATTTCCATCTGTAAACCCAAAATAGTATCGCTAAATCTAATGGCAGATGCTGTGAGACTAAATGAACTTCTGACGTCTGGTTCTCACCAACAGACACAATTTAGGGCCTCAGTCTTTGATAATGCTATGCTCATACTCATCACTGGGCCTATCCACTGTCTGTTTTATTAGATCTCTTTGCATTGTAGGTATTAGATATAAAATAAATGGAAAAATATTTTCAGGCTGAAGAGCAAAGGCAGTATCAGCTTTGCAAAACATTCCATAAACAGGAAAGTGACGAAACCCCATAAGACTATTTAACAACAACAACAAAAACCAAGGGATTATTTTCATTTTCCATCTGCTTTTTATTATTTAAGTGCATAAATATTAAAGCCAGCAAAGGCTGTTAAATAATTTGCTGAGATATTCTGAATGGAGGGAGCTCAGACTTCCACCTTGGGACTGTTGGATGAAGCCTAACAGCATGTGTTTGAGTAAAACAAGCCTTCTAGAAACACATCTGGTTCTGTTAAGATTTCCAGAGAAGCAGAAGAGTCTCAGCTCCATGGCTAAGGGTTAGAATAGAAGCCGCTTAAAAAAAAATTAAGATATTTTCATTGCCAAATATGACCTACATCAGCATCAGAGGCTTTCAGAAAAATACACTTTAAAGCCACAGGAGTTGGCAGCTACAGGGATTTTAAATGACTGATGCTCATTTCTAGGTCGCTTGTGAACCATTAAGCAGATGTTTGCAGCTCTAGTTTCATGAAGGTTTTCCAGTTTTTCTCCCAGCTTTTCACATGTATGCTGTCTCTGACAGGGAGCGTACAAGCCAGACATAGACCTGCGAGACAGCAAGCTTTGAGCAACCCCAAGAGCTCAGCTCTCAGCACTTTCTAGCCCTCTTTAAAAGCATGCTGGTATTATTTTTTCCTTATTTTATAAAAATAACCTTTGTCCTCAACATCGGATAGGAACACAAATTAGCAGTATACCCTAAGAGAAATGAAAAGTGTGCCTGTAAATTTTCTAACTTCTCCCGTGCCATGCTGGTGCAGAATAAGAAGATAATGGGCCATTCATGACTCTTCTGCCTCATTCCCACCTCTGGTACAGCCACAGTGTAAGGACAGGGGGACCATCTGGTACACAAACTAGTGCTTTGCCACAGAAAGGTTCCCCTCAAATCAGAGATCATCCGATTCAGAGGTAAGGTCACGCCTCCTCTTTCTAATTTTCAACTCTGGTCTATTTTTTGGAATGTTGAACATAGCTGTGTGAGCAGGACATCCTCTTGAGCTATTGCATGTTTGGCCCTGCTCCAGTGCTTGAGCTTGGAGAAGGAAAAAAATACCTGCACAATTTCCCCCGTTTGGACTGGCTGACTGCATGACTGTGGTGCCTGATTTTGGGCATGGAGCAGTGTGGCACGTGACAGATATTAGGTCCCATGCAAACGGAATGAAAAGACTGCACTCTATGGAGAGTGCATTGTAAATACTGTCTTATTTTGTTCTTGGTGGGTCAGTGCTGCAGACTGCAAACGTGTGGAAATCGCTTCAGCCAGTGCTGAAACCACATTTACTTACCTGTGTATTTAGCGCTCTGGTTTAGACCACACACAGATTACAGTGTGTGTTATACCACACGGCTGTTGCTGCTCATTGATCTTTGGTTTACCAATGCCATAAAATCCCTCCCTAACCTCCTTCTGCTGATCTGTGGCATGGAAGAACAAGTTGAAGGCATATTCTCATCAGGAAATGAATTCTCTTCTCATTATTCAAGTATATTTTCAAGCTCACAGTCCTGTGCCTCCTTCACATCTTGCAAGGTCAGGAACAGCATGTTTTTTTTCAAATATGTGTATTTGTCTCTGACCAAGCCCCTAAGGCTCCACATGGCAGTGCAATCAGTCAAAACCTGTGCTAGAAGTGGATTTTTAACTTGGTCTTTTATGTTAAGTTGTATAATTGGTAATAGGCTTGCAATGATGAGGTGGGAAAAAAGACTGTAAGTCTCTTTAGAAATCTATGTTCCTTGCAGATTTTGCCTAATTTTCTAAATGCAGAGTAAAAAATTTCTGCCAATAGACATGGAAAAAAATTACCACATGTTCAAATGGCTGTAGCATCTGAATTGCTGTCTGGATCAGACAGTTATCAAACAACAGAGATGGAACAAGTCACCTCTGGTCTGGTGAGCTGTAGTACATGTCCAAATTACTACAAAAAGGCATAATGCCCAAAAGAGGAGGTAGTAGGTCAAAATTCAATGAAAGGCAATACAGACCAACTTTAAGCATCAGTTCAAAAAGTTTGTCACATTACTTCCTGACTGGTAAGAGCTAGTATCTTTCCCATAGACAGTTACTAATAGCCAAATTTACTAATGTTTGTCAAAATCATTGAACTTAGTACACCTACAAAACATCCTCACATCTCAATCTCTCTTGAAAGTCAATGAAGATAAGGACGTGTAGGGAGTAAGCCATCTTGACTACTTAAACACCACTGTAAAACTGCATATTAAATCTGCCTAGTCCACTCTGCTGACTCCAATGGGTGTCTAGAAGATGCAGTTCAGGTGGAGACATAGGGAACATAGAAGACAATATTTACTCAGATGAATCCTGGCTGTACTACCCAGTTAATGCTCCTTAACATGCTATATATCTGAATCTTCATTTCTTAGGAGTATCCACTTCATTTTAGATCAGCTGGTCTGCTGATCCAAAACAACAGAAGATTGAGTGATTTTTGAAGACCTTTCCAAAGACTGGAGAGTTGAACACAGGTGCCCGCCAGAACTCTCACACCCTTCAAAATGTTAGAGTTAAGTCTGTAAAACTATTACCACAAGTTCATGCTGATTTTCTGCAGCACTGTTTATTAGGTTGAAAAGTGCCTAGAGGATAAAAGTAATTTAGTAGTAATCATGCTCTGAAACTGAATTCAATTACTCAAGGACTTAAAGAGCTTTTTTTAAGTTGGACTCTTCTTGCAGATTATGCACATTAATTTTACTTTTGGAAATGCATGCACAACATAGCCCTGATTTAACTGCACAGCCAATGCAGTCACATGCACAGGCCACATGTTTTCTTCTGCAGGTGAGGCCTGATCTTGCAATCGCTGAATGTGAATAAAAGGACCTATTACCTCTGGTGGTGCAGGGTCATAATTCACTGCCAAATATGACCAGTATTGTGCTGCCCCACACTCTTTAGCTCCTGAGTCAAGTGTCCCTCTATAATTCAGCCCAAGACCATCTTCTTCCCTTCATCTTTTGTTTGAATCTCCAGAGCTTTCTGAAATATGAAAGATGCTATGCTTAAAAAAATAAGCCTTCCTCAACATGTGGATGAAATATTGTCTTTGCTCTCTTTCTTGCTGTATGTTATGTCCTCCTCTTCCTGTAAGAGGTAGAGCTATTTCACCTATATTAGTTCAAATGACTGCTTCATGTTACCCCAGTGTTCATGAAAGGAATAAAGTGGCAAGCAAATGGACTACACACTGGGGTCTTAGGTTTTTAAATTATGTCAGGAGAATTCACACAGTCTGGACACGTGGCAGTAAATTATCATTGCTCACAATCTCTGTACAGAAGAGACAGCTACTTAAAAGATTTGGGGAAATTATTATCAAATAATTTTAAAGGGAGGATTGCCACATCCTCCTTGCCCTCAGGCCACCCTGCCTGGTGCTGGGACTGTGAGAGCTGGCGAACACCAGCCCCTTCCTCGCCTGGGCAGCATGATTCGGAGGGGGTCCTGGTGTTTGCAGGCTTAAGGAGGTTCCACCTGCCAGGGCAGAAAAGGAACTAAGACAGAGTACCACAGACCTTTCCCGACTGTATTTGTGTCCCTCCTGTCACTCCCATAGGATTTGCTCCTTCCATTACTCTCTGTGCTGTGCAAGCAGAAAGCAGCATATGTCTGGGTGTCCTTGAACCGTCTCCCAGCACATTGCACAACCCTTGCCCTGCTGCGAGCCAGGAGGGACATGACCTCCACACATCTTGGGAAAGCATTTGCTACTGCCCGCATGCCCTCGCTGGCACGGCGAGCGCTGCCCACTGGCAGCCCAAGAGCACTTTGAGCCCTCTGCCTGGGAGCAGTGCGGTGAGGTGGAGTGCCAAGGGGGATGTCCTTCTGTCTCCCTTCCCTAAGACCCAAGGGAATTACACAGCTGACACGTTTCAGCCTCCAGAAAAGCCTCTGAAGAGGCAAAAGTCCAGTTGCAGAGGCTGGGCTGTTTATCTCGTTCATTAGCCTCTCCAGCCTAAGAAAACCCAAATCAAATGATTATACACTAAAAGCAAGTGATCTACTCTGGGCTGCCCCAGTTGGAGCCATATCAGCTCTGAGGTTGGGTTTGGCCTGCTATGAAGACAAGGATGCCCAATGCCTTTGTAAAGCCAAGACCTTTGTATGTAAATTGGCTGCATTATATCTTTTTCCAAGATGCATTAAGTCTTTAATATGCAAAACATAAACCACCTCTCAGAGGATGGGATGAACAGCTGGCAATTAAGTCCCCTCTGAAGGACTATTAAAGCCGTCATGTTTAAATGGTATAAAGGCCATTGAGTAAAGGTCACGGTTGAAGCAAAACCAAAGAGCCTGTATGAAATCAAGAGGGTCTTTACCAATTAGCTGCCTAATTCTGCTACATTTGTTGGCTCTCTGGGCCATGCTCCAGGACACTGAGCAGTGCCCACGTGCTGAGTACAGGGAACTTGGTGCCTCATTTTACTTTTGCAAGATCTGAGTAGTTTGGTGCTGAAATTGCCAGTGTCACAGGGTGGCAGTGGACCTACACCAGCAACTGGACCCTTCAGGAGGGTGGGACCAAGACATGTGGATGCTGGGAGTTTTGATCGACAGCCAGCTGAATATGAGCCAGCACTGTGCCCAGGTGGCAAGAAGGCCAACAGCATCATGGCCTGTATCAGGGATAGTGTGTCCAACAGGACTAGGAAGTTGTTGTCCCCCTGTACTCAGCACTGGTGAGGCCACACCTTGAATATTGCGTTCAGTTTTGGGCATCTGTAGGTGTATTTTTCCATTTTCACAAGGTGGTAGGCTCCTATAACTAATGGTATGGAATTGTGCAGGACAATATTAGTAAAAAAGGATCTTTTTTCCCTCATTAATGCCTGTTTAGAAGACTAAGCTATTGGGAGGATGGAGGAAATTTTCCTTTAAACAGGGACTGAGCAGTAATGAGGGACTGAAAAGGATTAGAATGTTGTTGTGAACATTAATTTCCTTCTGTTCTTTGTTACAGATTATAGGTAGGCATGTAATCAGATATAAGGATAAGGATAAAGAAACCACAGAGTTTGGGGAAATGAAGGATTAGGGCTTGGCTTGACCCGAGCCCATGTGAAAAACTTCCTTGCAGCATTTATTGCTTGTCTTAAACACCAGGATTAGGCTGCATTAAGCACTGGACAAAAAAACCTAAACAAAACCCCTGCCTGTATGAATTTACCACCTGAAGATAAGTGAAGCTGAGCACAGGCTACATGCAGGCACTCTCATGCCTCTGTTCAGAGCTGAAGTTTTGGTCCTGACCTGTCTACACTCAGGTTTTGACCTGGATTTCCAAAACTACTGGCTCTCACTGTATTTATAAAACCATAGACTCAGTCAGTGGCAGAGGGGCCTGATTCCGAAAACTGGGCCACAATGTGTGCTTGTGGGGGATGCATTAGAAAGGAATTACATTAAAAACAGGTTTTAAATATCTAGAACAAACAAAAGAGGTAGTGTT
The DNA here is from genome assembly GCA_026413425.1 of Tringa solitaria. Lineage (NCBI taxonomy): Eukaryota > Metazoa > Chordata > Aves > Charadriiformes > Scolopacidae > Tringa > Tringa solitaria. Next base: position 145,933,572 of record JAOXJM010000012.1, on the reverse strand, counting down.
TCATGGGAAATATATACACTTAGAGTGGTAAATTATATACAGCACTTCCAAATCTTATTTAGCTCCATGAGCTATTTTGTGTGCTGTGTGATGCAGAATATGACTGAGATCTGCAACAAAGCATGGTCCTGTGCTTGACCTGTCCTGACTGCATGCTCCCCTCAGTCATTCAGAGGGAAAACATATATTCATGCATAGTAGTTAGAGAAAAAGAAAATTACTAAAAAAATTCAGATGTGAAAGAAATAAATTGTTGACTTGTGCTAAAAATACTTGCATTTATTCATGATTAACGCATAACACCATGAGATCCCATTTCTTGCATGTGGCACACACAGCCTATTGTAATGTAAATGAATGAGCAATAGTACTCAAATGACCTTTTTCCAGTGTATTAGGGGAGTATTTCTTGAGATATAAGTCACTGCAAAAGCTATCAAAACTTGCAAGCTAACACACTCAACAGATGTGTTTTTTCCACTATTAAGTCAAGAGCAATTAGAAACCACAGTAATCAAATATGAAAAATCATATTTAAAATAAGGACAGAGGTAAGAAGTGGAGAAAAAAAGTAAAAATAGCAAGCAGCAAAATTCAGTGTGTTCTATAGCCTGGAGACATGCAGAAAGGATTGGGACACATTTCTGTCTTTCGCTCCCTTATGCCAGTCATTCCACGCAGCATGTGTTGTGAAGGAACCAGAGAAACACCCCATCAAAGTCATAAAATAGCAACAAGACCACAACGTACGAGGAAATGTAATCCAGAGCCCAGAGCAGGGTAGGACTTGGGCAGTGACAGTAGCTGTGGTAATTCCTTACAGAGAGGAATTCAGCTGGTTTAAAAATAGAAGTTGTCAGGCAAAACAGAAAGTCCTGGAGACAAGCAGGTGGCTGCAGCAGAATTTCATTTGAAATGCTGAGGTGGAGGAAATTACCATTTTCATCCATCCTTTTTGTTTCTTGAGATTCAGAAAAAGCTAGGAAAGGCAATCTCTTGTCTTCCCATTGAGCGTCCCCTTTCATGGGTAAACTAAGATATGAACTTAGTATGAACTATTGCCTCTCCTCCAATTAGTGTATTGGTATTCTCTTCGCTCCTACAGTTTGAGAGGTTACTTAGAGGCCAGATACTCTTACAAATGTGATTCACTCTCTATGTCAAAGCTGACCTTTTTTTCCCCCAGTTTCTCCATGGCTCTGAAACACTTATCTGCATCCCTGCTAATGCTTGCGGGCAGTTGCCTCTGGCAAGGGAGGAAGGGATCTATTCGTAAACTAACCAGATTATGTCACAAATGGGAATAGGCAGGAGACAAACAACAGTCAGAGCAATCTATCAGTCATTCCCAAGGGGCTCCTAGGAAACAGCCTTGATGCACTCTCAATACAGGAATTTACTGGCAGTGCAACCAAATAAAAAAAAAAAAGAACAAAGCATTGCAAAAAGAACAAAGCATTTTCATCAATTATATGTTACATGCAGACCAATAAACAAGTCATCAAAGTACATGCATTTGCAGATTATTCTTTTTAAATAGACTGGGCATAGACTTGTGTCAAAATTACCTCTGCTGTGGTTAGATAGGGAAAGATACACCATACCTAAGTTTGGATAGGGAAAGGTACATCATACCTAAGTTTCAGCACACTACGTGGCTGTAGTGCACGTATCTCCATCTGAGCTTCTCATCATAAGCTCCTGACACCGTCAATGGAAAGAAAAAGTAGGCCACTTTAAGTATATTTTATATGGTGTATTTAGATATAAACTTTAGAGTGAGATAATGGACACTGATATGCCTAATTGTAACCATCATTAAGGGATGTCAGATGAATGCCTCTACCAGACTCTTTTCTTGATCACATGAATCCCATCAAAGAAGTAGTTTATCCTAAGAGAGCTTGGCCTGTGTAGACTCAGTACTGCCCAGTAACTGTAATCCTCTGCCCCACGAGTGGATGTTGGTTTATGTTCAACTACAGTGTTTGACAATCTCACTGATTTGCTAGATCTAGTAGTGCCTGACCTATGTCTGGGCAGTCTCAGGTAGAGCAACACCTCGTAGGACAAATCTGTCTAGCAACAGACTCGTGCATTTGGGGCAGCACCATCTGAAGCAAGTCTCTTTTCTGGACTTTTCTTTTGGCATCTCTGTATCTTCAGGGATGCCTAAGCACATTTCACTTCCTAGCAGTCGTAAGGATTGCAAGAGCTGTACTTCACAGAGTACATTACAGCATATTGCTAGGAGGACAGGCAGCCTAGTCTTTTCTCACTCTGCTGAAACAGGTGTTGACAGTAGTATATCAGCCCATGAAGATCTGAGGCATAGATAAGGTCCCCCCAAATCCTTTGGTCTTCAGTAGCACACTCTGGTATACTCCGGTATTCAGGTGACTAATGTCCCCTTGACTTCTGCTGTAGATCTATCCTGCTATCCTTGTTTTTCTCCTGATGTTTCTTGCTATTTCTTTGGTTTTTTTCCACAGAATGTGTTCATTTTGCAAGTTTGTAAAGATGTAAAATAGGGAATCACGTTCTGTGTTTCTGCATTTAAAAAGAAATCATCCATCTTAAAAAGCCACGTCAGTAATGACCTTATGTGCACATTCAGGTGATGAGCATTTTCTCTGTATTTCCTTTTATGCTAATGAGCTTGTTATTGCTTTTTCTGTGGTGTAAACCAATGCACCTAAGCAAGGGACAGATTTGATTAAGTGAATCTGAAGAGCTTTTCTCCAGCTGATAGAAAATATGGATGTGAAGCATCAGGAAGAGTATGATGGGATACAAATGGATTTTGTTCTGTGCTTACATTAGAGGAAGCAATGCAAGTGCATATATTTGCACGCTCAGGATACAAAAAGGAGGTTATTTTATATTGTGGGCGCTTGAACATTAACTTCTTCAGTAGCTTCTGGGTCCTACCTAAAACCAGCAGAGCACTGCCAAGCAAGCCGGTCCCATGGGGACTGTGGAGCCATCACCTCACTTCAACTCTGCCCTGGCCTTCTAACATTTCCTCCACAAACAACAGCTGCCTGTCAGGGTAAGCTCTGCTGAGGCCAAGACTCGACCGGCATCCTCCTCCCGCACCACCCTGCAGAGGGATCTCACGGGCAAAACACCTTCAATCTCTCCTCCTCCTCCCTTCCCTTCTTTCCCAGTCTGCTCCCTGTACCTTCCGTCCTCAGGGGAGAAAATTGCCCTTGTGACATCTGTAAGTGAGTAATTGTAATACCTTATAGCTCATATCTTTCATGTTTCTCCAAACACTTCAACAATGTCTTTAAGTTGGCATCTCATTCTGAGACACAGGTGTCTGAGGCAGAAGGGAAAAATAAGGATTGTCTGTGTCTCTTCCAGAATTTAGGCATCTAAAAGTTCACGTATTCAGTCTTAACTGTTTGTACACGCCTCTTCTATATAAAAAGGGTCACCCGAGAGAATAATTCTAATGGAAGACTGGGACATTAATTAATGTACTGAACTTCAAACATCTCCATCTGAACTAGTCAGCCCAGTTCTCCTTTCCAATCAGTGGAGAAAAGTAGAGTACGATTCATCATGTCTATGATAGGATGAAATGAACTGCACCTATTTTAATGATGACTAGCTTGGCATCTGATGTCTATATTTTAAAAGCTAATGTGTGGTGAGTCGAACTTTATCCATTGTGATAAATGTCACTGTTCACTGAGATTAGTTTTGATATGCCATCAAGACTACTTGCTGCCATGTGATGTACATCATGTTCTGACTCAGTTCCAAGATACAAATGAGACCATTTGATGTTGCTTGGTTTTCAGTGCAACTTGTAGTTCTTATGTCATGGATTCAGCAAACTCTGTAACTAAAAAGTTCTACGAAGTAGTTGACTGCAAAGGCCATTTGTCAGCCAGAACATGTGTAAGAGGATGAGAAAGCATGATCAAAGGACCGTTTTTGTGGTCCTGACATTATTCAGCATTATAGTGAGTTTTAAAACCAACTGTCCTTTATTAAGGGGGAAAACCAACAGGAAAAAAGAACTGGAGAAGGAATTGCTTTGTAGACTGTTGTGGCTGCTGCAAGTCTTGTCTTTCCCACCCATCACATTCAGGTGTACATCTCTGAAGAGACCCATGTTTTTTCAAGCATGTCCTATTGCCAATCCCAGGTAAAAAATGTCCTGTTGTAAATTATCACAGACTATCAATCTTACTCAGTGTCAGCCGCTTCACCAGAATCTGTTTTTGGTTCTTCTGGGTGTTTTGGAAAAGAGCATTTGAAGGATTGGCACTATGCAGAGCCAAGATCTCTAGGTAGTATGAGCATGTTCTAGTCCTTTTCTCTTTATTTTCAGTTTTATGATCTTGCATGATAAATTTAAAGTTAAGTACTTTTCACTTATTATATTTTCCAGCAAAGAAGACCAAAACTCTATCTCCTGAGTAAGCAATGCGGAAAGTGTCTTGTATCTCTGTGAGACACCTCAGCACAGCTGGCTGTCTTCGGCTGGAATGATTACAGTTGTTCCATCTTTGTGTACAGCCACCGGGATACACATCTTCCTGAGGCAGTTATTCTTGAATCTCATTTGAGTCCCTCCTGATAGTCTTAGTACCACAGGAACCATTTAGCCATGCCTCAAATGGCCATTTTGATTTAACTAGAGGAAACAGGGAGATAAAATATTATCGTTTCTTCCTGATAAAAATAAAAGCATCTCTGACATAATTTTAATTGAGTGGAAGGATGGGTATGTTTAAAGAATTGTACCCATTTGGCTGAATTAATTATTGAGATTAAAAAGTTCTGATATAATCAACAAGGAAAGATTAAATCATATTGAAAAGCAAATACTACATTCAGAAATCAAGACGTTAATTTGCGTACATGCATAGGAGAAAGATAAAGGACAGATGGATTCTTGATCATAATTTCATTTTTTGTCTGTGTCTTTCAAATGATAAGGACTGCATTTCCTCTGGGTTAAGTCTTGCACAGATGTCAGCTTTGCAGGCCAGGTCAGCAAAAATAAAACAGTACACTGAAAAGTAAAGGAGGAATATGTTTGAGTTTCACAGCATTCTTGTGACTGTCTGTGCAGGGCAGAATCAACTCTACCTGAGACATGTTGGGCTTGAAATCATACCCATTTCCAGGAGAGTTTTTGAATAAACACATTTTCTAGTTATTCCAATGCCATTGTTGTCTTCTATTAAGCTGAGCTGATTGAATTCATAGCTGAAGAAGAAAACAAACCAACAAAAAACGAACCAAAAATGGTGAGAGGAAGTAAAAAGTCCAGAGGAAAAGGATTTTTAAGTCTTCCATTCAGGCATGTATGATAGTCATATATCGAGTGTCCCAGTGGATCAACATTTTCTTCCAAGTCACATATACCTTGCTCAGGAGGAGTACCTCCAAACTGACTCACTGCCTGCTCTCTCATCTTACAGCACTCACAGCGTTAACTGACGTAGCTGTTTTAGTACAGGATCATGCTTGCTCTACATAAAACCATGAGTAGAACAAGCAATTTCAGACCTCAAGCCATGCCGGTTGTCTAAATGTCAGCTAGCTCATTGATTGAATGGATTCTTTTGTTATCAGAGATGACTGCTCTAGACCTTACCTGCTGACCACAAGCAGAAGGAAAGATGGACCATGAGTCTGGAAGTAGCTGAAATACCTGTATTGGCTGTTTTCAGAAACAGGTTTCCGAAAATATGGACATGCCTTCAAGTCCCTGGTGCTCAGTCCAATCCCACTGAGGAGTCCTTGGGGAGATGTGTTGACTTCAGTAGCAGTTGAATTGTGCCTCATTTCTCCACAAAATTATGATGGAGGATGTAAACTGACTACCGATGGATTTTATATATACTGTCTGCCGTCTGCATCATAAAAGCTGCATTTATGCACACAGGCAGAGACCATTAGCAATGGAAAATATTCCTAGGTAAGGTTCTCTAGTGCACTAAACAATTTACTTGTGCAATCTGTAAGTGGAAATTGTATGTTTTCCTCAAGCTGCCCCTTTGTCAGTGCCTTTGAAACACTTCTTGAACTTCCTTAGAAACATTATGCTGTACGTGTTTTCAAATTATCTAGAAATACCCAGTGCTGAGAACAAAAAAATATAGAATGAGATTTCTTCACAATGCTCATTTACTTACACATGCAACTATATTTCTTAATTCGGGTCTGTAACCATTGAAAAATGAACATGATGAGACTTTGGAAAAAACCCAGGGATCTCTTGTGCTGGTACAGTCCCTCTGTCCCTGTACAGAGGTGAGACTGCCTAGAAAAAGCAGGGAGGAGGGGGCACATTGGCCTGTTCAGCACAGGAGCAGGTACCCACAGAGATGGAAGAATCTTTGTCCTTGGAGATTTCCAATACTCAGCTGTACAAGGCCCCAGGCATCCTGATCTGTGTTTGAAGTTAGCCATGCTTTGAGCCAGAAGCTAGACTGGATGACCTCCAGAGGTCCCTTCCAACCTAAAAGTACCCAAATCAAGAGACTAGATAAAGCTGTTGAGATGTTAGAAATTGCAATAAGAACAGAAGAAACCGGCTATCTGGTGGTCTGAGAAGAAACAGAGAGATGAATGTTAAAAGAAACAAAGAGCCCTACAAACCTACCATCTTCTTTGCAAATTACTTAATTGTCATGGAACCTAGGCCCATAATAATAACTGAAGTCAGTCTTCTTTTCTTCTTGCACTGTGTCCTGCTGCTACAGTAGGGAGCAAGTTTTCCTCTTTCTGCAGTTTTACAGTTTCCTTTTTTCCCTCCTGATTTCTGTCCCGTTGTCCTATCTTTTTTTTGTAGTCTCTGTTCACTAAAAAAAGAAAACACACTGTAAGAAGTTGCATCTGTCACCTCACTCTCCAGTGACTGAGTTTCATGGATCTGAATCCTTCATGCGAGACTTCCATGAGGTGATATTTTCCTGTGTACCCAGACCAAAATTATCAAGGATATTTGGTATGGCAGACTACCATGTAGGTGTCACCAAATCTTCCACAGTTCAGCCTGACGCCTCAGATACTATATTTCTCTGTCTCTGAGCTTTTGCAAATCCACAGGCAGTGCCCTGCAGCAGCCTCCCTAGGGTTAAAGGCCCACGAAGGTGCACGTAAGTGCCTCACACCATTTTTTTTACTAGAACAGAGAGCTTCAGAAAATCCTACTGGCACCTTGTGCTTGCTATTGAACCACCAGCCAAGAAAAGAGGTAACAAAGCTCTCTCTTCAAAAAAGTACCAGGTGCTTGGTTGTATAAATGTAGTGGGATAGAGGAATATGAGCAGAAAGGAGAGGTGGGAGGGGGACACTGAGAGTGTCACAGCAAGGAGATGGGGTAATTAAGCAGGTAATCTGGAGGGAAACAGAGGATAAACTCCTGGCTGGGACCTGGCTGCAATCCATCAGCCAGCTATATTCATAAGTCCCCCTCCCTATAAGAAAAGATTTAGGTTCAAGGTTAAAAATTTCTAGTAGATGATCAGGAGGGCAAAGTTGAGCATGACCACATTTAAATACCTTTGAAGGTCTCCTGTGATTTTTATGTACCCTCCAGCTGGACTTCTTCTGACCTAGTGATGGAGCAACCAGATCACCGTGGGTTGCAGATTGAGGAGCATTGTCTGATCTCCATGCACAGAGCTCCACAGTGGAGGTGCCAGCAGATGGCACTCGGGAATACACAGAGCAGTCCCAGGGTGGCTGAGGCTGGGGAGAAGTTTGTGCCCTGAAAATGGCTCGTTCTTCACAGCGCTGTCTATGAGACACCCTCAAAACACATCCAGAAAACAGAAAAGTAGGTTTCTTTTCACACTTAATTCTTTTTATGGATACATATAATTTTATTTTTATTTTTAAATTTCATGGCTGTGAGAATGAAGACATTATTGCAGCCAACATGGTGGGGAAAAAGAAAAACAAATTCAGGTAGGAGGATGAGTCAGGGCATCTCCATCAAATTCCAGCACTTCTGTGTGCAAGAAATGGAAAGAGGTGGAAACCCTACCAGGAAACCCTGCTAAGCACATATCTCCTACTTGAATCCAACAAGAAAAACAGTGCAAGCCTGGCTAGAGAGGTTCTAGTGAGGAGTAGCTGAACACCTGTTTTGCAGGAAAGAAAAACTTATGAATCCCTCTGGATTTTCAAATGCAAAAATATTATTATTTCATTTTATTTTCCATGGAGGAAAGTTAGAAGCAAGGAAGAGCAAGTTAGAAAACTCCAAGCAGAACCAGCTTTTGCTGGTGTAGAGGGAGGCAGCTGACCTAAGTCACCAGAAGACCAGACCACATCCACTTCTAACTTATTCTGCCTCCCTCACAACTCTCATTCAGCAGTTCTCCTGCCTGGATCAAAACCACTATATTTAGTTAGTAGTTCCTAGAGCACTTTTCACCTGCCATATCACTTGTTCAGAATTGTGTGTGAACTATAAATGAGAAAATATGTGTATTAAGGCTCTGTACCAGGAAGGAGAGCTGCTTGTGCAGCCTTGCTTTCACAATCCACATTATCCAGACATGCACCTTTTCCTTTTTCCTGGGATGACCCCTCTCTTTCTCTCTGCTCCTTTCCTGCGCATTTCATTCTTTCACCTAAACTTTAACTGATTTTCTTCCTTCTACCCTCAAAAACAAAAAAAAAGAGGTAGATATTTTTAATAGCTGAATTTTTTCTTCATGAAAACACAAGTCTGTAAAATCAGAGAAAAAAGTAAACTTTACAAATTTCACCATCTCAATGAATGCCAGACACTGCTGACTGAAAGAAATTAAGATATAAGAAACTTGGTGGTGTGGAGGAGGTTTTATTGGCATTCTGTCCCCTCTGAATTCTCAGTGCTGGAAAATTATGAGCTCTTGGGTCCATGGTGATACATGAGGGATTAATTTGGTCTTTCTTGTTACTTTATAATGTCATGTATGGTGAATGTGACACGACACAAACTGAAGTACACGGTTTTGTTGAAATATGGACTCTGAGATTCATTCAAGGCACGGCCCTTGCTATGTGCATTTGTAGAGAAGGGCCACAGCTTTCTCCTTATTCCACAAGCTCGTGTGCCAAGGGCACAAGAATATTGGCATTGTAAACTACAGCAAACCGTCTGTAACAGATGAACAAGGAGGAAGATGAAGGAGGAAAAGAGCTAGCTCTAGAGTTGAGCAGCTCTCCAAGGCTAGGGCAAGTAGTGTCTGAGAAAACACAAATGCGTCTTGATCAAAGGAGACAGGTGTGATGGTCCTGTGGAAGGTGCAAGTGTAGGTCTCAAGGAGACTGGGATGGAGAGAGACATGGGGGCAGACAGATTGGTCAGTCAGGTATCAATCACAAAGACGTCCTTGGGACACCATGAAGACAAACTTCCCTCTGCATGTCATTACCACATGCATGGCAGGGAGCTGTGCTGCCATGGCTGTGGAAACATGCTTAGAGGACAAAGTCCTTCCCTAAAATACCCATTGTTTAAAGTGCGGCCCAGTTTTCAAAGCCAATTTCAAGGGGCTGAAAAATGGATTTTAACTTTGTTCCCTCCATATTGTGCATTCTTAAAGAGTGCTATGCTATACTCTGGAGTACTGGTGACCCTGGAGTCTGCCACAAACCCATGAGCCCCCCTGACGCTCGGTATACAAATGGCCTCTTGTGAATGGACAGCTGATGGATGTATCGTCTCTCCCCAGCCCATCCATCTCCAAGGAAAGGGAAAGGATTTTTTCCCCAGCCATCCCATGTGTCAAGCTGATTGTGTTCTCTATTTGAGTCTATGAACAAAACAGGCAGGTTTGGTCTGATTCTTCATAACTTTACATCAAATCATCACTGAATTAAAACCCATAAGTTTTATTGGGAGCACCATTTACACCCTTCTGGCTGAGGACCTCCTAGACCTCATGTTTTGGTTTCCTGACAAGACCAGCCATCACCTACAGACATTGTGCTGAGGCACTTGCTCATTTTTACCATCTATGTTATGTACCACAAACATATAGGTCCATATGTTTTTTTCCATTTTTTTCTGCAATGGTGGCAACATACTGATCACATATGATGTTATGGATCGTCCTGGCTTCTGCTCAAGTTACCAGTCACCCTCCTCCAGCTTATTGATGGATGAATTAGAAGAGATACTACCTCGATTCATTTAATCTGTTTTTTTTTTGAAGTAGAGTTCCACAATGAAATGATGGTTATTGGTGTTTAAAAATAGTGGCATAATAGTGTATGTTTTAATTCATTTCTTTTGCCAACTAACTCAATGCCCACTGAGTAGTTCCTCCTAACCTATCCAGACCACACAGATGAAAGCTTGAACCTGTCTCAAGCTAAGAATATGAGATGAAGTTCATCCCAGTCAAGGCCCATCTAGTGAGTTCTCTTGAAGGACCAAGTGAAAGAAGACTGGGAAGCAGAGGAAGTGGCCTTAGCCCAGATCCTTGCTGGAGCAGAGGGTGATCCTTCCTTGCCTGCTTAGGGCTCAAAGAGCAGAGTCTGCCCTGGAGCCATGATCAGGGAGCTCAGAGCAGGCCCTGAGGGACAAAGACTTTTGACCCACAAACTTACCAAAACCGAAATTGGTTTTTTTCTCAATCACTGACACTTGAACTTTTCCATTTGCCAGTTAATGGAGGGAGCTTTGTTCCCTGTGGGTTGCAGACATCAGATCACTTAGATGCTTTAACAGAACTGCAGGCATTAATTAAGTACTTCAAGCTAAGGAAAAAAAAATATTTTAAAGTGAAGTGAAAGATTCAGAGGTGACAAGCCCCCAGGGAAATACAAGTGGAGTCAAGATGAGACTCCCTGAAGTACCAGAAGCATTTGCAATTCAGTGAGGAAGATTTACGCTGGGGACTCTCCTCTTGTCTTAGGTCCATGGGAACATATTGCAATGTGAATCCTGATGTGCTTGATTTAGAGGAAGTCTGTGTTGATCATTGGGCTTGCTCCAGCAAGGCACTGCAACTAAGGATGAAAAATGGGTATGTTGTGGGTATTCCGCAGGATGTTACTGAGAGAGAAATCATCTTTACATGCTCAGAAATGGAATCTAAATAAGCTGTGAAAAGTGCTGTGCTGGATGACTTGACGAAGTTGCAAAGATTCCTTGGCATATTTCAGTGTTGTTGAAGAAATTATTTCTAAGGCTGCCTTTACAGCTTTGCAGGAGGTTCATGATGCCAGAAGTAATTGGTGAGAAAATTCTGGAGTCTGGGAGACTCTTGGCTACATTTTTTTTTAGTGTATAATCTTGGTCCTCTGCATCTGAGTCCAATGCCATGTTCCCTGGGCACATGAGATCTCCAGGCAAATCCAGGTCTGATGCTTCTCCAGCACTGTACACGAAATAGCAGCTCTAGTGCTTTTGCTAGTCACCAAGGGTTCACAACACTGCTCTGTGGAATGAACAGCCCAGTGAGTGAAATGATTCACCCTAGGAATGAGACTTCAAAGTCAGCGTTTCAGTCCAGTGACAGATGGGTGGGTGGAAATCACAGCTGCACAATTAACCCTGGAACGATCCTTGATCAATTTCCAGGGCTGGAATGCTGCTCCCTTTCCTGGAGACCACATGTTCACCCCGTTCTGAATGAAAGACCTGGGTTAAACCCCAGTCGTATCTACTTACCTTGCCTTTCAGAGGAACAGTGTGCAGATGCAAACCTACGCAGGCTACAGGACGCAAGCCAGGACAACCTGGCTTCTCTTATTATTAACATAGTTTCATCACTGAGTCTGTAGTAATTGCATTCAATTCCACGTTGTGATTTTTGGAATCACCCTCAGACAGATGTAATACCCTAAATCCAATTAATTATGATCCCTCTCCTATTTTTATGTAACAACCAATTCTTGGCTAGCTTGACAAAAGCCTCTTAAAGAGGCTGCCACCATCAGAGTCCTTGGCAGAGAGAGCCAGAGGCAAAGGTCTTGGCACTGGATTTGTGACAGCTGGGGATACTTGAGATTTGGTACCTGATACCTGAGATATGGCTGTATGGAGATGTACTTCTCCCCTGCCTGGGAGAGGAAAACTTCATGGAAATGTTTTGAGGTTATGGCTTTGATATTCAGTAAAAGCAAATAATACACAAAAATTACAACCATTACAACCAAAATATAACAAAATTACACCATTGTTTTAATTGAATAGGCAAAGGTAACAATGAAACCTTCATCCTGTTATACGAGTTACATTAATTTATTGCCAGATTAGGTAAAGCAGAATAACAAAAAAATGTGTGCAGGGTACATCCCTTCTTGCTCAGGACCTCACTGGACAAGCCTCCAGCCACAGGATGAGGGTAATTCCTATAACACGCTTGATGGGCTTTCAATCTTCAGATCCCAGCCCCTCTTTTTGCTGTGTTTTCCTTTCAATTTAAAATATTGTTAACTTCCAGCTGAATATCTTTAAATGCCTTGATATAGATGAACCCAAAATAATGTGATTTCTATTTACTGCTCAGGTCCTTTACTGAGAAATTTTGCATCTGTGATGCTCTGCCACTTGTTAGTTGCAGTTTCACATTCTTTATTTTGCCTTGTCTCACACTTATTTGCTTACAGTATCCCAGCAACAGCCATCAGACTGAATTTACATCATTTTCTAGTCACATGGGGAGAGCACAAACAACACTGAGACAAGGTAATATATCACCTGCTCATTTAAGCAACATGAAGCCCGCATACACAAATTGGCATTATTTTAACTATATTCAAGCCCACAGAATAAGTTCTTATGAACCAAACAAGAGATTGTTTTAGGACTGAAAAATTGGACAAGCGGAAAAACCTCAAATTTTATTTTCCATTACAGAAAAGTAATAGGATTTATATCTCAGGGTATAAATCACAGGGTTATTGCTCCATTTAGCGAGTGATGGGAAATGAACAATTTCTTCCACCATTTTCCATGAGAAAGGATAGTGCTGACCAAAGCATTAACTCCAGGGAAAGTCTCATAGAGAAAGGTGCATTTTACCTGTCTCCTCCTCCCTGTCACATGCCCTGCTGTGGCTTAGGGACTGCACCACTCTTATTTGTCCCCTGTGGCATTTGTGTAATATAATTCACGCATCGCACTGAGAGTTTGGGTGTGGAGCTCAGGACTAGGGCTTCAGAGATGGGGCAAGCGGCTCGTGTCCTGGAGCTGGGATGCTGCGTGATGCCATCTCCCTTCATGGACCTTGCTCATTCTTTAAGACTCTCGCTCACTCCCAGGACCTGCTTGATGCAATATCCCATTTTTTTCCTTAAAAATCCTTTGTGTCTAACCCTTTAAACCTGAATTGACATGTAGCTATATCCTTTTAATATCCACTTTAAATTTCCTTCTAGAAAACAATTCACCTATTTTACAACCAATACATTAATTTCTTCCAGTTCAGCCAGTTCAGCCAGTTTCTCTTACACATTTTCTCTCTTCCAGCCTCTGGAATATTTTCATGCTGCATTGACACAGATAATGAAACTGCAGTACTCTGTAGAAAACATGGGGAAATCTTATTAAACAAAGGAATACATTAAAATGACTGGAAATAGACTGTTTGAAAAAGCTTCACTGGCTATGGTTAGTTGACGTACAACCTTACACTGTGGAATTCTGATGTAATCTCTACTGGCTTCATCGCTGATTTGCGATGGGTGGAGTTACATTACAGGAATAAAAATAACTGAGTGGAATTTTAAATGAATTCCACAATCTTTCATTGACCAATTTCTGATCTAGAATTACTCTTAACTAAGTCCTTCATTTCTTTTCATTCACTCCTCTTTGGATAGCTGAATCACTGCTTTTTATTGCAGCAGAAGAGGGATCATGAAATAATTTATTACAATAATCAATCTTCTGCCCAGCCTGTCACAAGTAATCCACTATTAACAGAAGTGGGAGGCTGAGTTTGCATTGGAGACAGTCTCTGGGGGATACTGTTATGTGGTACATTTTGTGCTTGATCTACAAAGTTCACTTAATAATTATGATCTGCTCTGAGGTCAGGATAAGACATAGAATTTAGATGGCATGCAAATAAGCCACATGTCTGCCCTTTACTTGGCATGTTCTCTGAATCTTTACAGGAGCTTTTTTCTTGCTATCTCTTCTGCTGAGATTCTGCATATAACAGTTCATAAGGTTACTCTGCATATAAGGATACAACGGAGTAAAAAAGATTTAGAAGTACCTTGATACAATAAGGCATCTTCCACAATTCAATGTGTTGTGCACATCTGTCTTTATGCTCTTATGCTCCCCAAGAACCTTTCAACTGAAAAGTTTTAAGAACAGCTTTATTGATCCACTGAGATAAATGATGTGGAAAATAAATAGTTTTCTTTGATTATTTTCATTCTGGGCTGGCTGCTGTACACACCCATGAAACACAGACAACAGCGTAAGTGACTGGCTTTGCCTGACTCCCCCATCTTTTCCCAAGCAACATAGCTTAGCTGCTCAGAACAGGATAATTATTAAGGTGTCTTTTGCAATTAGCCTTCAAGGCCCCTGAGGGTTCCCTGATGCCCTGTTCAGCACTGATGAGGTCTCAGCTGGAGCACTGGGGTCTGTTCAGAGGCAGTGATGAAGAAACATTAAAAAGGTCTTGAAATACACATCAGGTTCCTGCAAGGGAGAAAGGACTAATCCTCATTTCCATCCCATGATGGGCAGGATAAGAAGTAATCAAAGAAACATGGAATAAGGTACAGATTGGAAAGCATAAAATGCTTTCTGGGAGATGAATGGATGAAGAATAATCTACTTGCCTGTTCTGAAGGCAGGATTGTTCCAGCCCTACAGTTTGCCTTATGAGCATGTTTCCTATCACTTGTAATATTGCTCAAATGCAATTCTTTGAGCTGAAATTTCCTAGTCTGGGAAATCTCCCTGGAGATTTAGAAAAACTTTCAGCCCAAGCAGCAACAAAGTTTGGGTTTCCACCTCTTCTTTTGGCTCCATTGTTGACTTGGACTGGAAGGATTCTGTTTGGGAAAACTGCAGTTTTTGCTATTTTCAATCGTCCAATCCAAACTGGAGGAGCTACTTTAAAAAACCCAAAGTCTCTGCTTGTACATACCCAAAAGAGCCATTCATATTTTGTGGTTATCAAACAGAATAACTCTGCATTCAGGGAACTGAGTTCAGCCCCTAATGTCTCGTTAAAAATATAATGTTGACCAGGTGTTTGAGAAGTTTATTCTATTGCTACTTTTCACAGTATGTGAAAGTCTCACAAGATGCCTTTAACATCTCACATGAAGCTTTTTCCCCCCTGAAAACTAAATGAAAAAGTGATGCAAGAGTGGCTGTCTCTCTAAGAATTGGTATAGACCTATCTCATTCCCTTATCTCTCATAACTTTTAACACTCTCCTTAAATTTGCAAACTGAGACAAAGTACAAGCCTTTGCCATCTACTTGATGTCAGTCTGCCAGGGTCACTACATCAGCTGCTTTTGTTGCTGTCATGCTATACAAAGTTCCTACACCTTTAGCTGCATCCTGCTGATGCTTTCAGGTGGAGAGGGCCGTTCTGATCCTGTTAGCCTTTCTGAACAGGATCTACTCTCTGCTGCCATTCATGGAACCAGCATCCAGTTTCTGCGCTGGTTTAATGATGAAATGGGAATTTTTTCAATCAAAAAACTATTTGCAGCACGGTTTAATTCCTCAGCTAGTTAGCTTTAATAGTAGTAATTAGCGGATTTTAAGAGCATACTTGATTTCTGAAGTCTCTGCAATGATCTTCCTGTTGATTACTTGAAGAGCAGCAATACCTTGAACCGCAGGCAAGAGTCCAAGAAATTTCTGTATTAGAACAGTCATCAAAATGCAGCAATGATATCACCATTTGAAGAAAAATAAACAGATATCTCACATTCTTCAAGAGAGACTGATGGATAAATGTTGTGATGATAGAAGAATAATGGCATTTTCCCTTGATCAAATATGGAATTGAGATAATTCCTCCTTTCTTCATGGTTATCTCAGATAGGATCATGCCCCCACATTGACTGAGATGAGGCAATGCAAGGAGACAAAGAAACCTACTGGATCAGTCATGCTGGACCTGGGTTGGGATCTCAACAAGTTCAAAACAGAGAAAACAAACTCTGAGCCAGGAAAGACCCAAGTATTTTTGGAGACTGCCTTGCATAAAACTTTCTATTCCTTCAAACAAGCAAGATGTGTGACAAGAACAGGCAAAGAGACAAGGGTACCTGGAGTTGGAAGCTGTCCCTCACGGCGGGATTCAAACCTCCTACTGCTTCACTGGGTGGACTCACCGCAGAAAGGCCCTTATTGCTACTGCTGCTGAATCAGATGTGAGATTTTTGAGCTGGAAAAGACTACAGGGCTTGGTAACATTGCAGGAATCTCTGACATGGATGAGGTAGGAAGATCAGGGTACCTACATTGTTCGGACAGATCAGTGCAGTGAGGAAAAGCTTAAGAGGTCCTAAGGATGATATTCAGAGAGCATAGCAAGAACATTCAAGCAGGAGGGTAGTCTCAGAGCCACAGAACTCACTTTTCTCTAATTTGGGCAATACAGTACCTGCTCATTTTCATACGCATCAGCCAGGAAAAAACAGACACACGGTGAGTACTGGTTCACCACTGCATTTCCATCAAAGACAAGGACATGCAATCTGAAGCTGTCCTGGACTGCCAGGGCCCAGCTCCTGGCACAAAGGAGAAAGATGTTTTTCACACAGCCCCTACTACCCTTCATTAAAAGTGGTATTTGGCAGCTCCACTGTAGTGGGGAATCTGAAAGAAAAAGCTTGCTGCTTGAAAGAATCAGAGTAGTTTTTACAAAACTGTTAAAAAATTTCAGCTTTTAGAAGTAATTTAGAAGTGCATCAGATGCTACAGCTCTTGTTTTCTTCCAGAGAGCATGTCCACTGAGTTCCCACCTCCAGCAACTTTCCCTGGCACAGCCAAAACCGAATGCAAGTCAAATGAAAGCATCAGAGTTGCTAAAGGTGGTAAATTTATTGTATGCAGATTATGGTTTATTCATTCACAAAAGGCAGCCTTTTGTAAGCCAGGAATGGAAGGGATGGGTACCCCCTGCCACAGCTACCGCAGCACCTTCAGAGCTGCCTTTTGTGCTCAGCTGCCAGTCAGACCCAAGTGCCCAATTTCACAGCATTCAGTTGCTCTTTGGGGCTCTGCAAAGCTGCCCAAGTGCTTTTATCAAAAAGCAGGCTGAGAAAGGAAAGTTAAACACTATTTAACTAGTTGCAACTTCAAAAATAAGGAAAAAGAAACTTCTGTGGACTGGCGGAGGAGGCTTTGTACTTGCTGTTGTACAGGGAGACAGGTTTCCTCCGCATGGGACTCAGTCACACCCTCGCTGCCTCTGAAGATTCAAATGTGTCTGTCCATCCTTCCTCTCCGCTCTGGCCACCTGGAGTGGTGCTCAGCAGCTCTCGCATCTCCTCAGAGTGATCTTTGCCATCTGAGGCTAGTTTACATACTGTAAAAACAGGATTATCCCAGGCTTGCTTTCATTTGAGACCCAGAGGAGAGGCAGGTATTGGCCCCTGAATGAGAAAATTTCTGTGCAAACAGGTGGGGAGTTCTTTTTGGTTATGGGAGGCAGCGTACCTTGATGGCAGCTTGCCAAGAGTTTGAATTTGATTTCTCTGAAAGCTTCCAGTTTGGCTGTGTCTATTAGAGAAGGCATCAGCAACAACTTCATGTTGAATGAGACCCAGTTCTAAAATCTGATTTCCATCCTGCCTCACCTGGACTTCAGTGAATGAGCAGAATAAACAGGAAAGCTGAGAGGAGGGAATGAAGTATTATCTTCTGAGTAGCTGGGAAGCTCCAGCTCCCAGCTCCAGCGGTGGTTTCAGATGCTGAACTCTGCTCACTCCAGTGTGCAAGAGGCTCTCTGGCAGCCATTGTCTGATTTTATATATATATTTTTATGCTGTTAGAAAGGCTCAGTCTTATAACAGGAGACACTTGGGTTGTATTAGGGGTGGCTGAGTGTCTTTCAGGTTTCCTCCAAGTCTCCCTCAACCAGTAAATGCTTGATCTTCCCCTGCTGTAAGCACTACAAGTAAATTGTAATTTTCTTGCCTTTTCTTGTTCTCAGTGCAACTTTCTGCTGAATTGCAGTTTACGGTTGTCTTTGCAGAAGTGCTCAGAAAACACAAGGTGATTGTATTGTGCCTCGGTGTGATTGTATGATGTTCCAAGAACAGAGATGTTAATTACAGCTTAAAGTCTGCTTCAAAAGGCCCGTATCAAACAGCTGCTTAATGAGGGCATGTAGAGCCCACTGTGAATTCGGTGAGAGATGTGAGCAGGAAGGACGTTGAGGTCCCTCCATACTCGGTCCTTTCTCCTGTGCCTGGGAGCAACCCACTCCGGTGCAGCAATTAGCAAACACCTCTCCTCAAACAACTTGTGTCCCACCATCAAATTTCAATTTCTCTCCAAAAATTAGCTTGCAAATACTGAATTTTTATAGAGCAAGTATGCTCCCTGAAAGTACTGGCCACGCAGAAATCCTACCTCCATTCCCTTTGCCCACCCCAGGCAGGCAGCATATTGGCAATTACTTTTCTCAACCTTACAAATCCTGAAATCATTTTGCAAGTAGAGTGTAATGTACAGACTTGATATATTTTTCAATCTGGTTCCACCAAGGTTAAAGCAGCCACTTCCATTCCCAGTAGCTCCCCAGGGGCTTTGAGCACAAACCACTGCCTTGGTTACATCCTTTTCAGTTCTTCAAAGTGGATGGAATACTTCTCTGAAGACAATGTGATAGGTTATAGGAAGATATTATTTGAATATACATGATATTCAAGCAGTAGAAAATTATACTGCATCCACACACACATATTCCTGCTAAGGTATACTGCTATGTAGAGAGTTTTAAAAATCTTCCTAAAATCCAAACTCTTCCGAGGTATTCTCTCAAAAACCAAATTAAGGAAACTTACAAAATTTCTGCCAAATATGAGACTGGGAATTAAAATTCATATTCTTATTGCGTACCAAAAATCAGTGGCCCTATAGCAATATTGCTATATTCCGTTCTCCCTGATAACCTCTCTGCGTTCCACATTTTCTATTCTATCTTGCCTTTTCTTTCCTCAGGCGATATCTGCCTGAGCACCTTTCTCTCCATCCTATTAATATCTCTCCGCTGGAGAGGTACCAACCACGTTTCCTTCTGAGATGGTCTGATACACAACTCATCAAACTGTGACAACTTTTCTCTGCTGTTATGTGCCTGTGAAGCTTCCTGCTTCTATTGCAGATCTGAAGAAGTTATTGTGTGCCCAAAAGCTTGCCTAATTTTCCCTTTTGTCCTGGTTGGTTTAAAAATAGATAGTGTCTTAATTTATGTGCCTTGTCCCAACATAATAATTTTTATATTCTTTAATTTTTAAAGAAATGTTTACATAGGGATTTGCTATAGGATGCCATAATGACTGAGGTCAGTGCTGCACTTTGCCTGCAGTGTAGAAAGTGATGCATTTGCATCACCACCTTCCTCATTAGGCCAGGTGGATTGAGAGTCCCTGCAGCATGGTAACTGCACTGGTGTAACAGCTCTCCTGCTAAAAGACCTGCTTAAGAAATATAACTGCATGTAACTATTAATTGCTTGTTTTACAAACAGAAAATACAGAAAAAGGAACAGATGGTAATACTCTAGGTGGGTGACTCAAACTTTGCCCTTTAATGAAACAAGTCACTTTATGCTTTCCCAGTTGGCTTATGGCAAGCCAATATATAAACTTCCAGGGAGTTACAATGAGATGAGAGACTTCTGGGATGAGTCTGCTCCATTTCCGTCGACAATAAGAGTTGATCAGTGAAAGCACAGCACAGATTATGGGTAAAAATTGACATCCCAATAAAAATGTAGTGAAAATGAGGTGTTTGAAAATCACAAGTGATGTACTAGAATCTTCTACACCTTGTTCATTTGGTCATATTCTCCATTTTTCCCATTTTCAAACTGAAATGTTACTCATTAGTTTGCCACAACTGAGAAATTATTTCACTTGACTTCTTACCAGCTTTTGCAATAAAAGGACTGAAATCAGCAAAATAGGAAGGCAGTAGGTTTGTCTATTGGCCCAGCCTGGCTCTGCTGAGCTCTCTAGTTGTTAATCCAACACTATCTCATAACCATGATGATTTGATTGCTAGGTCTATTGAAAGAGTTTGCTCTGGGTCCCTGCTGCAAAGCAATCAGAACTCAGGAGATCTCTCTCTGCTGTCACTTCGAATCGCCCTGGTGTGTGGTTGTATGCTATTTTTTTTTTTCAGCGTTTAAATGCTCTTGATTAGGAGGGTTCAATACTGCAGACACTGACTGCTGGAAATGCTTCGTGGCATCACTTGCCCCATCTCAATATGTCCTGTAAGGGCAGCAATAGCTCCCATCCAGAGTTGGAGAAACATCTGCAGATCTGCTAGGGCGTTTGGGCTGGTGAGGTCCTCACGTCAAGTGCTGCAATGGGGGGTGGTGGGATGAGCACAAGCAGCTGATTGTCCCCCTTCTGCTCTCCCTCACAGCACCTGCACCACCACAGCAGTGCAAATGGGGCATCTGATGTCACCCCTTCCTCGGTGTCTTCCCAGGTGATGCTCCTACATTCCACCCACTCCTTCAGAGCTGCACCTGGTGATCCTGGATGAGGGAAATTCATCTCCAGGGCTGGAATCAAACTGCAGGAGCTTAGAGAGGCTTTTTTTTTTTTTGAAAGAGAGAGTTTTGTTGTTTTTTTTTCCCCCAGTCCTCATCTTGAGTCCTGCACAACAAAAGTCTGACAACGTGAAATCTTGAAGCTACCAGCAACTCTTTTATCATGCAGCATTTGATCATAGTGGCTCTTTCTTTGCTGGGTGTTCAGTTTCATCTCACATACAAAACTATCTCAAATACATATATTTGATGAGAGGCAACAGAGGTTTTTTTTCCAGAGCCTTCAGCAGCAAAGTTACTTGCTCTCAATCTGTTGACTGTTTGAAGTGTGGCAATCTCAGTCCCCGCACACACCAGAAACAAAACTCCCACTGCGTTCAGCGAGAGCAGAATTGCTTCCCCGTGTGATGCTTTGCTACACCAAGGGCTGAACGCTGACAGAGTCATTTCAGATTAATGTTGAAGCTGAGCCAGGGATGATTGACCACACAAACCATATTGTCTGTTCGGTAATTAGTTGAGCATGAATGCTCTGGCATCCCAGCGTTTCAGGAGCTCTGCTCTGATGGTGGCTCTCATCTGGGGAGCTTTGCAAGGCAGGAGCAGGACCTGCACCACTGCAGGCAGCCCAGCAGATGACTTGCAACTGCACACACACCATTGGGAGCCACACTCCCTTTGCTTCCCTTTCGGTGAGGTATGTGGTGGCAAGTAAAACCAACCCATGAGGATTCCTGTGTAAAAGACCTTACAACCCTGGGACAAAAGGCATTTTGATGGATTAAGAAAGAGATCTGTCATGCATATTCATAAGTCAAGAGGTTGGTGAAAGCTCCGAGTAAATGTAATTATAAGCAGAGCAATCAAAGAGCTCTCACGTATGAAGTACTTGCAAGCTGCCACAGGTTAAAATAACATTTTTCACTGACAAATTTGCCTTGCCCCCTCAAAGCCCTGACAAAACAATACTGCCTGTTTTTCTGAGACAGGGATCATCATTTATTTAACACAGTCCCAGTGGTTTTGAATCAGCTGTAGTCTAGGAGAAACTTGATAAAGACCTGCAAAAAGTACTGAAATGTCATTGGACCCATGGAGCTGAGATGACACCAGATCGTGTAGGGGTGGGCTGGTGCTGTCAAAGGCTGATCCTGATCAGCGCTGAGCAGCCTCAGCAGTGTCAGAGCCCGTCCTCCATCACACATCCCACAGGACACCTCGCTCCAGCTGGTAAGTCTGCTCCTGTTGTGCTCAAGCTGCTCTGAAACCTGGTGGTAGCAGGACCACCTGTGAAATTTGGAGCTGTTTCCTCCTCTGTGCTCCTGCTGCAGGTTGGGATGTGCAGGAGCTGGGTTCCAGGTCTGGGTCTGGGTCTGATTCATGCTGCCAAACCTTCTTGTAAAATGCAGTTTCTGTAACTCATTTTCACTTAGTTTCAAGCAGGCTACGTATTTCCCAGTCCCAATGAGTGCAGAGATGTGATCCACCTGCTTTTATCCTTTAATTTACAGCCAATAAATGAGGAAATTCAATAACACAGGCTCAGTAAATAACATGCTGTGGGAGCTTCACACCACACAAGGCAACAGTGAGCCCAGTTAAATCAGGTGTGAGTCTACTTTTCATTGCTGGTGGAAGTTGAGATTGTCTCATCAGTATTTAAAATGAAAGAAGAATCTCAGGTTTCTTTCTTCCAAAGAGGGAATTACATGGAGTACTAGGAACATGTGGCACAGGGGAAAAGAAACAGGGTTTTAGCAGATCACTTGGCAATGGTGAATGTTTAATTTTAGCAGTGAGTGAAAGCTCATCAGAAACCTTGTAGTCTTGTGATTAGGGACTGCAGGGAAAACCTTGTCCCCTTGAAGCATGCAGAGGAGAGGTCTGAAAGCAGGGAGTCACCCAAAGTTAATTAAGAGGTAGGATTCGTTATCGCATGCTCTGTTCATCCTTCAGCCCTGTCAGATGGGATCAATTACAAAGTAAGGCATGACCAGCAGGGCTTGTTAAATATTACAGCTTTGCCAACACCAGACTCAAACAATGAATTGATATACCTTTCCCCAGGTTCTAGTCCCCCAGCCTGTCTGGGAGGTCCTTGGGATGCCTGCAGTGACTTGTGAGGAATTCCCTTGCAAAGGAACACAACAAATGGGAGTATATTCAGAGTCGAACCCATCACTTTCTGTGAAGCTACTGAAATGCAAGTGATGGCAGCAGTCAGTGTTTAGTTTTGTGTGCAGCAAGATAATTTTCCTGCCATGAATAAATTATCATATTTGAATACTAACCAAGTGGAACAACCTTTCAGGCAGATGTCAGTCTTTTTTTTCCTGTACTTAAAAAAGGTTTTGTCTCTGGCATAAGCCGTTGAGTGTCTGGGGGTGCCCCACATGCCTGGATGCCACAGGGGATTCAGCCAGCATCCCCTACAGTGCAGTGACTACAGGTGCAAGTGATTTACAGGTACAATTTCTCTTTTTGGGTCCCTTGGGAAGAGCACCTCGGATAACCTAACACCTGCTGGGAAATAATTTGCCTGTTGTAGTAAGAAATGACTTCAACAAGGGGGCATTCAGCTGTGCAAGATCTCATCATCTGGAGCGTGTTTGTGATACAGGCCCCCAAGGATTGATGCGAGAGATTAACCTGGACCACATCCCTCATACAGCTTTGTGCACAGCTCTGCCGCCATCTCTGCCAGCTGCTGCTGGCTGAAGACCTGGCTTCAATGGCTTGCGGTCCAACCTGATGCAGCAGCCCCAAGTTCTGGTCAGTCAGTTCTTCCCTGTCCCTAAATCTTGACTTCTCAGACCACTAATGAAGATGGAAACACCAAAGCCAATCTATAAAATTTCAGTCCCAAAACTGAAGGTAATTAGAGGGAAAGTGAGGTTCTTGGAAATAAAGATGTTTTAGGACTTGACCTGAGGGTCTGCCCGGCATTGGAATTTTAGAGGGCTTTAATGGGATTTCATCTACAATCATAGTTGTTCCTAAACTTTCTCTTTTTATCTGTCTGCACAATCTTTGGTTTTACAATCCAAAAAGGCCCTGTGGAGTCAGCAGAAAGGGCTCAGCCTTTCCATCTTTCCTCTCCTCATCACAGATGTTGCAGAAAATATAAAAATAAAAATGCTGGCAAAGCATCCCAGCTTCACTTTTCAGGCTGAGAAACCTTTCATGTCCAAAATTCAAACAACTGGAGGAGTTAATAAACTCCTATTTCTTGAACACATGTGTTGGACCCACCCTCTGAAGGTTTGTCGTGGTGGCTGTGGGCACCAAAGGTGAGAGTTGCTGACCCAGGATCACATAGACAGCACTGGAGAAGGCAGATATTCAACTCGGTTGAGGCTCCTGAGAGGGGAAATCACAGTGCCTGGCTTTGAAGCCCAACCTCCATATTGCCACATTTTACAAATCCAGCACATAAGGGCTCCTTACAAATAGCTAGTCCAGGTCCTTTTGCCAAGAGCAGGAAGACCTGGCCCTGGTATATCAAAATCCACCCATGCTCCAAGAGCTGTGAGCGAGCCCTCTTTGTGGTCATAGCTGCTGATGGGGCATCTGCATGAGCTGCACCCCACCAGGAATCAGCTAAAACAGAGCGTGGGGCATGGAAATCATTTCCAAATAAAGCTATTGAAGGAGGAGAAATGTATGAACTGAGCAGAACAATAAGACTCTCACTAATCCTCTGATTAACGGGTTGCTCTTATTATTACTGTTTGCTTAATATATTGACTAGACTATATGTTATTCACTGCTGTTGCATTCCAAGGCTCTAAAAAATCTTTTGAAGCTGCTATAGTGTAGTTCTTTTGCACAAGCTGTGCCCATCCATCTGCACTGTGGATACCAGCTCTAGAGAGCTGTCGATCAAAGGCAAAGCTGCTTTCTTGGGTGAAACTATTCAAACACCAAGAGCCAAGAGGATAATGATGGTGTCAACAGGCCACAGGCTTTTGGAAAGTTCTCTGTTTAGTGTTTCAGTGAGATTTTATTGCAATGGCTAATTAAAAGTTCATCACATGCACCAAATGGAGCCAGCATTTATTTGCTGTACAGTCATATTGACAGGCCAATGCTTTGTCAGTATCTTAGAACTGTGTGCTTGTTTCTGGAGTGTATGTAGACATGGTTCTTCAGGGCATGCTCTAGTGCCCAAGATTGTTGGTTTGTCGT
>JAOXJM010000012.1:145864290-145908541 GCA_026413425.1 Tringa solitaria | reverse complement strand
TCACAGAATCTTCTAGGTTGGAAGGGACCTTAAAGATCATCTTGTCCAACCGTAAGGATGAAGGTTCAAGAGGCAGGGCCTCCAACTGAGGCAACTGGGCAGGCTGTAGCTCTCTGAGATGCAATACCCCAGGGTGGTCAGCTGCCCAGGTTCAGGGAGCGAGGGCACACGGAGACTCTTCTGGATGAGGGCTCAGCTGAAAGCAAGCTGCAGAGAACAACAAAAATTGGAGTAAAAAGAAACTGCTGGTGGAAGGTGATGGCAACTTAACTGTACTGTTCAACCATCCCACCTAGCAATGTACATGTCTAAAGAGTTCTTGGTCTGTATTTTTATGTGGAGTCCTGTATTTTCCAATCTCCAATGACTCTCAGTTTTGCCCATTAGTGGATGCCAGATTTCTGTACGTGTCTTTCTTAAAAGACATTTGTGGAAGAGGTCTTATAGCACCTACAGGTCTGATACGTTTTCAGTGCCTGAACAGCAAGAGAAAGTGCAGGTTGGGGCTGGACATGGAAACTGGAGTTAGTTTTTCCCTCTTTCCAGCCCTCCTTTCACTCCAGCTTCTGAGCCAGCAGTTGTGTGCAGTGGAAGAGTGCAGGAAGAATACCAGCCATGAGTGCAGCAAAAGGGGAAGGTATTGCTGGTAATGGTGTCCTCCTATACCAGCAGGTCAAGCACAGCCCTTTTGAGGAGCTGCAATATGAAAAACATTCTGTGCTGTGATGAGCAGGTAACTCTGAAAGAGCAGAGTGCTGAAATTAGCCCATTAATTAGCTGTCAGTGTCATCAGAGACAGTTCAGCCAGGGCCACTTTTGTGTCAGTGGGAGAGAGAGAACAGCTAGAGATCTTTCCCGCTTGCTCCTAATGAAGGTGGCCTATTACTGCTGTAGAGACCTGGAGCCAAGGCAGAGGCATGCAGGAAGGAAAGGCATAGACTCTGCTAATTAACATGACTCTGATTGGTCTCTACACCTGCTTGCAGAAGCGATTGAAAGTCTGGAAAATTTTTATAAATCATCCTTTCTCCATCAGAAAGATGAGAAAAGTTGTTATCTGTTTGCTTTTGAGATGGCATCTTAATGAAAAAGTGGAAAGGAGAGGTGGTTGTCACATACCAAAAGTCTGGAAGCCTGGAATCAGATCTTGGGTAGAGCTTTTCCCCAGTCACAGATAGCTGACAGAAAATGTATAATTTAGTCTGGAAGGAGGCAGCACTCTGCACTTCAGAGCTGAAGGCAAACAGGCTATTCAGCCAAGCTCATAAATATCCCTTTTGGAGCTCACAGCCAGCACACAGCGCAATGAGGAGCTCCTCCCAGCAATCCAAAGCTGTTTCTGTGACTACCGTGTGGAGGAAACAAATTCTTATATCACCTCATCAGGGGATTTATTCCTCAAAAATGTAAAAGTCATTTTAATGTAGTTATTAGTCAGTATGAGGCCAGTCTGCTGGTTGCCGTGCTTTTCACGGGTTGGGAGGGTGGCACAGAATATTCTGCAGGAAGCTGGAAGCAGGACAGAGACCCTGGAGACCCTCGCTGACCCCACTGGCTTCACAATCCTGACTGAAACACCTTCCCAACAAACACCTCAAAAGCAGCAGCGACCGCAGTGTCACAAGATAATTTTGTGCTTTGTGGAAGAACACGGTGCACAGAGGCAGACTTTTGATTTATAATATTCCATGTAGGATGGATACAGCTGTCTCTTTATCTATACGGATGGCAGAATGGTGATAGTTAAGCATGAAAGGCCTCTGGGGTACCTTTAGGTGAGAAATAAGGTTCAAAGGTCTGGGTAATGCATTACTTTTTCTGATAGTGAAAATGGTGACCACCTTTCTTTGTGTTCAAATCAGAGTGGAAGTGCAGACTTTTGCAACAAGAGCCAGGAACAGCAAGTGTATTCTTTGGGTGTTGCTACACCGTGCAGTGTGAGGTAAGAGGTTTTTTTGTTCTAATTAGCTATATGGGAATGCAAAATTCATAAGACCTTTTACTGTCATGTACCTCATCATCATGTAGCCAAAACAGTGATAACAGCTCTTTTCTGTTCTTACAGTAGAAAATCAAGCAAGACTATGGCAAACCCCACTGGGGGGATATTGGTTACTGGTACCTGTTTTTACTGGCCGAGCTCAAAACTTCTGTTGCTTCTTAAGCATTTCATGCTCTTGCTTGCCTGTAGTATTGCCATGCCACTGAATGTTCCTGAACTGAGCCAATAGAAATGACATGGGTATAAACGAATATATACTTTTCTCAAAGACTCAGTAATCTGTTGGTGATTTTTTTTCAGTATTGTTCCTTTTCATGGGAGATCCTGGCAGCAAAGATCTGGTAGTGATTTTCTATCACTTTTCTCCTGCTCTGTTAGAGCGAGTGGTTTCACATCTCTGCTCTTCAATGGCAGCAATGCTTCTTCTTTTTGACTTACATAATACTGTTTTATAAAGATTTCATTTTAGTGTGCCTGTGAATATGCCTGGAGCTGAGATTTTTTTCCATTCCTCTTCTAGTGCTTCACATTGCATCTTGATTAGGTTCTGTTTTGTTTTTTTCCTCTTAAAAGTAGACTTCCCATTTCCTTCCCTTGTATGTTCTTCAGCTGTATCACCAGAGCCAGGCAAAGGCCCATCTTCCCTTGTTGCCCCAGCTCTGCCGTTGTGCTGCTGGACATCTACTTGTAGCATTTATTAACTTGTACAACTTCTTTTGACGCAAAGTTTTGCCTAGTTATTGGAAACACAGCACATCAACCTACAACAAAGGCCACATACACGGATGACACCAGGCCACTATTTGCTGTGTCCTGTTGAAAGCAGCAAGGCTTAGGCACCGATACATGTTTCCAGGATAGAGTTGACTTCAATCTGGTCAACACAACGCTCTGACATGTCTGTCTCCAGTCACCCATCTTGATGTGGCCATAGGTCAAATCATCTACAACTGGAGCAGGAAGAGGAATGCCCTACTTGCTCCACAGCACTAAATCATGAGACTGTTCCCACTCTGCTCCTTAAATCCCAGCAGGAGGAGACTTTGTGTCTAAAACTCTGACTGAGGGTACCTGAAATTTGGCTCTCGTAAATTATTAGACCCCAAACTCGAGTCTGTCTTCAACAGTTCAGGCACAGGTCTCTCCATCTTTCAGGTTTGCTCACTAGAAGCATAACATCTGCTCCTGCCTAAGATTTTTGGATGTAAAAAGCAGGATTTTTTGTGGCAAGCCAAATGTCTCTAAGCAGGACGTGCCTTTTTTCATCAGCAGTGGTAGGCTATGTTATTTCCAAACATTTGGGGGATTCCTGGTTAGCCTTCCCAGAGCACAATCTTATATCCACAGATCTTGTATTTGCAAATATTGTATTGGGACTCAGATATTTAATGAGCTATTTGTGGTCAGAAATCAGTTGATAAAACTCCAAGTTACAGCAGGTGGCTTCAAAATTGAGCCAGCATAATTCAGACCTATGTTGAGATAACTGCTCAGGATAAGGATCTCTTCTTTTTGTAAAGAATACATACGATCCCTTGACAATAACAACAATCCTCCGTATAAACCTTACTCCCTATTAACCATAAAGCCCATGTCACCATAAATTCACTTAAGATGCAAACCTGTAACATCTGGCATCTCTACAAGTAGACCAGCATTGAGTGTTGTTATATTTTGCCACTTTAATACTTACTGACAGCCCTATGTCTCCACATACTTTGCAGCCATCTGGAAGATTGTGTAAATGTATTTGATTTAGCTTTGTCCCATCAGACAATGCTATCCAGCTCAGCCTACATGTGCTAGGCTGTTTAAGAGCTGTGGAAGAGTTAGCTTGCTTGCTTTTTGGCCACAGGAAGCCCATTTTAGCCCAGACTGAAAGATTCTGCTGAGGTAAGGGGACCTTGGTGTTCAGCAATACAAGGGGCTCAGGGATAGTTGTGCTGCAGGGGACTGAAGACTACTGAAGATGACTATTTGCACTGGGATGCAGGGGATAAGAGGGTGCAGGGTCTTTGCATGGTCTCTGTTCATCCAGACTCAGACCAAGACTTGGAGGACAATGTCATTTCAGCCATCTTGTCCTAACAGTGCTGCTGCCACAGCATGCTCACTGCAGGGCTCCACAGCCACAGCTTGATCCTGGTCGTGCAGAAGGACTCACCAACAAGGGCAAGAGGCTCAAGGTGCTTCTCACAGCCCATGACAGCAAGGGCAAACAGGCAGAGTAAGGAGAGATGGACACAGCAGCTGCAATGCAGGATCAGGCCTGCTGCCCTGTCACACTGGAAAAAAATTCAGAACCATTGCCTTTACGGCTGTCACAACATACTCCAGTTCTCATGATTCATCTCCCACCTTTTGCACAAAAATAATTTTATTTGCTCTTATTGGAGCTTTAAAGTTGCATTTCCAAAATTCATATTAGGAGAAATAATGTTTCCTTTTCTGTTTCACACAGACTCAATTGCAAAAAAGCACAAAAATGAAAAAGAAGTGGTTTCAGAAGAATGTGTCCCACATGTTGTGTAAGCAGAGACTGCACCAGAAAAAGGCCCAATGCAGAGGGATATGATATGAGACAAAGAGGGACTCAAGGGTGCTCAGCACCTTTCAACATCTCTGCCCTGCGTTGCTACATTTAACAGATTCAACCATGTAATTGTCTTCTAATTTCTTTGTCATATTAAACACACTTCTAAAGGAAAACAGCCCAACCAACCCGTCCAGTGTGGTCCTTCGTTACAAGTCTAGTTGTAATGTAATTATTTACATACCTAAATAATTTACTTATATTTATCATATACTTAGAATGTGAAATTTAGGAGAAATACTGAGGCACAGTCTGCTGGATGGGGATGCTTTCAGCCTGTCTTTAGTCATCTGCCTTTATCATCAGTGAAATGAGGAAGAGGCACTTTTAAAGCAATTCGTCCCATCCAAAACAAGTCCCTAAAATGCTTTTTAAATGTAAAATATTTTCTCTGGAAGATTCAATGACATCTATTTTTCAGAATAATGCAATTACTTGTGTTGTAGGCCAGAGGCTTGCTGTAAATTCTGAACAGGCCAGGTACAAGAAGTTCCACACAAGCTTCCCATAGAAGTGGCCTCTAAGAATTATGCAGATGTTTATATTTCTGTTCCTGCACCCTGGGCTTGGCAGAATTATCAGCATTTCTAGGATTTATGTTTCTTGCTTTTTGATACTTTTAAAATTTGCACAGGTTGCTCACACTTTTTATGAGTGGAGCATGATGGAAAGCATTTTCTCAAAGGTCACCTTTACAACACGTCTAACCATGGGTGAGACTAGAGGAAATTTCTGTAGCTACTTCAAAATCATAACCAATCATTTTAAGACCAAGTGGGGTCATTAAGTTACCAAGCCTTGCTTTGTGCATGACACAGGCTGCAGCATTTTCTGTGTTCTTAAGTAGGATGAAGATTTTCACATTGACAACTGTGTAAGGATTTACTCCTTGCGCTCTTTAATCCTCCATGATTTGTTCCACTCTGCAGACTTTCTCTTTTCCATTCCTCTTTTTCTCTGCTCTTCAAGCAGCAGGATTCTCCCTGTTCCTTCTTCTTTACAAGGATCATTTGCTACCCCAGTGCCTGTTGCTGAATCTTCATCTTCCTGATCCCTCTCCTCCAGTGACTTCCAGCATTTTCAAACCGTGGATGAAAAAAGTTCTTCCCATCTCTGCTTCTCCCTCCCCCTGTCACTGACACTTACCTCATTTATAAGTGTGTGACATGTTCTTATAGAGCACAGAGCTCCTACTGAGAGGCGCGGGATGAATTCAGTGCATGACACCAAATTAGACAATTTAACTTTAGATTTTTTTTTTTAATAAACCTTTTATCTCAAAATAATTGTGCTATTATAGGTCATAAACCTTTTATCTCAAAATAATTGTGCTATTATAGGTCATTGGAAAAAAGTTCAAATAATTAATTACAAAACTATGCAAAGATTGAACTATACATTTATCTCCATGTACAGATTTTGCTTTTAATATTTAATCACTTGTCTGTAATAATAAATACTTGACTGACAAATCAGTTTCTGCATAGCATTAAGGAGTTCACTTTCAATCTTTCATTGTCTGTCACTAAAGCTGCAGCAGAATGTTAATGATAATGTACTTTAAGACTGA
This sequence comes from Tringa solitaria, assembly GCA_026413425.1. Taxonomy (NCBI): domain Eukaryota; kingdom Metazoa; phylum Chordata; class Aves; order Charadriiformes; family Scolopacidae; genus Tringa; species Tringa solitaria. The sequence continues at coordinate 145,902,376 of JAOXJM010000012.1, read as the reverse complement.
GTCTGAATGAACAGCCAAAAAAGTAAGATGTTAAAATATTCTAAGAGAACTCCAGCTTCTGATACGAATATTTATGTTTTCTTCTTAAAAGGAATGAGATGTGTTTCAGGTTCATAAATTCTGTATGCTTGACTTTTATTTTTGATGGAGTTTGTGACTGGTTACAATGAGAGTCATAACCTATGCTCATCCTATGACTATCTTTTCACTGATCGCACCTGGCAGTGTGTAGATAAAGAGCACCAAGAAGACAACGAGAATGAGTAGAATTATGCCAATGATGATGTACTTCTTGTAATTTCTCCAGATCAGGTGATACAAACACTTGAAAGGATTTACAAACCAAGAGAAGGATGTGTCTGGTCGGCTAAAGGGGAAGAAAGAAAAAGAGAAAAACTTTTGTAAGGATAGGTCCAGCTATTTCCAAAGGTACCCCACTGCAAAATACATATTTGAGTCTCAGAAGGACCTTTAGCTCCAGGGAACTGACTAAAGAGTTTAGAGACAACTTCCATAAGTTCCTGAGCCCAAGCTTCACACACCACTGGAAATGAAATTCCAGTTCCCACTTCATAGCTACTCCAATTCCAGACAAGACATGGAGTTCAAAATTACAGACAAAATTGTGATAAATCAAAATCTTTCTAATCATTACATGGAATTTAGCATTGCAGAAGGACTAATGAGCAACTACAAAAAATCTAATCGCTCAGCAATAGTCATGGTGCCATAACAGGTAGAGCCAGCTCAGGCCTGGCAGACAGCCCAAAATGGCACATTTTCAGAAGGAGTTTGAAAACACGCCTCCTGAAAACAGGAGGTGAGATAAACCCCAAAATGTAGGCAGTTTGCCTGGGTACATAAAGGGAAGAACCACCTTCCCCTGGTAGCAACTATCTGCACTTCACAGTCCTAACTTTTTCCCAAATATCGCCTCATGTCATATTGTCTCCATAACCTCGAGTTTCTTCACACTGCATGACAAAGCTGGCTGCATACAGAGAGCAAAGAAATGTTCTCCAACAACCCTCCCGTTGGTGTAGTGTCTCCGCTACACACATGTAGTAGCATGCCATTCAGCTTGGGAGGTCACTATTCCTCTGACTTCAACAGCCCTACTCCTGTGATGAGCTGAGACAACGTCCATCAGCTCTCTATGATGGGATGACCTGACGAGTACGGTGGTGTGGAGCAACATCAAAACCAGCAAAGTTGGGTGCAAGTCGGCTTCCTTATCCAGTATCACTGTAATTGTGCAGATGGTGCACCAACAAGGAGAATAAAATTAAGCCTGAGGGTCACAAAAAGCAATGGTCATGTCTCATTCTAGAAAGCTGTTTAAGGAATGTAAGCAATGTCTGAGTCATCTGGAGAATCCAGCATTCTGTATGTGAAAGTGAATGGGAACGTGACAGTAAATCTGTAAATCTAAAAGGCCAACTGAATATATTTTAATTAAAGACTGTGTTTTATACTGTGGTGGAAATGACTCAGAAATAAATCAACAAATAAGCCCTTCAGGTTAAAAGGAATTATTAAAAAATGGATGTTCTAAAGAGCACAACTTACTCAGTCATAGACTTGAATAACAAAGCCATTAGTCTGCGTGTTCCAACCACTTAAAGGCTTTTCATAACCTTTAAAGACAGGGCAAAAAAAGCCAGACTGTTGCTCATTTAATTTGTTTTCTTTGCAACGTAAGCTATAGAATTCAGTACCAGTTATAGCAGTGTACTGCTTATAACACAGTGCATTTGGAAAAGCATCCTGTCTTGATCGGCAGAGATGAAGAGATGGATAACCTCATAGTGCTCTGACCAGCAGGAAATTACACTCACTGCACCTCATATCTTATTTGCATGTTTCTCTTTAGTTCCCTGACATTTAATCTTCGTATACCTTCCCTCTGGTACGTTAATGAGTCTGCTACTGCCTAATAGCTCCTACAAGATAATTTTGGTTTTGAAATTACTTTGTTTCTTAATTTAAAAACTTAATTGTGCAAAACAATCTGAAAATTTCTCTGCTTCTCTATGTGAGCCTACACGATTATCAACAAAAATGTGAATCTACAGTACTGGCATATAGATATGAAGGTCCTGATGCAAAGCTCCTTGACATCCGCTTCTTCCTGAAGAGAACTCATCTGAAGTACAGAAACAATTATCTGTTATCTCTCAGTTGATTTTGACTTCTCTGCACGTATGAAACACATATTCTGTCACTCAGGGGCACTGAACTGGTAAACTTTAATACCAGCTTTATGGAACTGAGGCATGCAATGTTTTCAGCTATGAGTTTATTTCTGTTCCAGTAAGTGAGTATCTAGCTAAAATAGTATTTACTACCCACATGCTGATATTGCTTTAGTAACCTTAGGATTTATTTTGCCTAACTTTAGATACCCAGCCTGGTTAACCATGTGGGCTGTCTGCATGTGGAAGGGACCTTCTGGAGGACGATTCATCTGTTTCCCCAGCTCCCATCTTAAGATACATGTGTTAGGTTTTAGATGACTCCCTCACCTGTACATAAGCAGCTTCAAAAGGAGTCTGAATGGCTTGCTTCTGAGATGGGTAACGTCAAGTGAGACTAGCCTCACCATAATTTTAATTTAATTGAGGCATACATCCGAATTAAAAATAGAACTGGTTTAAGTCCTGTGTTGGCTGCATATTTCATCATAAAAACCTAGATGCGGAGCCTGTCTATGATTACTCAGTGTAAGATCTGGAGGAACACTCTGGTTTTGTGGCTTTTGGGTCAAAACACCTCTGTGCTGGCTTTGCAGCAGAGGAGGGGACACCAAGCTAGAGACAACCTTTTGACCCAACATCACATTTACAGATAAAATGCCCTTGAGGTGAAAACACAGGGAGCCCTAGAGCCCCAGGCTGCCTGGGGTGCATGGGCTAGGCTGCAAAAAATGAAAGGAAAATGAGAGGGTGCTTTTGCACATCCTGTTGACAACCTTCTGGGCATGTAATCTTTCTATTACACACTACGCTCCCTCTTAAAACTACCTAGGCTGATTGCCTCCCACCAGATGTATTACAGAGCTATCCCAGTTCTCTCTTCTCTGCAAGACAGTGCTTTAATTTCAATTACTGGGGATGTCTCAGACAGATATCTGTCAGGCATAGCTCATCCTGCCTGTGAGTAAAGATGTTGGGTCAAATGATTGATTAGACTCTTTCCAAGGCTAATTTTCAATAAGTCTCTGATACCTCTAATTTTCAGGCTAAATTTATCCCCTTTGTAGGGGTATTGGTAATTCCACCTTTATGCTGTTTTGTCCTTTTTCACGTTTATCCTGAGGTACATATCAAACCAACAAAATTAAACAGAATGTGCAATGATTACCATTATGATTAGCAATTGATTTTTAGAAGCTTTGGTAGCAGGAAATATAAGAACAATTTCTCTCTCTTTCTTTTCTTTTTAATCTAGCTCATTACTTTAGTAGAACAAAGTACTTGAACCAAAATAGGTTAGAAGTGCATTTTTACTGAATGCAAAAATCTCAGCTGATAATAATTTTTAATGTGACAAATTCTGAAAGACAAAATGCTCCTTCTAGATCATCTGCCTTTGTTAAACCACTTAAAATGTCCTCATTAAAATGTCCTCATTAAAATGTCTTATGATGAAAAACAAGCGTGTTCATTCTTTGATAATTAAGTATAATAAAAAATGAGAGATAGATTAAAGTTGTATTATTCCTGTATGATCCGTTTTTCATGTTTTATGTGCTTTTATCTGCAAATGATTCATTTATATAAAAATAATTAGATGTATGTAGAGGTCAGTTTTCCATTGACAACACCTAAGACATCTTTAAATGTGTGCAGATAATTCTTAGAAACTTAGAATTATGATTATTTGGGTTGGAAAAGACCCTTAAGATCACCAAGTCCAACTGTTAACATAACACAGCCAGGTCCACCACTAAACCATGTCCCTCAGGACCACATCTACACATCTTTTAAATGCCTCCAGGGATAGTGACTCAACCTGGGCAGCCTGTTCCAACGCTTGATAACCCTTTCGATGAAGAAATTTTTCATAAAATATCCAAATTTCTTGTTTCTTAATACTAAGACTCTGTCTCCTAACGATCATATTGAAAAAAAAAAAACAAAACTGGACATAGGAAATATTTCATACAGTCATTTTAAAACATTAATGGCTTATAGCTATTTTCTTAATATAATAAATATAATCCATTTGATCTTTATAGGTGACCAAACTGAGGTGTTAGGTGTATGCATGAGTTATGATGGCTTAAGAGGTTATCACATGGCAGGTCAGCTATGGAATGAACCCACATGTGAACTCTAGCTGAGCACAAACATGCAGCAATGCAATTTATTTGGACTTCCAGAGGAAGGTATTTCAGCTAACCTGGAAGGTGCTGCCAGCTATGAGTGCCAACAGCCAGGCAATGCAAAAATTGAACAAATGGCTTGCTCAAAGTTACAGGAGGAAGAGGAGAAAAGCCAGGAGAGGAGCAAGGAGAACTGCTCTTCCTGGTCTCCTGCTGAAGGCTCCTGCCCCAGCCTGTTTAATGAGTATGCTCCTACTCACTTGGGTTTTTCCAAGGGCTCAGGCTCCTTTCGAGCTTTGCCTACTGGATTCTTCTCAGCTTCTTCTGCTGTGACTAAGTGAAACTCAGCTTCCACCTTGCCCTGGATCAGAGAGATCAAATGTAAGCAAGCAATCCTGGGTTATTATCACTAAATCACAGCAGGATTTGGTTTGTGGAGAAATTATGGAACCATCTGAGGGTGAAGGAAATTGATTAAAGAAAAGTAGATTAAGTTTTGCAGTTAAAGAGAAAACCCAGGCACCAAATTCCTAACTTATTCTCAAGGATAATGAGGAAAGAGATGTAAGAAGTTTTCTTCCAGACCCATAAATGTATTTCCTACTTCCTAAATTGTAATGTAATTAATCTGAGAAGACCTGTCTTCTATCACATCTTGGCACAGCTGAATGGCCGAGCTGGAAGCTGTGTTGCTGATGTGGACAAGGTGTAGCCCACTAACGGGGGCAAATTCAGCCAGTCACAAGTGCTGGAACAGTGGAGCTCTGAGGCCTCAGCTCGTGAAAGGAAGATGGCTAGAAACGAGATCTGTGTGCAGAAAAAGTCATGTAGTCCTAGAACCCTGTCAAAGAAGGGTGGTCTGGCAGATGGATTCTGAGTCAATTTTCTTGGTGGATGGCCAGACGATGACACCCAGAGCAGTGACAAAAGGCTTTGTTCAGTATCAACTTACTAATAATTTCTAGAATTCAGAAAAGTCATAATGGAATATAACTGCTGGTTTACTGCTTGTTTTCATTGTGACAAGCCAATAAAGCTTGTTGAGTTAAAAAATTATGAGGAGAAGTTGCAGCAGAAAACCCTGATACAAAAGGCTAGGTACACGCTGAGTGAGATTTATACCCTGTTGGCAATCCTTGTTACTCTAGAGGCTTCAGGTAAATGAAAATTTGTGTGGCAGCATTTATATTCCTCTTAGGAGGATACTTCTAAAATAACAAGCCTTGTAGAGTCTGGGGGAAGCTGCCACTGTTATTTGTGCTCTATACCAATTGTATCCTGCCACTAAACAAAAAAACCCAACCAACCAAACAAAAAAAATTGGCTTAATGAGCACACTTCAGCAGAAAGAGGGTTCTGTGGTCTAATTGAGATGTGTCACTAACAAGGAGAATAATGGTAGACTCCAAAGTCTGTTCCTTTACCCTGGTTGAAGTGAGAAATAAATAGAAAATAAATAAATAAGCTGATGAGGATTTTCTCAGCTGATGCAAAGTTGGCTGGAAACACCATTTTCCACTCTACCCATCCAGTGTGCTGGGAGATGAATAGTAGAAGAAAGCAAAGAAAAAGTACAAAGAGCTCTGGTTGCCTGGGATTATCAGAACCAAATTTATGGGGGATCACTGAAGCATTTGGAGGAGCCCTATGGGTTGCCAGTGGTGATTGTTCTTCAGATACCATACCCAAAATTAGCATCTATCTGTCTCAGGACCTCAGCAGAGCAATATCAGCCCCACAGAAAAGCTATTCATCTGTAGTGAGCTGCTTACCGTGACCTCCCCAGCCTTGATGAAAGGCCACCAGCCTCTGACGCGCTTCTGCTGAAATATGGAGATCTTGTTTTCTTCACTTGCTGCCATGACCATGCCTAGGTCACATCTCTTGGCTGTTTTTGCTGCTCGAGGGAACCCATTCAGGTTCAGTTCAAGAGTGCCTGGAGGGAGAAATAACATGACAACACTCAGAGACCAGACAGATGTGAACTCATTCAAACAGCAGCTTCCAGATGAGATACATGAAGCAATGCGGCAGGTCGGGCCGAAGCTTCATAGCTGGGGATCTCTCTGTACTGTCAACTATCCATTTGTATTGCCCTGGTATCATCTCATCTGAGTTCCTAATTATTCCCTCTCCAAGAAATATATACATTTGCAACGTGGTGCCTCGGAGCAAGACAAGCAAAAGTTGGGTCTCAGACACTGCTCTGTACATACCTCTACAAAACATAGGTCTGGTAAGACCTCAGGTGAAGTTTGAGGAGATCCATTGCATACTTACCCAAGAAATCATCTGAAGAGAGTCTTTCAAAGTCCCACACCTGAAGCACCAGCTCAGCAGGTACTTTGCGCTCTGTCTTTTCCAAGGAAAATATGTTTTCTCTTTTACTAACCACCATTTGTTTCTCTGCTGGGAGGTAGTAGAATGGGAACACAAAGCGCCAGTTGAAGTTGCCCTCTCCTGTTAAGGAGTTATAATGTACGTCCGTCTCCTGCTTGTCCTCTTCCAGGCCCTTTATCCACCTATGGCAAACAGATAGGGGAATACACTGCTGTCACCTAGGTAGCTGGAGTTGTGGTTGCTATTATTCTGTTACAGGTATGATAATTTACTAATTCCTCCCTAACCAGTGTGAGGTAGCACATCGTTCAGGACTGTGACACCCAGTGACAGCCCTGGCTCAGGGATCTCAGCTGCCTCTGAGCTATTGCACAGGCTACAGCAATGGCCTGCATTTTTGAGAGTGTGAATGTGATTTTTATTTAGATCAGACCCCAGAATTCCAGTTGGCCATTTACTGTTAGCTAATACATCTGTCTTCTTCTGGAGAGGCAAAGACAACATCAGTCACTTACCCACTACAAATCACCCTATATTCATGTTGTGCCACACTAATAAATTCTGTGTCAATGTCCCAAGACTGATTTAAGTTCTCAGTATTAGAGTCTAAACTGTTTGTGGTTGCTATTTGGGGGTATAAACATGGCATAAGTATGGCTGAAGAAGCCTCTCTGGTTTTAATTGTGATTTCCTCTTGGTTTCTGCTACAGTGTGCACAGCATCTGATGTGCAATGCTATGTTACAAAAGGACAATGCTTTTCTAAACGTAATCATCTCTTCTGAAGAGTTCCATTGAGGTAATGATCCAGCTAGGTATGTTTTAGTTCTGAAGTTGATTTACCACAGCTTGAATAAAGACTAGCATTTTTGTGCTGCATCCAAAGGGTGCCTTTATCCCTGCAAACCCCATTATTTCAAAAATGAATTGGGAAAAAACGTGACAATCCCAAGCACGGCACTGCCCCCAGTGCACACACATGCCCAGTGACAGATTCAGCACCAAGTGTACTGTCTGAACATAATGAGATTTGTGTCTTCATTATTAAGGCCCAGAAGCAAGAAGTTACCCACTCCTGGCTTTCCCTGTCAGACCACCCTGGCATAGATAGTGATGTCCTCATGTTACCACACAGCTCAGCACAAAGCCTGGCTCCCTATTTAGTTCCTCAATTTTGTGCTCTCAGAGCTACTCTGCTACTGCTCTGAACATTTTAGTTTATTGCTAAGTTGGGTGTATCTGTGTGGACAGCAGTGATTTCGGAGTAGCTGCTCTCAGGGAACTGCAAGGGGAGGTTTGCTCAGCCAGGGTGTGCAATAACTGCACTTGCAGCACACTGGGAGCCATATGGCTGTATTAGTGTCTCCTTCACCCGGGCTAAAATCACCTGCTCCAAAGGAGTGGGACCAGTCCTGGTGCCCCACACAGCTTGGTCAGAACAAACACAAGTTTCCCTGGTAAAATGCATGTACCCTACACAGGAGTAAGAGCTGCTACCAGACTGCCCTGTCCTTATGCTTACTTTGGATTTTGTATTATGTTTGTATGATTTTCAGAAACTGCAAAGTGGAAAAATCCTCTTTTCTCTACTGCATCAGCCCCAGTGCTGCCTCCTCCAGATCTTTGTATCTGGTCGGTGACAATACTGCAACAGCTTTCTAGGAAAATTCATTTTTCCATATGCTTAGTGCTCCACAAATTCCAATTTTTCCAGGACTCCATAAAGACACAATTCATGCTGGAATATTAATCTCATTCTCTAGTAGTGGAAATACACCAAGAAATCTAAGACTAGTCTCTCACCTGAGATTTCCAGTACTTCCCACTGACACTTAGGCCATAGTTTCCCCCACCCCTCTCTGGTACCTGCTCAGAAGCAGGCAGTGCAAAGCAGTACCCCAAATAGGCAAGTAATTTTAAGAAGTAATCTGCTACAATCTCAGGAAAGAGCTGGTTTGAGTGGAAATCTCACCTTTCGCTCTCTTTTCATTTTATTTACGTGAAATCCTTTCCATTTACTGATTATCCCAGTAACATCTCTGAAGCTGTGACAGGAATTTTGTCTGCAGCAGAAAGGGGATGGAGAATGAGCCTACATGATGTTCTCCCCAGCACGGCCATGGTCATTGACCCGCACATGCTCCCCAAGTGAGGTTAGAAAATAATTCCCACAGAAATAGCCTGGAAAACACCAGATTTGTTGCTTCTAATGTGATCATAATTCCATTTTCTCTGATTATTTCATATATCCCAGCATCTGTGTAAGCACTAACAGTTCAAATTGTCTAAGCGTTTGATCATTTTGCTAAACTGTGTTCTTGGTTCTCTTCTTATGAGAAATCTGTCTGAGCAGAAGGCAAGGACTACTGTCATTTTAAAGTTACTTGGCTTTGAGAGGGAAAAAAAAAGGGGGGGGGAGGGTGGTTGGGAAGCAGACGAGGATGAGTAATTTGGGCAGGCATAAGTGCCAAAGTCACAGAAACAGTTTATCGCATATTCTCACAACATAATCTTTTCATCTGCTTTTTGAGTGAAATATTACTTGTCCATTTGAAGACAAGTCCTGAAGAACTTACCCTTTTACATAAATATCACTTGATTTTTGCCCTGTAAAGATGTTTTCATCTTCTAGAATTACATCCTCTGTATTCCAGATTATTACCCTCAGTTCATAGCTGAAAAAGAAAAGAAAAGCCTGTGTATACCCAAGCTCTGGTCAGACACTAATGTAACCCTCTATCCAATCACGCTTTTACAAAGTGAGAAATGTTGCATTTGTGTGAAACTCTTAAAGTAGCATCAGCTTCAGGCCCCTTCTGTTTACAAGAGAGTCTAGTGATAGAGTGGGAACGGTGGCTCCTCTCAGCTCTTGGAGCATGTGGGACGAGATCGGGGTCACTGCCACCTTCAGAGGGATGGAAAATTCCTTGCTTTTTATGTGCCTGTTCCTTTTCAATTGTCTTCACAAAAATGCTGCAGTCAAATAAGGCAAAGTTGATCTGAGCAGCATCAAAGCAGCCTTCAAAACAATGAGCAGGTTTCTAATTAAAAACAGAGCTCCTTGGTAGGTGCTTTTCAGAAGAAATGCCTAAAAACATTGTATTTGGTGCAATCCAGTGCATTAAAAGGGAAGAGAATCACTGCTTAGAGATATTTTCATTTAAACAAGTGCAATCATCTTCAGACGCAACAATAAAAGGAAGTAAAGCTTTCCCATCCTTTCCACTCCCTGTATACAGACATTTATGATGGTCTTCCAAAGCTCTAGAAGCTTGAACTGAAATACAGATGTTGCAAGTGATGTAAAAAATTGATACTCAAAAACTTGTGTATGCCTTGAGACACTGGGAAAAGGTTCTTCACTGAGAGGGTGGTTGGTCGCTGCAACAGGCTCCCCAGGGAAGTGGTCATGGCACCAAACCTGTCAGAGTTCAAGGAGTTCATATATGCATTTGGCAAAATGTGTAACTCATATTCGCTTGCTTACTTGCTTTCTCATAATTAATAGTTTGAAAATGTTTTTCTCTACTTTTGTAGACTACAAAAATGGCAGCAACATTTTGCTTCTGTGGGTATGGTTTTACATTTTTTGGGCTTGGAAAATGCTTGTTGTTAAGGATCGTTACAGAAAGTTCTGATCTGAAGAGAGTATTGTTACATAGACTCTTATTTTTGTCAAATCTTGGTTTTTGTAAAAGGAAAGGAAAAGAAGCAGTTTTATTATTTTGTTTCTTGTTCAAACATAAATAATAGGAATAGTACCTGATGCTGCTTCAGATATAAAATTCTCAGGAAAGACCTTGCTAAAATATTGAAATAAAACTGATGCATGGTGGACTGAGAGCTATGTGTAACATTGCACATAAAGTAGCATAAGTATCTGTCTGAAATTTGAGAGATGGTTATTCCAAATGTATCTTTGTCTGTTGCTGCTTTATGTGTTTCTTGATCTTTGAACCAAGTGCTGGAAATCCAATAGATGCAATGCTATTCCATCAGATTAAAGATCTCGACCAGGGTCAAGTATGTTATCCTGCTGAAATAGGTAATGAAACTAGAATTACCTCTTTCAGCTCAACAACTGGATGATAACATCAGAATTATTAAGGGACTCTTGCCTCTAGCTCCCTGCAATCTCTACATGAAAAAGTAGTATCTTTCTAAAAGAAGTGTGTGGTAGCCCTTGATGCAAAAATCACCAACAGTTCAGTTTTTGAGTTGTTTAATGGAGGAGACAATGTTGTTTAATGGAAATGCTCTCTTTTGACTAGAAGCCATATGAACCTAAACTTTTCTCAGGATCACAGAAGTTTGTTGTGACAGTTCTTTTTATAGTTCTTTCCAGAAGCTTGAGAAAGTCTCAGTCTTTGAAGACTTATGAAACTGTGCTGGGAGGAAAGCATAAACTGTTACCCTTTGGGTTTTCTTGGTGAAATGTCTACTGGGGGTCCTGGCAGAGGCATATCTTTAGGAAACATGTCGACCCACATCTGTACACGACCCTTGGGAAAAAAAAAAGATAAACATTTCAATAACCCTATTTCCTATTTTAGAGAGACTTTAAAAGGTTTTAAAAGTAGTTTTGATAGCCAAACTACTGCCTCCTCTATAAGTAACCAGCTCATTATCATGTAACTATGATTTTATCTATTAACTTACTATACGATATATTTTTTTCATACACATATTCTACCAATCTTGCAGGAATTTGATGAAGTTGGAATTGAGCTTAGCCATAGGCAACTTCAAGACAAAAGTCCATATAAAAATAGTCCACGATGAAAGGGAAAAAAGAACCAAAGTCCAAACACAAGCACAAGAGTTTGTGTTAACTTAATCAACTAATGAAATTAAAAGAATGAAAACATGCAGGTACCCCTTGTGTGGGCACTGTGTATTTAGGGAACCAGCTGTATATGTGCATGTGTGACAATTTTCAGGTACAGAGTCTCATGTATGATCTAACACTTGGATGTTGTCTGCAAGTTTGCAGATACAAATAGAAACAACAGTAACTGCAGGAAAGGAAAACTGCTCCTGGTTCTACCATCACCACCATCTCTGAGCTGCTCTACCTGTTCCATGCCTGGCTTATCCTTATGGTAGAGAGGCCGAGTCTCAATGTGCTCTGGGACCAGTTGGTATCCAGCTCCAGGGATTTCTTCCCAAGCACGTAAAACCTTTAAGGAGAGGTGTTCATACGATTCAACTGGCTCCTCTGTAGGAAAAAAAAAAGAACAGAGAGACCTCAATTATAATTTTGAACCCCTCGGTAATATGTTCCATTAATTATTAAAGATGATCATTAAAAATCTGCTTGATTTAAAAGGAAGGTTTTATGTATCCCAGCTAAGTAAAGAAGGGTCTCTAAATGCATTTAATTCTTGTAAATAGAAGTACTCATGGGGGTAACTATAACATTAACACTTAGGCAGCAGTTTATCTATAAAACACAGTAAATCATTTCACTATTACAGCAGAAGTTTCTAATAGTAAGATTGAAGAAACCCATGACTACTCATTTTATGGAAAATTGCAAGTGTAAGGATTTTTTACAGTTCATTACAGACAAGTAGACTTGGATTTTGATGGAGCTGAGATCAAATATGCATTAGGAGTTATATCTACACCTCATTTTGCCTTGTGATGGCAACAGCAAAGACCCTGTGAAAACTGAATCACACCTCGAGGGAAGTGGGCTGAAGTTGAAGAGCATTTCTCCTTCTGACCAGCTTGGCTTGGCCACTGGAGGAAGTGAGATCCCAAAGGGCATATCAAGCAAGGATCAGTGTTAATATTAGAGGCAGGATGGGTATTGGAAAGCAGAGAAAGCCTTTTGAGCTCTTGAGCCTCTCTTTCCTCCCTCTTTGTGTGGGCTCCACATGAAAGGAACCCAGATTTTTGAAGAGACACATTTCCTAGATTAGGAGAAAAGTACCTAAGTGAGAAGAAGTTAAGAGCTTATTGTGTCAGCAAGCAGTTACCACTTTTCTCACTGTATTGTTATCCTTGAGTTGCTGGCAGGTGACAAAAGGTTTGGTTTGGATTTAAACAGTAGGTAGTAAACCCTTCCTAGTGGCTCAGAGAGTGACGAAGGATGACCCAGTGGTTATGAGTCCTGGTTCCCTTTTGGGGACTGACATGTGTTTGAGATGTGACGTATTTCATCTAATTTTCGCAAGCTAAAAGCAAGGTCTTTAGCCTGAGCTACTCAGTCAAGCAACCTCAGTGGCAAGCAGGACAGATTGTCCCATGATAACCCAAGCCCTCTCTCAGGCACCTTTCTAAAGATTGTTTTCACCTTCTGAAGATGGATATTTGTTCCCACTGATGACAGGCACTTTTAGACCATCTGGGAGTAGATAACTAACCTTTACACTCCTAGAGAAAAAGTTAAATTATTCTTTCCCTTGAAATTTAAAGCTGAATGTAAGGCATATGTATAATTTTCTCCACTTATAATGTGGAAATGGTACTGCTCCCCCTCTTCAGTACTCCTCTGGAGCTCAAATCTATGGTCTTTGTTAGTTTTACAGACCAAAGGTGACCAGCACAGGAACACAGCAGGAAACAAGGGCCCAGATGTAATTGTCGGAACAGCAATCTGTACAAGAATTATGCAGAAGACTGTATGCTGTAAACTATTTCTTTATAACATGTTGAAAAACTTGTGTACACAAGTACTTTGGACTTTGCCATCTGGTTCTACATTTCTTTGCTTTTGCCATCTGGTTCTGTATTTCCTTGCTTTTGGTTTCCATCATCTTGTCTGATGGTGGTTTTTCTGAAGCTCATTTTAGTGAACCGGAATTTTTATTGAGAGATCTGTTGCTGTCAGTCTCACTCAATCATCTGCTAGTGAGGAAAACAAACAGCAATATTGGAGTCATAAATCTCTTTCAGACCAAGAAACCAAAAATGGATCAACTCTTTTCCCTTTAACAGTGCTACCTGAGCAGCCTTCCACTCAAGATGTGAGCTGTATTTTGTAGCTGCCAAGGTGAATTTGTTCAAAGATGAATAACCACAGATAAGTGAGTAGAGGTTTCCCTACACTGCCACAGTGTCCATTACTGTCTCCAAGACCAGATCCTTTTGTTCCCCTTTGAAAGTCTCCATCTTCACACTTCTTTACCTTAAGTATAAACCTGAATCATAGAATGGTTTGGGTTGGAAGGGACCTTCAAAGATCATCAAGTCCAACCCCCCTGCCTTGGGCAGGGACATCTTTCAGCAACAGCTCTGTCCTACTCCACCCATACATGACATGGACAGTCAACTTCCTGGTAGCTTTGCCCTCATTTTAATTTGGGAACCCTGGAAGCAAGTTCTGTCTTGACTTCTGGATTCGTGAACACCATGGATACCTGGATTTACACAGAGTTGTGTTAGTGCTTCAGAAGAGCAGTCAGAGTGGTAATAATCAAGAAAAAAACCCCAAAACAACAACCAAAAAACTCCAAAAAACAGAGAGATGGAAAGCCAAGTAGGTAAGGTAGGACTGGCAGGTAAGTGGTCTGGAACCTAACTGTGGTCAAATAGAGACTTGTCTGACTTCAAGTAGCTCACTTTACATCTATATTTCCCTTCCTCCTTTTTCTCACTGCTTGAGTCTGTCTAGACTAGTGTCTCTAGATAGGGAATGCATTTTGGATACTACTCTCCCAGTAATCCTGATTTCCCATGCTTTGCTTTGCTGTGTGGAGGGGTCTCAGAGCATGCAAGCTGTACTCCTTTCAGATGAAACTAAGACAGAAGATGTGTTCCAAGAGGATCCCCTGCACTCCAGGCACTCCTGAGTACCCCATCCTTGGGACCAGGCAGGACCTAGACCAAAGTACCCCCTAACACCTACTATAGAGATGTCAGGTCATCAACAATTACCATCTTATCTTACAGAATCTCTGCAAAGAAGCTACAGTAATAACTAATATAGACACAGACTTTACCACCACAGTTATATGAGTATTTTAAAGCAGACAGGTTACAGTAATGTGACTTCAGAGTGCATAGCACAACAGGGCCTCAGCTACAGCTGGGCAGCTTATTGGTGCTGCTACAGTGCAGCTGAAGACTGACGAACTACTTCATTACCATTCTCATCTTCCGTGAAGACGGTCTGTCCTTTAAAGACTTTTGCTCCTACTTGTATCTCCCCTGGCCGCATAAAAGGTCCGTCTATTCTGTAGTCCTTACACAGCTTAGTGAGGATCTCGCTTGGCTTGGTTGCGTCTCGCCATGCATTGTACCCTTCTCTGCAAGGAGGGAACAGAGAGTGGAGAGAAATGGGTGAGGTTTTCCTTCAGCAAAGCTCACTGGCAAATCAGGACTTTCCATGCGGGTTTTTGCTTCCTGGCAAATCAAGACTTCCCATGCGGGTTTTTGCTTCGTGGCCATAGCCCTGATATTTGCTAAGCGAAACTTTTCCTTTGAACTGTCCAGTGCTACCTCTTACTTGAGACAACCCCTCTGCCTGCTCAGGTTCTAGGGCAAATCACTCTTTTCTCTTAAAACACAGAAGTTGATGCAGCCTTACCAGCAGCTTAGGTAAAGTGGCCCAGCCACCAGTATCTTCCCCAAGAAGAGAAGGACCAGAGCTCTTTCCCTGTTCTAACTAAAGGATTCAATTCTACACGTTCTACCTCCAGGGCGACTTTTAAGGAAGAAGCATTCTGCTGCTCCCACACGCAGAGGACAAACTGGGATTATCTTGGGATGTGCAACAAGGCTATAAAGAAATACCTCATAATGGAGACTGAGCTGGCAAGGGAGCTCTTGGGGTTTGGTCTGTGCTCCTGGATTGCTTTTTTGTTTTATCCACCCTTTGTTTGTAGATAAGATAACAAAACAATCATAGGGGGGAAATCCCAAACCCTACTCTCTCAGGTTGGTGCCCTAACCCAGGGCAATGGAGTTATTTTAGTTTTAATTTCCCTGCATTAACCTTCATGCAAAATGGCCCTGAGAGTACAGTCGTGTGACTGGGACCAGGAGCTCGGCGTCACTGTCCCGCCAGCAGCCCTGCACTGCTCCCACTCCTCCCAGTGCCATGCCAGTCCCACCAGCCTTGCTGCGATCACACCCCTTGCAGCTCAATAATGGAGAGCAGAATTTAGGACTGTCATAATTTCTCTGACATTATTTCCCATATGTTCTGTATGCCTGTCCAAAGGCAGTTTATCAAACATGTATGTTATACATAGGCTGTTTACTATCTAAAATACTTGGTAAACGAGTACTGGGGCTGGCAGCTACCCAAAGCTCTTGGGTGAAATTTAATTAAAATACCTCCTGTGACACTTCTGTGCCAGAGAAAACATAATATTTAGCCACATCTGGAATTTCTCCGTCATGTCATTCACTGTGTGCTGCTCTCTGTTGTTTGAAGAGGTACTTACATTTCATATTGACTTTGTAGACCACAGGTAGCTCGATGTCTGCTGTAGAAACGATTTTCCAAATCAATTTTAGTCTCTCCAATGAGATCATCTGTTCCCACAAAGTCATGGTCATAAATCAGGACTGTGAGCAAGGAATCCTTGGGGAATGTAGCTTGGATTTCAAATGATCTACAGCAAAAAAAAAATGAGAACTACCTGCAGTCAAATCAGTTTTGAAGTCTAAAAGACTAAGTTAATGAATACTGTGCAAACAATGTGTAGACAGTGTCTCTTCTAATAAGTAGTGGGAGGCTTTTGGTAGTATGTTTTGTTTTGATGAAATATCTGAACATACTGGAAACACACAGTGCAAATGTATTTTCTTTCTCTTGCTTCCCCACCACCCCTGTACAGGATTGTTCCTACCTACAGCGAACAGAGCAATGTGACCCAGCTGGTCAGCTGCAGTGATTTATCCTGTATCCAATACAGGTGGAAGTATGGAAATTACAAGACTAATGGTTTTCAGAGACCCCAAAAGGGACATCTGAGTCTTTTCTGTTTCCTTCTAAAAGCTCCAGATTACAATATTGAATATAGGAATCTTGGGGCACCCAACAAAAGGATCAGGCAGAAGCTTTAAAACAAGATACAAAAAAGCATAGATCAGAAGTCCCTTTTCACTCAGTGCATTTTAAAGGGATAGGAATTGTTGTCCTTGAGCTGTTTAGCGAAGCTGAAAGTATAAAAGTGATTTTCAAATGGATTTGACGCATTAGAGGAAGGCAGGACACATTCAACAGCACAAGATTGGCTCCAGATTTCCCCACAGCACAGGCAAAATTGAGCTTTGCCTCCTGAAATTAGAGTTTTATCCCATTTCTCAAAGTTGTTAAAGTCAATTTTGTAGCAACAGCAGAGCAGTTTTTGGAGGAGAGAGAGGTTTGGGAAAGCTCTGGGACTGTTGGAGGTTGGTGGTGCCATGCTGACCAGGGCTTCTAGGATGCTGAGAAGTGGTTACCATGACTGACACTACTGCTGCGACGGAGTTGCTGGGCCAGTCACCCCAGTGTTGCCACTGTCAGCAGCAGCAAGGCCTACCCAAATGAACAGTCTGTTCCTAAACTTGTCTAAAACAGACACAGTGGTGATTTCCCATTCCATCTACATGTATCTATAATAGCTGTGCTTTACAATTTATCATGACATTTCAGTTGCTACCTCTACTAAGGAAGAACTTAAATCACAGAAACTGAGATGGCATGCTATGGAGGGACCAGTTTGTTCTTGTCTTTTCTCCTTACACTTTTTTCTTTCAGTCTTTGCTTTTGCATACAGGACTCTGGCCTAGGTGGCCTTCAGTCCAACATCGTATGGTTTCTAAGTCTTAGTGTTCTTACAGAATAACTCCATCCCAGTTCAAAGCATTTTCAATCTTCTTAAAACAGGGAAAGTTACTGGCAAAAAAATCACAGCCATTAACATTAACATTAACAATATAAAGCAATGATAATACAAAGTTGATGTGTACCAACATCAACTTTATATTTCCCCTGGCTCCCCCATTCAGAAGACTGGGTGGTTTCAAAAAACTGGCTTTTTGTCCTAGTCCTAAAATTATGAGACTTGGCACTCTATTCATCCTGAAATAGGAACAAAGATTGTGAAATCACACATTACTGTGCTGATATTTATTTCACTTTAAACTTAAAAATTGCATTAATTTGCACAGAGAAGATAATTTGTTGTCTCATTTCCTCTCATGCATCATTTTGCAAAACCTCTCACAGATTGGATTGCATGATGTGTTTTGACTGGTATGAAAATGAAATAATTTATAATCATACAGGGTGGCACCAATTCTCAACATTTTAACCAGTAGAATAACGAAACATCCAAACAGGCAGAAACCAGCATATAACAAACACTTTGTAATAGTAACAGCAATAGTGGTGGCAAGTGATAAAGCAGAAATCACCCCTGAATAAAAAATAAACCATCACTGACCTTCCAAAAACTGGGTTTAGCTGCTTGGGGATATAGTTTTCCCTGTCCTTAATTTCTGTGTTGCCCAGTCTCAGCACAATGTAAGGATCTGACTTGCCATCTGGATCAGCTGGGCTGAGGTTAAATGCCTGTTAGGAAGAAAGATGGTGTCCTCCAGAAGCTTGGTTAAGTACAGCTTGGTCACAATACAAGACTGTGAGTTTCCTCTGCAGTTATGGGTATTCTGAAAGCGCCTACCACTTTGATTACATGCAATTCACAGCCCTCAAAAAATATGCTCCCATTTACCCATTACTGAGAAAGTTTTGTTTAGATGTGTGTCATTTTGAAACAACTCTACTGATTAAAACTGGCTGTATTTGCATAATGTGGCTGGAACAGGTTGTCCATACCGTGTTAGTTACATCTCTAGCCCTTTCAATTTGAACAAGTAAAGTGATTCTCCAGTCTTATTGTTTATCATGAGGAATATGTAACTTTTTCTACTCTGAACACCTGTTTCTACAGCATGAAACATTGTCTGAAATATGACTAAAAACATTTCTATGATATAGATTAGGATTTTCAGAGGCTTCACTGCAAAAACACTGAAGATACACTGAGTTGAAAAGAAATATCCAAGTTATTTTAGGGTTAAAAGAATATCTGTATACTTACTGCCACAATATAAACCCTGATGAGGACTTTGACGGAGTGGTTTGGTGGTATCCCTTGCAGGATGCGGGGCTGCCCTCCATCCAGCAAGCTGCCATCCTCAGGACTCGGGTATATGCAGAAGGAGCCCTGGTAATACACTCTCTTTTATCTCCCTCGAAAACAGATCAAGTGCAATACAAAAACAATCCTTTGAATACAAACAAAATATCATTCATGCAGCCTGTGCTGTAGCACCTACTTATACACCACACATTTTGTGGTGCCACTCAAAGGAAACATGGGCTTCAGTGCACTAAACAATGCCTTTAAAAATGTCTTTGCTCTATAACACAGTATTAACATCACATCTAAATGACTGCAAAAAGCAGTCATTTTGCTTTGCAAAATTTTGCATGCTTTGCATGCTCTGTATTTTATTATTTAAAGGAGTAACACCTGCTGGTGTTCTGAACCTAGTTTTCTTAGTATTCTAAACATAATATTTTGCCCTTAACTGTATATTTGCAAATTGATAATTCCACTGAGTTATTTTCACAACTGTGACTGGAATCCAACTGTATTTTTGCAGCCATTATACCACTCACATAAATCAATATTGACTCATGGGGCTGAGTAGCTCATACTGCCTGAAACCAACTAGCAAGTCATTTGAACAGAAATTTGCATTGCAAACTAATTGAGGTATCAATGAGTTTAATCAGTTTCTCTAAACTACAAAGTGCTTGCAATCTTGCTATCATTATTTATGCTTTGAACTACATTTTCAGATTGCTTAATGGTGCCCTGGATCAGGCTGTGCAGTTGTTTCCAACTGGAGTAGCTGTAAGGGCCTCCATTTAAATTACTGAATATTACATATAAAGTGCTGTAACTGATAGTGCAGTAATGAAGTTGCAGTAGTGGAATCTGGGCTACATAATATATCTCTTCTTCCCCTTCTGTTATTTAAAACTTTTTGTAATTCCTTGTTTCATAACAACAGTGAACACCTGGTGCTGGATGCTGCTTTCATCTGATATCCCATCTGATAATGGGAAAGGAAAAATATGACTCTATATCCAATAAAAAAGATAACTCTATTTACAACAGACTGTCAATGTCTTTTTCTTTCATCTTTGGTATACCTGAAATATGCATAAAAACATAAAGTTTCTAAATTATTACTCATTTAATAAACATTAAAGCTCACCTTAAATTTTCCTATTATTCTGTCTTCAGAGTCAGCTTGAACTTCGTCATTAGATTTTCCTCTTAAGAGCTGGAAAGTTTTCACCCAGTCCTCAAAGTTATTAAATTCACTCTCCAAGTCCCCTTCATAAATCTTTGAAAATAGGAGAATGCTTATTTTTTGCAGTGCGGTGAATATATTTATAGTAACTTTTTTATTACCGGATGACTAGAAATCCATTTTCACTCAAAATACAGATTCTAATAAAATCAAGGCTTTGCAAAAGTCCTTGAGGGAAAAAAGTTAATTCCCCACTTAAAACAGGAGCAGTTTTCTCCTTAACCAAAGTCCTTCCCAGCTACTGCAACAGCACAGTACTGCAGCAGGTAGAAGTGGCTCTAGAAGGGTCAGAATGAACATTTGTAAGCATTAGTGTGGGTGAAAAACGGTGTGGATGTGTTGCTCTTTGCTTCTGTTTCCTCTCTGCAATGTGTCTTTGATGTACGGACCCGTTCTGTTATGTTAATGTGTCAGAACATGAGAGCAAAGCAATAAAGTTCTGTGGGGACAGAGCTTTAGGATAGGCAAAAAGACCAAATCATTTTTAAAAGGATGAGTATTTTTTCAACACTCTTCCCCTGTAATTTATGAAGTGTTATTCAATGTGAAATAGAAGGGGCTAGACTAGTGCTGTCTCCTAAAAAATGGATATAGCAGTTTCAAATTCTCCTTTATTCAGCTATATTCTAATCCAAGCAGTCCTAGTCTTTTCAATCCTCCTCATCTCTCCAGTCATTTTGCATGACCCATATAGTTCTCTTTGAATTCTTTCTTTCATTACCCAACCAAGTCTAATGCGAGCTGAATATTACCTCCCCATCAGGCAGGATGCACTAGCAATTGCAGCAATGCTTTCCCTACTCTTTTTAAAGTCATTCTTAATAGGCTGTAATATTTCCAACATGAAATTTGGAATTTCCAAATTCAGTGCTTTACAGGCAAACAAAAAACCTGAATTTTCTCTTCTCTCTCTGGGTGTGTCCATACTGGTAAACCAAAGGTCTAAGGCCAAGCGGGTCACATCCACCCTACAAGACTCTGGTTTTCTCTGGGTCCCTCATGCTGATGTGCATGATCAAATATAATTTTGTGTGTTTTATTCATTTTAAAGTGTCTGGTAAGGAAGGTTTGCTAAATTCAGCCACTGATGTCAAACTTTGGGGCGAAAGAGAATAACAACAGTCTTTCCCCTCAGATTTACTTCTCTCTTACCTGCAGTGTTGCCAGGTTTGGAGTTTCTTTCTGTTTCCATTTTAATGTTTTATCCTTCTTCTTCTTGTCTGGCTCCTCTTCAATCATCAGTGCAATGTGGTCAGAAGTCTGCTTGTCTGCAGAGATTTCATGACATCATACAGGTTTTTAGTGAGCAAAGCACATCAAATGCTTCAGATAAAGATGCAAAATACATTCCCCTTCGTTCTTTTTCCATTCAGTCTTCTATTGCCAAGCTTAGGGTCCTATCTTTTCCCAACTGCTCCTCCAAGGCAGAAGGTGGCATTTTATCCTCTCTGTGGCTAAATCTTCTTGATGAACTTCAAGGAGGAAGTCCGACAGTGTCCTCTGTCACTCTCATGATACACCATTTTCCTTCCTCTCTGACTCCTCCCAGGTGTAAACTAACAAATCTTAATATCGTTCACATAAAAAGGCTTATTTGAAACTGGAAGTCACCATTTAGGCTGACTGGTAGTTCAGGTATGAGGTGATCCAAGTCCTTCTCTGCTCAAAGGCCTCACAAAATAGAGTGTGTCTCACCTTGTGAAAGCCCAGAAGTATGAGAAATGGGAGGAGGTATCTGACCAGCCTCAAGCCAGACTCCAAACACTGAGAGGAGACTTCCTAACAAAGAGAGTGTGAGCCCTCAAAAATGGCACTGAGATGGTTCAGTTCCTTGGTTGAAATCTGAATTTTGAGTTCACTTTACTTTCATTTTTTGAGTATTTCATGTGTTTGATATCACTAAACATTGAGAAGTATATCTATAGGTATATATCATATCAGTGCTGTCCTGTATGTATGATGCTCATCATCATAGGTGAAAATATGTAACAAAAACTATCAGAAGAGAATTTACAAGATCTGAAGTCATCAGTCAAAAACGATATGCCACAACTACCTGAATAGCATGACAAGTAAATTTGTAACTGTAAGTGAGCATCACACCTTCATAGAACATTTCTATCTAAATATTTCTTCCATGTGGACTAGTGAGTTTCACTCAGAAACTGGTGTCTGCCTCATCTCTCAGGAGCCCTGATCATCACTGAAACACCATCAGCAGCTATTTCCAGAATGATACTATCTGACATTTAGAGCATGTCTTCCATCCAGAGCAATCTCAACATTTCCTTTAAAATAGAAATCACCTCAATCACTAGTGAAGTACAGTCAGCTGTGGCACAGGAAGATGCTATAGTTTAATTCTAAATAGCAACTCTGTGTAAACAGTAAACATTTCTTTTCTTTCCCAGTGTGCTCAAGCAGTCACATTAGTCCAAAAAAATCCACGATACTCTAGAGCTCTTGCTTGATTGTGGGAGGACATGTTAAATCATGAAGTATACATGTATGGAGACATATATATATACACAGAGCCTATTTCTGGCCAATTCTTTTAGATTCTTGTGTAAAAATTTTCCACTGGAGCCTGAGCTAGACACAAAGCTTTTCAGCTATGGAAGAAACACACATGACTACAGAGTCTCTTAGCAGAAGCTGTTCCTATGTCATTGATCCTGAATTACATTCAAAATTGAGAGAAGCTTCTTTGTCTGAACTCTTACAAATGCAACATAACATTAGGATAATCTCCACCTTCTATCATTTAGAACTTAGAATTTGCAAATCTTTGAGCATAAGAGCTCAGTGACAGGAAACCCATGTTATTCCAACACTGCCTGAGAAGTTTTAACCTACCCATCATCAGGCCAGCTGTAGAGGAAATAGCCCAGTATACCAGCAATACTCTGTTACCAGACAGTGTTGCTGGTGGTAAAATAGTAGAGAAGCAAAGCATTATTAGTAAAAGTAATAGAAAAATGCAAATCATTTACTTACTGTCTTCAGGTTTTCCCTCACTGGAAAATATTCCTTTTACCTTTCAAAAGAAAAAGAAAATGGACAAACTCCTCATTATGAATGTAATATCTAAAAGGAATCATTCAGTAGTAAATCTACTTTTGCAACATTGCTCATCCATGAGAGATTTGGACATGCTGGGTGACTTACCTTTTGCATTTTGAGCACAGAAGCATAGTATTTTGACCACCAGTCAATAACATTTTCAGCTGATTCATCTGCAATCGTTCTTTTTCTCCGCTTTGTTGATCGTCGGATGGATTTTTTCATATCCTACCAAAGCATGGGGAAAAGACTTGAATTATAGAGCTGATTAAAACTAATCACCTGACTCATGACATCAAACATAACCAGACACATATGAAGAAAATGTCAACCACCAAGAGCTAAATAAAATGCCTCTGCCTTTCAATACAAGACACTTCACCATGATCACCATATAAGATCTTTTGGAAACAGACTTTCTCCTGCACTTTTGTACAGCATCTAACACAAGGGGTTTCCATCCCCGGACACAAAACCAGTCAATCACAGCAAGAGTTTTGCAATTAAGTAGATCATTCAAGGCCAGGAAAAGTAAAAATCCTACTGCTCCAGCAGTACTTGCCCATGTGCTAGATGATCACCTAGCATAAAAGGAAGTAAAGAAATAAGTATCTATTAATGGAAGTAATGAATTTTTTGTTTCATTAAAAACAAAGCTGCATTGCTAACTAGTTCTCTCAAGGGCCAGCAAGATAGTGTGCGTGTTAACATCAGCACCCAGAATTTCTAATCCTGAGATAAGTAAGGGATTACCATTCTATAAGGAAGGGCTAGAGTCTGCAAGATTTCAACAAAGAGTTAACTGGCAGTTTCAGCTCTACCCACCTTCTGGTTTCTGTTTTTCTCTGGTTCGGATGCAGAGTGCTCTGGTCCAGGGGCAGGAAGTGTTGTGAGACATGGGTTTGGTTCTACCACTGTACATCTACCCTGCTCTACCTCAGCGTAGATGTGATCAGCTAAAAATGGTTCTTCATGGGATAACTCAGCAGGCTGGGATGGCTCAGATGAAGCTGAAATTGAAACTTGACAAGTTAGGTAAGATTTTGCCAGAAATGCTGTCATCACATTTGGTCATCATCAAATGATCATATGCTTAGGGGTTTGACCCTACACTCAACACAATAAAACATATCTTCTAAGTATGTGCCTATTATTAAGCCTCTGAGTAGGTCGTTTGTGTTTTTATTTGGGGTAAGGTTTGGACATTTACCTTTCTCAATTTCTACAATGTCTAGTCTGTTTGGTGTAGCTTGAGGACCCAATTGGGTCTTACATAGAAATTGCTTAAGGCAATTGATGGTGTGTGTTCCAACAAGAGTACTCCTCCCAAATGCTCTCCAGTCGACCACGCAGATGCTTAGTGGAGGATGCAAGAGTTCATTTTCAGGAAGCTCCTAGTGGAGAAGGACAGACAGAAGAATGAGAACTACTATACGTGTATATATGTATATGTACAATGGAAGCTAAAAATACTGCAGCAATCACACTTCAGTATCCAGGTTAGTGTTTTGATGTCCTTTTATCTTATAAATAAACTTCTCTCTTGATGCTAGCAACTAGAGTAAATCAAACAGCTTATTTCTTCTGATGCTGATTTTTGTTCACTAAAAGTACCAGCTCTTATAGCTCAGCCAACAGGCAATAATTACAATTCCAGTCCACAACAGCAAGTGTTAATATATGAAAAGGTCCAGACCTCACGAGCCAGAAATGATCCATCCGCTTAGCAGCACAGTAACAGAAAGGAAAATTGAAAGAATTGAAAGAAAATAAAGGAAACTGAGCATTACCCTGCAAAATGGGAAAGGAGGAGGAAAAAGTACTAAAATATCCCTGCTATCTGCCAACAAGTTCCAATCTATCAGTAAAAATCTGATTGCAACATATTTCCTTTCCTACTTAGGATACAACATGAGGAACATCATTATCTTTTATCATTCAATTGTAGCAGACATCTTTTAAAGCATCTTCAAATCAGTAGCTTTCAGATAAGAACTGATGCCCCTTAGTATTTAATCAAGACACAGAGGAAATTATTTGACAAGAAAGGAAATTAGTAATTAACACCTTGCCTAATGAGAGAAGAGACAGGCAAGGAGCAGCATGCTGTACGTACCACTTCAAACCAGTCTGCAAGGCCAATGAAATTGGGATTTTTCTTGTAGCTCTGAATGACAGAGGATTTCACTCCTTTACCCGCACATTCAATGAGAACCTGGGGGCGATCTACAGAGAGGAGCTGGACTTTCTTCAGCTCTCGAACACCCCAGAACAGGACCTGTGATGGGCAGAAAGAAACATCAATAGCCCGCAGAGACCCGTCCTTTGGGCATGGAGGACTACCAGAAAAAAACAAGCAACTTAAATCTGATATCCAATAACCATCAGGATTATGGTGGAAGTTAAAGCAATTAATGACAGCCAACTGTTATTGAGAAGTTATTACCAACTACAAGCTATAATAATCACATCTGTAAAAGTCGTCTTTTCAGCAAGGTAAAGGGATTATTCATCTGAACAGCAGGGGCTCAGCTTCTCTAAAATGTCAGAGCTGCTGAAGGAGCAAACAAATCCCACAGGATCAGAGGTGATTAACAGAGGTTTGCCAGTTAAGCTAGCCCTCGGGTCTGCAATGGATGGCGGGAGGTCTCCAAGCAGCTTTCCTTCAAAGGTCCGTGCTCCTGGTCTGGAGGACAAGAAGGAGACTGGACCTGTAAAATAGGAGTCTACAGGAACAACAGGACTTTACACAGCACACACTGGGGGGCCCTGAAGGAGAGGGCTGGGGCAGGGGAAAATGGTTGTATTACAGTTGGTGAGAGAAACCATGAGTCTCATGAATCTGAAATGAAGACTGGAACAAAAAGAGAGTGTGGGGGGCCTTCATGGACACCTTGAACGCTGCCAGGACTGAGGATTTGTGTGAGTCAGGGAGTGGCAAGGGGCACTGGAGGGGAGTGAGGATCAGTGGGATCCTGCTCTGTTACCAGAGGTTCCCAGTTAAAATTGGGGCACACTTCTGTAGTTATAATAGCTCCACAGCCATTTCCACCAGTGTGAGATAGTTTATAATATCTTAACAAAAATAGCTGGTTTATATTCATGCCATGTTATTTCCTTGCTGGATACCCTCCAGAGTTCATATTTCACTATATATATGCACACATTGACTATAAACCTGTTCTCCTAGCAATTAAGTGATCTGGATCTGGATGCAATTTTCCTGATTTTAAGGTGCCTGAGGTATTAGACTGAGGAGTGGAGTTGTCATGGGCTCCCTACAGAACCAAAGGAGACAGAGATGTGCTTCCAAAACATAATTTAATCTATTTAAGCTCTGAATCACTCTGGGAGGGTGGCTGCTCTGCTCAGCTGTCCAAACAAAAAGCCTTCAGTGAAGATGCTTCTAAGCTGGGTGCCTTAGAGATAGTTGCAATGAGTGTGACAGCAACATAAAAAAGAAAATGTACGAGCAGCACAAAGAAACCAGAGGCAATGGGAAGGCCTTCATAGCACAATACTTTGAGGAACACCTATGTTTATGGATTTAAGTTGTCCCTTTAGCCTCAGCAGAATAGTTCACGGGCTTATTTACCTTGCAACATCATCTGTAAAAAAGAATACTGCTAACAAAACCTCTTTGCTATGTACAGAAAACAGTAGCTTAACTAAATGATATAGCAGAGCTAATAATTTTTCTTTTCTTCTCAGCAGCTCAGTTTCTTGATCTCTGAAGGCAAAGCTGGAACTGCTTCTGGGCTCCCAAATGAGTATTTCTGGGGAAGGGCCACCAGGTTACACAAGCAGGATCTGACTTGGCACAGCAAAATGGGAAAATAAGCAGGTGGTGTGAAGGCTGCAGGATGAGTGACAGGAGCGGTGAGGGTGGGCAGCATCCAGGCATTACACTGGCATGAAAAGCTGCCACAGTTCCCTGCTTTCTGACACAAGGGGACTTTGGGTCCAAATGGTGCAAGAGACGAGGGGAGAGAAGGCACAAACATTTGTACGCAGGTAGGAAACATTGCTTGGCTGAAGTTTGGGACCCAGAAAAGGCTGATGCTGAACTTCACCTCCAGTGAGGTCATCTGCAAACAGTTCTCCGTCTCCAGCAGACAGTTCCCTGGGCGCACAGAGTGCAGGTCCATCAGCCACTCTCTGCCACGGGTGCAGTCCTATCCCGGCAGGCTGGGATTGAGATGTCGCCTTTGCTGGCCTCAGGTGGAAGCGCTGCCTCGCATCCCCAGCCTTGGAGAATCAGTTTGACCTGAGCTCATCACGTTTATTTTGGGATCCATATGCTATTTTTATGTGATTCCTATTGATCAGGATTTTAAAATCATCATCCCTTACTGTTACAGTTCAGTAAGAGAATAAGAGGAACTGAGATTTGGAAACGGAAATAATCTAAGTAACTCACCTCTACTCTGTACTTGCTTAAAACAGGTCGGATATTGGCTGGGACTGGGTAAATCTGGCCAAAGTCTGGTGGATCCACCGGGGGAAGTGCATCTGGATCTGACTGAGGAATCTGAAAAGTTATGCAGTCAAAACTTAGGCTGGTTTTTCAAAGAATGAAACCTGTATCATAAGTGTCTGCAAAAGGTACATAGAACACATCAATTTTATGCAGTTTTACAAAACACATTGCAGAGCAGACAGGTTGTGCTGTGAGAAGAATGTGACCTGGATTGCTATCTGCCCCAATGTGATGCTAAAACACTTGGCAGGAAGAGTATTCAATAGATTGGGTTTATGCACCTTTCTGAAAAGAAATCTCCTTTGTCCTAGCAGGACATAGTCTGCCCTAAAGACATGCATGTACTGAAGCATAGTAATTCTATTTGCTAAAAATGGAAAGCATGGTAATTCTATTTAGCAAAAATCCTGAGCAAAACTACTTAGAAGACTTTCACAGGAAAATTCTATATCTGATTCTAGTTAAAAAAGGCTGGTGAACAGACAGTGCACATCAGCTTAACTGCACATTTGCCAGCCAGACATAATCTTCTTCAACCACCAGGAAATAGCGATCCTGCTTTATTGCATGCTGTCACCACTTAAGAACTTGCAAATCACATCTCCAGCGTTAGGGCTGAGTCTTCTCTGTGCAATTACTAAAATCTTGCGGCAGGCGGCACTTCTGTCCTTTGTGTGTGATTGCACATAAGCCTGTCCCATGTTCAGGAGATTATTTTGGTGTGCGTTGGTGCCCTGTGCCAGGTGGGTGGGAGAAGAGCACGCTCCACCACAGCTCTGACCATCTCTTTGCCTCTTGCTGTGCCCCAGGTTCTCCAGCCTGTTTAGTTCACCTTCTGTGAGAAAGCTCCTTGGTTTCATTTCCCAGTCCCTTCTTAATTTTTAACTGCGTATTTATGATCTTCTCAGCCCACACAGGGCAGATCTGAAGCCTGGCCTGATTTAGCAAATTTTCACATAAACCAGTTAAAGCCAGGGCCTGATAATCACTCCTACCAAAAGCTCAGGCTGTGATAGCAGAGAACAACAGGAACACACGTTTCACAGGTGAGCTAACAACTTGCAGGCAGAGGTCTCCTTGGCTTTCTTATGAAGTACGGTACTTAAATGTACTGTTTTACAGCTTCTGGGAAAAAGAAACACAACTTCTAGAATGCTTCATCGTTCCTAAGCTAAATTGTCGCTGTTGAAAGGTGAAGCATCTGAGGTACAGCTCTCAAAGGCCCTGTAAAGTTGAAGTCTTCTGCTTCTTTTAACTAGGCCATCTGTCTGTTAATTGCAGCTAGGTACAGTTGTGTGGGAGTTTAATCAGCATAAGGGAGAAAGGATGTATTCCCTAGTACCTTCTAGGCAAAGGAGGAGATGGGTGGAAATCATATCTTCTAGCATAGCACCTGCGGCATACGTGAGTAATTAATACATAATTAACAGCAATAATTTACATGCACATTTATTGCCCTTTATAAGTAAAAATCCAAAGCAATTAATTTAATATATTTTGTAGAACTTAAGGCCAGAGATGTAGGTCTAATTTTGTTGTTCCCCAATGTATCTGGTTTCTACCAGCCACCACTGTGACACTGTTTAAAAAGCCAGACAGAAATAACTTTGTGAATAATACCTGCCTGTATAGAAATTCACCTGTTTAGCTTTAATTATATTCAGAGCTTCCAACTCTATATGAATTGGTATCAAATAGCCTGAAATTTTACCCCATAATAAATTAATTGATACTTTAAATAAAAGAATAAATGGATAAGAAGCAAAGACCACTTGAACCGGCTCACATAGCAGATGTCATATGTCTGCACATAATTAATATTTTAGGGTACCCACTTTCTTTGCATTGTTTGACTTTGGTACTGATGCCAGGTGATCGAGAAAAATATATTCATCTGCAAGATACAGTGACACGCGCACATAATTTCTAACGTGTACCTTTTATTTCCTTTTTTTTTTAAAACTAGAACACACATAGCTATTTGCATCTCTTCTTACAGGTGTGAGAAGGGATTAGTTCCCAAGGGTATGCCCTGGGAAGGAAGGCTGGGAGAGGTATGCCATTTGAGGACAGACCTGCCTCACAAAGAGTTTGACTAAACTGCACTCCAAGACTGCAAAATCTAAGATTGCTGTCAAATCAAGATTCTTTGGACCTTCACTTTAGTTCTTTTGAAGTATTGCAGTTAACTGAACAGTTCTCCAATATATTGCAAGGTCCCCAGTTTTCCAAGATCTAACAACCACTAGTCAAGTTGAGAGTGGTTCTTCATTAAAAAGTGAAACTCTCTTGATTTCACTGAAATTAGCTCAGCACGACTCAGAGAGGACATTGTTTCATGGCCATACTGAAACTGCACAGAACAAAAGGTGAAGAATGATCTAGCACTCAAAAGGCAATAGAGGAAATACCCACAAAGTATATTTACAAGGGGATGTTGCACTTGTGATTAAAAAAAAAATAAATCAGTAAATCCTGAGCCCACTTTGAGCAAAATCAAGATTCCTAGTATTTTTTTAGTCTACCATTTTTCTAAATGCCAGGGTGCTTTATTGTAAGAATCATTTTATCCCTCCAGCAAGACCTAGAATAATAGTATTCATATTGAGAAAGGAGCATTCACTTGCACAACATTTCTTCAGCTGAACCAAATGGTACCTTGCAGATCAGAGTTATAGAGCATGGTACGTCATGGGAAAGGTTATGGGCTCAGAATGAGAATAAATTATTGATGAGAGACTTTTGTTTCCATCCTCACAAAGAGCATCATCAGGAATCCCCTGATATTAGAAGGAGCCACCAGCACATCAGCTCTGGGAGTACTTTGAAGCCTGACAGATGTTTAAACATGTCTTTTCCTGAAATTTTCTTTAATGTCTATATTGCTATTATCTGCCATGTGAGATCATAGAATCGTAGAATGCTCTAGAGTGTTGTCACTGAGAGAAATAATACAGCGCATGAAAACAAGGACTGCAGGGTCTTTACTTACAATTCTTGTTAACTCTCTAGAGAAGTCTTAGGGGTATATTTGGGTCTATCCCAGCAGCACTGCTGCTTCCCTTGTACCGAAAGATGGAAAACAAAATACAATGCTTTCTTTGTTCACCAAGAAGTGGATTTCAATAAAAAAATGGGAAAATTACGGCTAAGGTATTAGACTCTATCCCTAGGTACCCGCCATAATGAGGAAATGTTCCACATGGTGTTATATTTCACCAAGAATATAATTAGGCCATCATGTTTAAAAGCCTGTATAATCTTGGGAATATCTGTAAAACATGTCATGGAGTTCCACATTTTTCCCATTTCACATTTCAGAATAAACTTCTGTAGGTTTTCAGCAGAGATAAGTTGCCTCTAACTGGTGGCTCTGCAAATTCCACTGAAAATCCCCGAAATCCCAGATACAATACACCCCACTTGTGCATCTGCCGTGCCAGCCACAGAGGTAAGCTGAATTTGCCTTTTCTCCTGCAGTTGGAAACCAGTGCAATATTTCTGTTAATATGTTAGGGGTATCTGAAAACTCATTCTCCCTAATCCATTCCTTATTATTCACCACTCTCTTTTCCTAAGAGAGAAAGTAGTACTGAGAACTCTGACGTTGCTAAAGTCAAGGCCATGAGCTACTCCTAAGAGCAGGTCACTGCAATGGCAGTGGGAATTTCATAGCTGTTTCTCAAGTCAAAGCTCAATTTAGCAGGGTAAGTGATGGACAAATGAGGCTCAGAGCATGCGAGGTGTTGGTGTGTGGACAGTGACCCCTGGGAGGGTGGAGGGAGCAACAGAGGTTGCATAGAGACCATAAGATTCAACGGCAGAATGATCCTGCTCTAGTTGCAGTTCCCATTAATTCAAGGAGGTGGTGGGCCTTGATGCCATGGCTGCTTTTTGTGAGCCCAAGGTAAAAAAGTGTAATGGTCCAGAAAGTCTAATTTACCTCCAGAAGCTCAAATGTAGCAAGAAGGTCTCCTCCTGAAAGACTTCCACAATGCACTGGGTGGTAAGAAAGTTTAGGTGGTTCATAGTTTTCATCAGCAAGTCTCACCACAGGAGCAGCCACTGTAGACCCAATATATTCTGCCTTACCCTAAAAAAAGAAAGTATAGGTGTCAAATGCATTTGAATTTCAGAGCTGTCCTAGGAGCCAACATGATACAGAGTTTAGTATTTGTGAAAAAAACCTTCTTCTGAAGTAAACAATGAGGTAAAATGCAAGGCAGCTATGAAAACAGAAGAGCTGAGTACTTATTATCTCTTCAGGGCACCCGAAATTTCTGAGCTCTATATTCAGCCGGGGAGACTGTGTTAGAGTTTGCACGGTCAGAGAGAAACCTTTGTCTCCCCAGACTTAGCCACACTGTTTACAAGAGAATGCAAGGGAGGTGGGGGATGCTTCTTATTTGTCTAAGCCAGTCTTTGGGAGCAAGATTCACAAGGGAAAAAACAAAGCCACAGCTTTGCAAGGACATAAAGTGAGTGTCAGGGCTGTTTTCAGATGTTAAACTGCACACTGCTGTAACACTGAGCTCCAGTCACTGGGGTCATGCATGTTGATCGACAATTTTCCATTTAATGCCTATTCAGTGACATGCTTTGCTGTTACACTGGCAGTAAGATGTAAAAGCCTGATTCTTTTTCTAAGAAGGATTTTGAATTTACCACTGCATCGTCATCATACAGCTCAACGACAATCTCTGGTGGGAACTGAGCGATCTCCTCTCTGTTGCCATGAAGCACAATGCTGTTGAAGAGCAACATCTGGTTCCAGGTGGGAGATAACGTCTGAGAAATGATCTAAAGAAAGAGGGGAAATGCTTAATGAGTTATACACTGCTTGGCTGGGTGTGTTTCAGCAGGATGTGCTGATCTACTGGTGACGTCCTTTCCCAAGGCCTGGACAACTCCCTTGTCTGATACACCACATTTACCAGCAGCTATTTCCAGCCAGAAGAGTATGATTCTTTTGCTTTGAGGCCAGCATCTCTGCTATCTTTATTTCCCTGTTTGCCTCACAGACCCCTCATGGGCATATCAATATGTGACCACCAGTCTGTGTAGAAAAATCTCAGTATTAAATTTAGAGGAAAGCTGTTGGTTTAGGAAAGCAGCCACATGTCTGATGCTACTAAAATAAAGCCTTTGCCCTAAAGTTTTCACTTCTGCAGGGTACATTTTTTCTATCTTGTTTTTACTTCAGTGTAATGACATACAACAATTTATAAAATAAAAAAAGAAGATATTTTAATGAATCACTCATAATAAATCAATAGTTTTTAATTTGTTGTAATTTGGCTTATGCGGATGCTTATGACATTTCATCATAGACAATGTTTTAACTGTCTTGGCAGGAAATATATTTAACAAAGATAACATTTAAAGAGGAAAAAATGTGCCAACTGCAAAATGACTCATAACCTGCTATCATTCTTTTGAATGGAAATAAGGCTCTTGACTACAGTTTATTGGCATTTGGCTGACAGACTTCTAAAATCATGCAAGTTATTGGCTGCAATATTTTATTCAGGCAGTGAATAAACTTAACATTTCTGTGCCTATAGAATCCTAGTTTTCCTGGGCCAAATTCTACTTTCCTGAATCTGGTGCATCTAAACACTAACTTCATTGGCTTCATCCACCAATGTCTAGTAGAAGTTAAAATCACATTACAGGAAAAAATCAATTCACATCCTTAAGGCAAAAGCAGCACAAAGAGGCACCTATGAATAGAGGAGAGAAAAGGTTTTAGCTTCTCACTGCTGTTGGCAACAGAACTCACTTCGTAAGAGAAGTGGGTGTCAGAGGAATTTTAGAATTAATTAAATTAAAACTGTCTTCAGTGGAGGTTTTGGAGGGAGGGGCTAGATGGGGAGGTGGTGGTGGTTAAATACTTTTTCTGAAGGAAGGCCGTATTTGGCCCAGCAAATTCTGCTTGTGGCACGGGTTTCGGAACTCCTGGCCCCATTTTAACTCCAGGGTAGTTGTAGAGGGCTCAGAACCTCTGAAAGCCAGTCTTCATGTTCTGTGAAGGAGAATTCTCCTACTTTATTTCAGCCTTCCTGCTGGAGCTCTGCAGGAATTTCCCCTACTCTCTAGAGAATCCATCAAATACCCACAGGAGACCATATGCCCACTGGAGATGCCTGAGGGAGATGTGAGACCACTCCCTGTGGGCACATTTTTGCAGCATTTAACTGGTGCAGAAAGTCTCACACCTCTCTCTTTTCAGTTCATTTCAACTTTGCCACTCTAAAACCACCAATGTGCTTTGCCGAAGTCCATTGCAAACAGCCATGCTGGCTCACATGGCTACAGAAGCCAAATAAAGGTCTTCACTCTTTGCTCAATCATTGCACGTATAGATTATAAGAAAAGAGAACTGTGGGGATTCGTCCTCATGCCAAGTAATGACAGCGGTCCAAACTTAAAACATATAGAAAAAGATGTAGAGAAAGGTCATTCATTTGCTACAAAGTCCCAGTAGCCCCAGAGAATCTGACCTCTGAGCTAAAATAAGCTAGTACTACTGCAACTCATGTTAGAATAACAAATTACACCTAAACTTTTGCCTTGCTTGCAAGCAAGACTGTCAGGACTTGCCCTTTAACAGCAGGCATCTAACTTTTCCTGCTAGGTACCTACTAGCAAATCCGAGATTTATCCTTTTCATGGCTTAATTGGGAGGGGGAAAAAAGGGGGTTCATATACTGAAAGACTTTGGAACTTACCTTCGTGGTCTGGCAGTGCGATGTGAAAGTAACCTTTGCAAAAGGATCAGAAAGCCCGGTGTTGTCAGCTGCAATGAGCCCCCTTGCCTGATACATGTGGGCTCTCAGCTGGAAGAGGTGCGGGGCTACATCATTGCAAAGAAAACAGTTATGTCAGCTTCATGGAAATGATGCAGCACATAGGTAGGAAGGGAAGATTCATCACCTGCTGTCCAACCAGGATCTGACAAGGGGACAAGTGTTGCCAGTGCTGTCTCACTAAAGAAACACCTGAGACACTCAGAATAAAATCAATGTCTGATGTAAGTCTCTACTGCAAGGTTGTTAACTGCCAGTTTTTATCTCCCATCACTGGTTTATCTACACAGTGTTCAGCACCAAAGCTTCATCAGGAGAATTGAAGGATGCTTCCTCATTACAAGGAGACAGACCCAAGGGACAGGGAACAGAAATTGCAAGCAAACAGGTCCTTTCTTTCCCTGACACCTGTAAAGTGTCAGTGGCAGCCCTGATGACTTGGCAATGAAACCAGCCATTTCTGATGAAAAATGCTAAGTTGTGATCATCTTAGAACAGTTACTTTACATAGAGGTTGTGCCACCTTCTGAATTAGAGCTTCTGGGGCCATGTCTCTTAATTGCTAATATGGAGAAGAAACAGTGCCTTACTTTTATACAGCAGGCAGGCAGGTGAGGGCACCACGCTGTGCCCTGAGCTGGTGTCAGATGGTAATTCAGTCTCATATCCTACAGGCAAATTCTCCATGACACTGTGGGCATAGCTGGCAGGTCCAAGCCATAGGTAGATGTCCACCTTTGCCTGCACAGTCCAGCCCAGTGGGCGCTTGCCTGGTAACTGAAGAACAAAATACACCCATCACCAGCAAGCTCAAGAAAGAGAGATGGCTGGATACTGAGTGCTACCAAGCCAGAGTGAAATAAAGGAGCATTCACTGACTTCATAGACGGATAAACAGCCTTCCTCCACAGTGAGTGGCCTCGAGACTCATTTAGCACAAGAAACTTCTGTGATTCTTAGACAAGTCTATGTAAATAGCATACTGCCTAATATGCAGAGCTGTGTCCAGGCTACCTAATAGCTACAAGCATACCAGTGCCAGCTGATACCCTACTTTTCCCAGACTTCAGCCCACTTTCCAATTCATGCAGTTTTACTCATCTCCAATAGTTAGTCTCATGTATTACTAAAAATATTGTTCTATTGGGCACATCAGAAAGCATATTCCAGTATAAAATGTTACTAGTCTTGACAAAAAATACTATCATTTTCTTCCTCCTTCTTCACACTTCATCTTGCTCTGCCAAGCTCATTGTTTAGCATTATCTGTTCCTAAGGTAATTCTTGATATTATTGGGGTTGGAGAGCTAACTATGGCATTTTTTTGTTCATGCAGGCAAACAGTACTGTGCTTAACAAGTACCTATGGCAACTATCAGGAGCTTAGATATCTTTATTTGCTCTTCAGCTGCACTTTATGGGAGTCTTCCCATATAACTAAATGACTAAAAAGTCATTATATGCAGTTTTTATTTTCTTATGTGCTTGGCTTTTTCCTGATGGCCATAGTAACAATTCCATTGCATAATATTCCACTGCCAGGTGCTACTGGTCACACTGCCTTTGTAGGAGTATATCCACTAAGACTTTCCTTCAAGATGAGTAATCCCATAACAATGTTTTGGACAAATATTGCACAAACTTTGGCACATTATAAATAGCAAGCATAAATAATTGCTGTACTACCACTGAATACCTAGGTTTCTTTGCTATCTGAGTTTCTGCCTTCCTGCCTATTTCTTACCAGCCTCCTCACAGACTTCCATGTGCTACATTCTGACATCTTTGCTAGCAAAGAGGCTGTACCTCTTCTGTTTATGTATACAGTTATAGATAAACAATTCTACATACTTGCCATAACAAGTAATGAGAAAATTAATTACTCATACACTGAAAGTCTGGCAATGACACAGTGCTTAAAGAAGGACAAGCATAAATGTAAAAAACAAACATTAATAGATGGCAGATATAAATATGCACACATTTTTAGTACATTTCAAAGATGAGCCTGTAAAATACAACCCCTGGAAGGAATTTGAATTCTGAATGCTCCCCACGTATTACGTGTGTTTGCAGAGTGCCCCAGACTTACTTTCAGGAAATGGGTTTTAATCTTCCCACAGTCCTTGCCTCTCTGCTCTTTCGCTGGAGAATACAGTATGGTTTTTGCTGGTACTCTTGCATATGCAACTCTCTTGTTGCTGCTGAGCATCCAGATGAACACATCAGGCACTGTATTCTGTGGCTGTTAAATGACAACAAACATTGAACTGAGTTCTTTCTACGACCTACCACCATTATTTTTTGTTAAAATACTCTCTGCCCCCAAGCAAAGCCTGAACGTGGTTGGAAGCAAAGACCAGCCCAAGGGCTGGTCCCAGGAGACTCTATGATCAAGGTCCCTCTGTTTTGGGAAGGGAGAGAATTTGGGTGTAGGCTGCAAACCATGCCAGGCTGTGCCACTTTCTCTCTGAGCCAGGGAAAAGCCATGGCCCTGTGTAGTTTGCTAGCATAGACAGCTCTTGGAGGCACTGCACCAGTTGGATTTTGGCCTGACCGAATATG
This sequence comes from Tringa solitaria, assembly GCA_026413425.1. Taxonomy (NCBI): domain Eukaryota; kingdom Metazoa; phylum Chordata; class Aves; order Charadriiformes; family Scolopacidae; genus Tringa; species Tringa solitaria. Next base: position 145,865,461 of record JAOXJM010000012.1, on the reverse strand, counting down.
TTTGTTCTTCTGTTATTCTCAGAATTAATAGCATGTCTAAGCAGTGTGTGCACAGTGAAGTACAGAATAGAGACCCCTGAGCTCAAAATCACTGCATCCATACAGGTGGAGACATGAATTCAGATCAAAAAGCAGGCTGCCTCCAAACCACCAGGGTACATATGGGATGATCTTATTTAAAAAAAAAAAAGAAAAGAAAAGAAAGAAAGAAAAAGAACCAACCTCTCTCTATTGCATCCTCTCCATATCACATAACCCAGTGTTTCCTACCCCAATCTGTTAACAGCTCCATTTGAAGCAAAACAGGATTGTTCCTAGATATTCAAAGGAGAACTCTTTGGATAACCAGGCCAGGAGTTATTACTCACAGACGATTATAAAAATTAAAGTAAAGCCCTGGACTTTAAATTTATCTGAATTCCTGTATGAATTACCTCATCAACCAAAAATCGAATTTTATCTATAAAGTTCTGAGTCTCACGCATCATTTCATCCAGAGGCATCTTCTTTTTCCGTTGCTGAACAATTCCCTTGGCATCATCGGACATTGCTTCCTGCAGTCAGGAAAGACAATATGCATTTTTTTATGCATTATCAAGTAGTTTCAACTGAACGCAGAAGGAGAAAACAGTCTTAGTTCAAGTTGAAAAGAGAAGATGGGGACACTTGGTTCAAGGTAACATTATCTTCTCTGTCACAACAGAAAGTAATCAACTTTTTGTAACTGAATAACATAAAATGTGAATGTCTCCCATTTTCTCTTTGTATGCGTACCACATGTATGGAAGTCCCAAGAGACTAGAATTGTCTCCTAGAATTACTGGGCCTCATCCTGATAGAAGTCAACCGAAATCTGTGCTACAAACAGTAAATAAAGGTAATAAGCTTTGAGACAACGTCCACACAGTTTGGTTTCTTCTTACTGGTTCCCTGGAGGAGCTGACTAGGTCCAAGAATTTCAAATGCCAGCCTTTACTAGTCTTGAAGTTCAGCCCCACAACAGTAATTAGATGCCTAACAGTAGTGTTAATTTGGTGGTTTTCCACTGAACTTTCATCCCATTTTAAGATGCATGGAAAAAAAAAAATCAGCTCATTATTATAATGTCTTGTTTGTATCTAAAAACAACATATTCTGAATTATTTTAGGGTATATTACAAACCTTTATTAA
>JAOXJM010000012.1:145849039-145859785 GCA_026413425.1 Tringa solitaria | reverse complement strand
ACTCGATGATCTCTGAGGTCCCTTCCAACCACCACAATTCTGTGATTCTGTGATCCCAAGGGTCTCTTCCAACCTAAATGATTCTATGATTTTATAATTCTATATTGACTTTTTGTAATGCTGCTTTCTTTGGGTGTTCAGCTGTATGAGTGTCTTGTACTGAAAAAAGTGAGCAGAATGCCAGCATAACCAGGGGCTCTGGAGACTTTAATGCACACTTGCCACAAAGCCTGATGTTTGGATTAGATTTGTGATATGCATTATGTCAAAACCATGTACCTGATATGCACATTATTTTCCCTTTATATAAATAATATAGGCCTATGAAACACCGTTCTCAGCCATACTGAATTTAGCACTAGAGGTCTCATCATTTTCCTTAGTAATGGTGGGACAGTGGAGAGCTTTTTAATGGATATGAAGCTCTATAAATGGCCTTATGTTCTTCTGGGAATGACTAACCCAATACCACCAATACGTGCTCTGCAGCTGAGAAGAGGTTGTACTGGACAGCTATTTTCTGGTGTGTACTTGTGTTGTGGTTTAACCCCAGCCAGCAGCTAACCACCACACAGCCACTGGTTCACTCCTTCCTGGTGGGGTGGAGAAGAGAATCAGGGTAAAAGTGAGAAAACTTGTGGGCTGAGATAAATCTGTTTAACAGGTAAAGCAAAAGTTGCACACGCAAGCAAAGCAAAACAAGGAATTCATTCTCTTCTTCCCATCGGCACACTGGGGTTCAGCCATCTCCAGGAAAGCAGAGCTCCATCATGCATAATGGTTACTTGGGAGGACAAAACACCATCACTCCAAATGTCACACACACCCTGTCTTTTCTTCTTCTTCCCCCAGCTTTATATTGCTGAGCATGATGTCATTTGGTCAGCTTGGGGTCAACTATCTCAGCTGGGTCTTGTGCACGGCTTCTAACTTCTTGTGCACCCCAAGCCCACTTGCTGGTGGGAATGAAGCAAAAAAGGTCTTGACTCTGTGTAACTCAACAATAACAAAAAAAGTCACTGTGTTATCAAGACTTTCCAGCACAAATCCAAAATATAGTCCCATACAAGTTACTGGGGCAAAAATTAACTCTGTCCCAGTCAAAACCAGCACAAATTGCCTTGTGACCCATCAGTATTTCTCCACAGAAACTGATTCCCTAAATAACGAAGAATAAAACTACCCAAGACTCCTGTGCTTCATGATGTTCAACACTGGCAGAAAAAATGGCTGCATCTTCCATTTCCTCTCCTGAGAGAGGCTGTGGTATCCAAGAAAGGAAAGTCCACTTGGTATGCATAGAAATACCTCACTTCTTCCATGGTCTCTTCACCTGAGCATAGCCAAATTTTCAGAAAGTCCTGATCATCTGCTCTTGAAATCCAGCGCCCCAACAGGCTGAGTTGCCTAGGCACGGACATCCTGCAGGCCCAGAAGCAGCTGGGTCTCTTCTGTTTGCTTGTAAGGATGCCTCAGATACCCTAAGTCATTTCAGATAGAACTGGGCACATGTGCTTAACCACTAAGACAAGCCCACAGAAAACAAGTCACTTGTCGGTTTTGAGCATCCTACCCATAACTCCTGACTTCCACACATCCTTAATTGGTTTATGTGAGAATATTTCTGTATAAAAAGATTAAGAACTTCTCTACAACTTCTTTTCACTGCCTTACAGGATATTAAAAGAGAAGAAGAATTTCCCATTTACTTTCTCCTCAATAACCTACAGGAACATGAACGTTACCCATCAAATTCGGTGCACAGCAGAGCTACACAGGTCTCAGGCAACCATTAATTTTGGTGGTTTCATAAGAGAGAAAAACAATTCAACTGTCTCCCAATGCCAGAACATCTTAACCTGAAATCCATAGAGCTTATGATTCTTTTCATGGGCTTTACTAAGAAAATGATATGGTCATGAAATAACTAACATGGAAGACTGAACTTTCATATCTATTATTCCCTCTGTGAGAATTTGGGGGGAACATTTTTTTCAGTGTTAGCTTATCTTTTTGCTATACATTTTGATATAAAGGTGGAAAATTCCTGGCAATTTCATGGTGTCTTCTTTAGAAGTCTTATAGCTCTGCCTGCTCCTTTAATTAGTTAGTGGGTTTAATCTCCAAAATGGACTCTTTTTGTTTTCTATTCTTCATTTAAGATTCTAAATTGCAGAGTTTATCTAAACTATTGGGTATCCCATTAAGTACCGGTTAATACTAAAAACATCCAGTGATGAGATCAGTAAGATGCCAATGAGATGACAGTCATAATGTCATTAGTTGGTATCTGTGGTTGGCCAAACTGTTTTGGATAGCACAGGAGGGAAAAAAAACACGCAGCAATTTACATAAATTTGAGGAAAAGGGATCTTTAATGAGAGAAAACTTTGTTAATATTGGAGTGAGCCAAGAACCAAATAGCAGATCTGAAGAATGATTCATTCTTTTACAATGGTTCTTTAAATCTAAATTCTTGTTAAGGGAAAAACTAAAAATCCCACAGTCTCTAAGGAAAGAAAATAATGCAGCATGTATCCAAATCTGTAGTCCTTTTAATAAGGAGAGGCAACTATCTTTCTGTCAAACATTGTTTTTTTCTCTTTTTATTTATTTGCTGCAGAAACAAAAATTTCTACCATGGTATTTTTGTTTTCTTCCTTTAGCTCTTATTTAATCTGAGTCATTGATTGCAAGGATGCAAGTACTTTTTAACTTTAGGGAGGTCCAGAAACCAAACAGATCCAGGTTGATATCTCCCACCTGGTCCTTATATCTGTAAACTGCTTGGCAGTGCCTGGCCTTCTAAGAAAAGAGGTACCATCTAGTCTTGGCACTCAGAAATATCAAGGATCATTCTACCTACCAAAGCAATAAATGAAATATTTCTTTTTATTAACACCTTTGAAATTAATTAAACCTTTACAATTCTGTTTATAAACAAGGCCATTTAGAAGAACTGTTGTGTATGTTTTCAGCCATTGCTCCATTCTTTTTTTCAAGGACTATTTTCTCCTACTTCTGTTACTACTTGCCATTTAAGTCTACATCTATAATTATTAGGTCTGGAAAGTGTTCTGGGAAGCTGACTTTGTCTTGACCAGATTTCAGTATTTTTGATGTGTTATTCTGTTTCTGGAGCTGGTCACTGGGTGGATGTTATCCCTAAACCAGGGATAGCACCGAAGGAGTTGCACTTTCCTATAGCTTTCCCATCTATAGTTGCTATGACGCAGTCCTTTTGGAAACACCAGAAGTTCAAGAGCCCATGAGGCCAAGACGAGAAGGTGAATATAAAATGGCTCCGAGCCCACTCCCTTCAGTTGAGCCTAGAAAATTTACTGTTGTGAAAGATGCCGTTGAGGATTTGAAAGTCTCATTTCCACACAACCTGTTTCATGCTGCCAGGGTTCATTGATGAGTCCTGCAGGGTTATAAAATAGGAACCATAGTCCTGCATGATAAGGTTTTGAAACACAGATCCTCACCTGTTCCCACCTGTGATCAGTGGCTTCTCAGGGGGTGTGGTGGATATCAGGGGTACTCCAAGGTCACGAAAAATTTCATCCTCCCCCTCTTGCAACAGGCTTTCTTCTGCTTCTCCATCACGTGTCTTCTTTTTCCCTCCAGCTCCTGTTGACACCCCATCAGTAGTATTTCCAAAGTTACCTAGAGACACAGGGTTACAAGTGAAGAGCTTGGAGGTGGTAAACTTGGACGAGGTTTAAAAAAAAAGAGAAAGACCAGTCATACCAGTGAAAAATCTTTGTCCCTTCTTGTTCATTAGTTGTTCTGGCCATACCACGATTTATAAAAGTCCTGACAGAGTACATTGGTCATTGACTTTTCAGACACTCCAGGACAATGCTTCCTTACATGCGCTATGTGATATATACCTAGTAAACTACCCTCACCACTAAGTGATGTGATCCTGTGGTTGCTGACCCCCAGGACCTTCTGCATTTGCTGAAGAATTTCAGAAGCAGAAACAATACTGCTATTGATATTTCTAGATGCAGGAACCCCAATATGTCTTTCATTTACATAGCAAATATATGTCTTCTTTACAACATATGGATGATCATTTCAAAGTCTGATTTCAGAAGTGCTAAAGCCCATTTTCAGACAAGCAAATTTTGCATAGCAGGTGCATTATCAGCACTGGGAAAGAGGTGCATCCATCAGACTTGTAATTACAGATTTTATTAGAAACAGGAAGAAAACATTCCCTGCAGGAGAAGGATGTGCTGAATCATTCCATATGACATTCTGATCTGGACTTTTGGTTCAGCATTTCATGCAAATAATGGCCATTTGCCAAATTTGGATCCAAATTTCAACTGCACAGATAGCTGATAAAAGTTCATGTCCAGAATTCAGGGCCAGATTCATCTTTAGTATTAAATCTGACCAGAATAATTCCTCACCCAACTACACAAATTAGTTTCTTGTCATTATCAGCTCTGCTTCCTGCTAAGTTTCAGCAGGAATCAATACCACTCATTGATTGCCCTCTTTGTTACAGACAGCTCTCCCTGCACATAAAGCCTTACAGTTGAGCACACACAGGTAACCCAAGCACAAAGATGGGAACTGCCAGGGTGATACTGTGCACTTGGACTCTAAGTGGGGCTAGTACAGAGATAAGCAAACCCCTACAAGGGAAACGAGGCCAATTCAAGCTTCTCTCTTAAGGGAAATATCTTCTGCTTTGCAAATATCCACTCAATATTCATGAAAATGCCTTCATTTTCTCTTTAGTCTGCTCTCAGGGACAATTCAGCTCCACCACGAGGAGGTCCCTCACTCAGTACAGTCCTGCTTCACTCAGGAAGAGGACAGGACTTACCAGGAGGATCTTAGAGGAGAAGCTGGTGCATGCATGCATGTACAGACTTGGCTGTACATCACCCCTGCACTCACAGACTCACATGTAGCTCAATGGAGTTGGCCAAGACGGTCCACATGAGTCCTCCCTGAAAATGGGCTCCCTCACAGCCAGGGACTAATTGCAATGGGTACCACAGAATGAACTCTACCCTGGGGTAAGTTATTTGATTTGGGTCTCTGAAGAGATTAGGAGGCTAAATACTGGGTAAGTCGCTGTATATATTGGGTGAGAGGATCTGTATTGACACAGGGCATCTGGGAGTAGAGAGCTCAGCATCAGTACGCCCAGGTTGGCTGCTACCCAGAGAAATGATGATCAGGGTTTAATTCAAACAGGTAAGCCCTGTTCCGAAGCTGATTCACGAGCCCTGAGGCACAGCTGTCAATAACATGCAGCATCCCCTTGCTCCTGAGACCCCCTCTCTGCTTTGGAGAAGAGCTTAATACACTTACCAACAGAAACCTCAAAGGTTATTGGCTTGTCCCCAACCTTCCTATCAATCATTGTGGCTTCAAAAAATGTCCCAAAGAGGAGGAATTCATCAGATTTCTCTTCATATATCTATTGGAGAGGAAAGAGGCAGAAAAATGACATTTATTTTACCTTCTACTCTTTTTTTACAGAACAGAGGAGTCTGTGTAAGTCTCTAGCAGCTGTGTTACTGTTCTACATCTATGCATCTTAGGTAGTCAGTGAGGCACAATTTGTAGGAAGAAGAAATACCTCTTCTCTGAGACATTTATATGATTGGAAAAAGAAATAAATCTGTGTGACTTTCATCTTGTCAGTATTGCCCAGTTATATCATAATTGATTACATAAAAGTAATTATCCCTCGCTTCATACTCTGCCTCACAAGCGGTCACTATTAAATGGTTTCAATATCTTCTCATACTCTTTACACCATCGTTCAATCTGTACATCTATGGCAGCTGAAGGGCCCTCTTAGTGCAGAAGCAAGAAAATATCACCATCCTGATAGAAGTCATTTAGCAGCAAATACAGCACTAGCTTTCCTTGGCACTATAACAGTAAATGGGCCATCCTAATGCATCCAGGCAGGGGACTGCTCGCCCAGCTCTGCTCTCTCCAGGAATGTCTTTAACCTACTGCCCTTGTGTTTGTACCATCAAGACTCTGATCTTGCTCAGCAACACTCAGTTCTCAGTGGTGCCAGTAAAACGTAAAGATTTCTGGCATCCACATTTTATTACATGGCAGTCCTGTGCAAAAGCCTGCTGAAACCATGCAATCCTTCATTCTTTCAAATCCTGCTATGCTTTAAACTACAGGCCCAAAGGTGGGTCTCAGTGCAGGGGGATACAGTCCTCCCCTCTCTGCCCTCCCTGGCATCACAACACAGAAACCAGTAACCCTGTTTTCAGATTTTCACAGAATTTGGAAGCACAGAAACCAAAGGGTCTTGGTGCAGCAGCACACCCTGAAAAGTGTAACGACGTTTTGTGGAGTTTTAAGGCACTGTTTGGCTCTGTTTAAACCTATTGGAGCCCCAACATCTGCTTGTCCTTGGCACACACTTTCATGCAAGGAAGGCTAACTAACACCTCTAGTGCTGTTGGCTCATTAACAAGTTCTTAGCCACAAACCAAGACTCAAAGGAGATAAATGTTTTGTTTTGAGTTCTCTCCAAACTCACACCCTGGCTGCCACAATTGCTCCAACGCAAACCCTACTGATTTCACAGCATAGACACCAGTGTACTGAAGACCTTTAGGCAAGATCAGTACTAGTTTCTTTTGCAACAGAGTGAAACAACGAATAAAACATCAGCAATATATGAATATTTTTTCCCTGACTTTTGCAAAGCAGAGACTTCTTTTGACACAGCCCATGATTGCTTCATTTTGAAAAATCTCTGCTATACAGAGTAGAAGGGCACAGGTCTTCAGTGAAAGGATTAGCAGCATCACGTATCAAAGCTAACACCACAAACAGATTGCAGCTCTGGAGTAGCTTTAGCTTCCCTGAGCCTTGATTATTTTCAGCATGAACCCAGAGCACAGGGTGCCTAATAAAGTCGAGACTCAGAAACTATGACACACACATCTGTCTCCCATTATAAAGAAAGAAAACTGCAAATGTTTAATGTCTTCTTGCTGCTGGAACAGGTCAATAAAGTTGTGCTGTGGGGCTGGGTAATTTGCCTCTGTTGTCTCAGAGGCTCTATGAGACATTTTTCGCCTTATCTGTAATGTCTTTAGTTCCTGCTTTTCCTTTCAGAGAGTTGTAATACAATTACTGTGTCTACTGTAGCATGAAATATTGCTGAATGTCAAAAACAAAAGAATATCAAGCATCACTGTAATATATTGTTGGCTTTTACTCAGTCTGAAACTGAAGCACAGTAGTCAGAAATAATTCTTTATTACTACTTTTAATATTTACTGGTGTTACAGCAGGGTTTGTTCCTCTACCTGGAGTATTTAGGAGTATTTAGCACTTACAAGTATAGTGTTTGAGCCACTCACAATAATGGATTTCTTCCATATAAAGGAAGATCTGTATGAAAATAAATTTTTTCTCATGTCACCTCTATTACAGTCTTCAGAGAAGAATTGAGAGACAGAGGCAATTTACAACTGTATGAGTGTATAAAGCAAGACCAGGGCACAGGTTCGCACAACTGGCTTGTGATTACCCTCACCATTTCTCTGCTAACACACTCCTTGACTGGCTCCAGCTAGCACTCATGCCAGGGCACAGGACAGGGAAGAGCACTTGTCAAGGCTAGGCATCTCTATTTACTTGTAGAGATGGAGCCAAAAGGCCAAGAATCAGATCTAATAAAGGACATGAGTGCCATAAACTCTGAGGTGGCACTCCCATTACAAAAGCCAAAATTTTAATCAATGACATACTGAAGGGGGAAGAAAATTGGTTATAAGAATATTTTTCTTCCTATTTATTGGGTTGAATAAAAAAATAGAGCTTGCATATGCACCAGTGTGGTGTTGCTCCCAGGCAGTGATGTGATGGAGCAGAGAATCAAAGCTCAAGTATTGGCTCAGCGCCTGAGCCCTGCTGCAACTGCACAACCTTCTCAAAGCTTCGTAACACAGATCTTCCTGTGGTGTAACCCCCTACAACAGGTGGAGTTGGGAAAGTAACATCAGATAACACCAGTACTATCAGTTGAAGCTGAGCACGTGATTTGCAGCCCCTCTCTGAAAGCAATTAGCAACCTAAAACTACATTGACAATGCGGGGTTAAAGGAGGAGAGTAAAACAGGCCAGGCTCTATCTCTCTGCATTTCCACAAATTCTACTTCAGTGATTCCCTACTGACTTCAATTGACAACTACAGATTTTCTCAAATGGCTGCAGGAAATCAGACTTTCTAATTACCAGCTGCCCCCATGGGGTCTCTGTCATTTAGCATACATTACATTGTATAGGTTTCTAGTAGAAGCACATGGATGCAGGTGGTGCAGAAGGACAACAGGACAGGAGGCGAAGTTTTATGGAAACCAAATCCAATTAGAGATTTTTTTAGGAGTTACAGGTACAGTTGTGCTGCATTATTATGGGAAGACCCCAAGACTGTGGAGGCAGGGAGAAGCTGTAGGGAGCATATGAAAAAACATATCACATGGCCTCAACCTAAACATACACATCAGTGCCATTCTTGGAGGTTTAGTGACATACATCAATCAATCTCTTAATATCATACTGACCTCTAAAGGCACATCAAATGGCTCAACTTCAACTTCAGTTGAATTCATTTTATCTGAAGGAGAAGCTGACTTTCGATCCTCTCCCGCTTTCTCAGTTTTGTCTTTTCCTTTGGGTGCTTTGAAGTCTTTATCTTTGGATGGCAATTTGATATCCTTGATAATACTTGAAAACTTCGATTCACGGACTCCTCCTGAAAGTATCTCCACAGCAATCTCAATGAAGAGACGTCCTCTGAAGGAGACCCCTTCTCCAAAACCTTCATTAAGCTCCTGGTAGTCATCAATGAGGCTGTGGTTCCTGGGTGAGCCATAGAGATTGATCCAGGCAGGACCAAACGTAGGCAAAAACCCTGCAGATAAAGCACATTTTTTGGCATTTCTGTTAGGTGTTAGCATGTTCTCCTCGCTGTCTGCTCCAAGAAATCCTGCCTCCTGCACCCCAAAAGCCAAACCTGGACCCATTTCTATGCAGCTGGGTACTACCTCACATAGAGCACTGTTTTGCAGGACAATTCTTAGTCACTAAGGAGCCTCTGCCAATACCCAACCAAGGACTCCGCTGGTATGGAGCTCTTTTTCAGATAGATGTTCATACCTCATGGGCTGGGGTATGAGACCTATTGCACTTCTTCAAAAAATATGCTTGCTCCCATAGACTGAGGGCTGGGACATGGTGGGAGAGGAATGGAGGCCTTCTCACCTTGTCCAAACTGTTCCCAAGCCCATGCCACTACTCACCTTATATGATTTATTTTCTGATTAAGGACTCAGATCCACATTTGAATCGCCAAGTTTAAGGAGTTACTGTGCCTTTGCTGAGCTGTGACAACTAAACATGTTCCACACTTGAATCACACAGCATCAATAAAGCTATACAACTAGGCTTGAGCATCAGTGAAAAGACTCCAGATAGTGAGCTTTATCCCACACATGTGAGAACAAACACATTAGTCCATGGTACATTCTTGATCTGTGATAGCACCCTCCCTAGAATCTTTGCTCTTACTGGATAGATCAGAAACATAAGCCTGCTCTGCCTGTGATTTGCACTTCGTGCTTTCATTGCCAGACAGTAACCGGTACAGAAAGAAGGTGCCAAAATATGTAGCAGCCCTGTAACAAGAAAGGCAGCAGCAGACCACCATGCACCGAACACAATGCAATATAACTTCAAGTTAAGCAAGAACAGGTCTCTCAGAACCAACAAAAACTATGGATATTCACTTGAGCTCTGGGCATTCCTAAAACGGGATTAGCCAGTGCCCAGACCCCAAGCAAGTAGATTTTACCTAAAGGTCATATTCTGGAACAGACATTTTCCCCTTTACCTTTGTCACCATCTTGTTCATTAGATATTTTCTTCAAGTCTATGAAGTGGGTGGCTAAGGCCACATCATTCACGCTGCCTTCATCCCAGACCTGGATTTTGACTCTTCGGCAGAGTGGAGGGAACATTTCCTTGAAGATAATCTGCTCATGCCATACTGGATCTGCACAGTTCTTTTGCACTGTTGTCCGACCCTGAAATGAAAGTCCAGCAAATTTAACTCCAGAGGGGTCCGACTCTGGAGAATGGCAATGAGTATAGCACAAATTGTACTCTGATCATTTTTAAAGCACAAATATCCTATCATGAAAGTACTTCAGCTTTTCTATTAGATTGTTTATTTTCCCCTCCACATCTAATGAAAGACCACATTATGGCTGAAGAATTCTCACCTGCACACAACAGACCCTGGAAAAAGATTTGATTCTTCAGGGTCCTTATGAACAAAATGTATCTGTGAAGCCAGACTTTGGCATTTCTGCTACAAACTGCACATCTTCAAATGGCTTTTGAAATACCAGGGTAGTAGTAATGCAGCGCAGTTTGTCTCATAAAAGATGAAATTCATTACAGCTGCCAGGCTGCATGTACCAATGGAATTACCTTAAATGAGGCAATTTATCTAACATAAAATATGATTACCATGGATCACATTCTGGGCATATGCCTGTGTGCTAGGGATGTAGAGACCACAGCTATTCCCTCTCGCCTGAAGGAGACGGCACGAGCGTATCACAGTCCATGCAACCGTTGGCTGTTGCAGGGCTTCTGCTCTCAGGGAATCATAAAATGGTTAGAGTTGGAAGGGACCTTAAAGATCATCGAGTTCCAACC
>JAOXJM010000012.1:145834354-145848955 GCA_026413425.1 Tringa solitaria | reverse complement strand
CTCTGGGCAACTTGTTCCAGTGTCTCACCACCCTCACAGTAAAGAATTTCTTTCTGGTATCTAAATCAGCACCAAGGGCCTCATTCTAGTAACTGAAACATCCATAATGGTTTAACTGGAGTTCTACCTAAGGCTTCCTTGTGCACAGAAAGCATTTCTGGCTTAAAATAATTTTCAGTTTGGTTTTTTCCTTATTTACACCAGTACTTAAGACAAGCTCCCTGACACGGTGTTTAATGGGTGCACCCCAGAGGAACCAGGCCCCTGGACCTCCTTTGCACTCCTATTCCATCAAAGTCAGAAGGTCCATCTCAACAGCTCTCTGTAGCACCACCTTTCATGTTGAAGGAGCTCCAGGAGCAATGAAGCCAGGCAGCACTGAGACAGAGTCTATTCAAATGTTTCCTTTTCTGCTTCCCAGAGAAAAGCTGCGAGGAATTACAGCAGAGCAATTCAGAAGTTGATACACAGCCCTAAAATCCTAAAGATTGGACCATCTTTACTGAGTTCAGCCCTGCTTCCTTTTTTTCACTCGAGGGAGACCAGAACATTCACCTACCTAAAACCACACTGGGTAATTCACTGTCTTGTAATTTGATGCTTTAGTAACAGATCTACAGAATCCTCTTTCCCCTCCTGCTGCTTGACTTTAACCTACTGCTGTGAGGCTAGTATTAGATCTGCTGGCATTAAGTGTTTCCATCACTTTGTTCCTGCATAATTTAAGAACTGAAAAATTTATTTCTCATGACTGTAATATGTGTTTTACTTAATTTATATTACTAGAAGTTAAAGGACATCAGCATAACGCCCTGCCTGTAGCACAGCTAATAGGAAAGAAGGCCTACATTTGTGATCAAGAGGATCCCAATTACCATTTGACCTGCAAACATGACCACCACATAGGGATCCACAAGGTCCTTACTGTCGCCTATGAATGCTTTGGTGACATTGGCCATGATGCTTGAGTTCATCTTCGGAAGTCCCTCTGCTTTGTAAATTCTCACATAAAATCTGGCCCATGGTCTCTCAGATGGAAAACCTTTGGGGATCAAGAGGTTCCTGAAAGAAAAAGGAAACCATTTCTTTTAAATTGAAAATTCAGACAACAAAGTGATATTTTTTCCAAGAAAATCTCGAGTTAGCTTGCATCCTGAGAAAACACAAAAAGGCATATGAATTTGCTTCTTTATCTAGACCAAAACATTTTCTGGTTACCATGAGAAAATCATAGAATCATGGAATGGTTAGAGTTGGAACGGCCCTTAAAGATCATCTAGATCCAAACCCCTGCCGTGGGCAGGGACACATCAGCGTTACTCAGCAGTACAGCATTACTCAGCAAACTTGTCTATGTGATATAGAATCAGGTCCAGTTAGATCAGGTAGCTCAGGACCTCTTCCAGCAAATTCTGAGTATCTCCAAGTATGGAGATTCCCCACTCTCTCTGAGCTCCTGTTACATTTGACCACCTTCATGATAAAAAAAACTCTCTTGTATCTGTTCTGAAACTCCCTTGTTCTAACCTGAATCCAAAGCCTCTTATCCTACTGTATTCCTCTGGGAAGAGTCTCACTCCATCCTCTCCATGTAGGATGCCTCTTAAACTGCTTTTCTTAAGGCTCAAGAAACAAAATGCACACACTCTCCTGCCACACACAGACACACATGCATATACACACAAACCCCCGACACCTTTCCCTGCAGACCATCTGCTCCAGCCCTCCATCATCTTGGTGACTCTCCATGGAGTATGCTGGCAACATACCTTACTACTTTGAACTTTTGTATTTTATAAGAATAATAATGGGCTTGAGTTTATCTAAGGATATGGAAATTATCCATGCACACACATCTGACAGAGGAGAAGTAAGAGCATTTCCTCATATTTTCTCTTCTTACTTCACTGTTTTTCAGAAATATTTAACTGGTTTCAGATCAATGAACCTTTCTCAGGAATAATCTGGCACTTAGCCACCGGGCACGGTCAACTCTATCAGCTGCTGAGAAGTGACCCTAACATGCCCTTCAATTTAGTTGAAAGGATTGTAAAAAGTCTCTTTGAACACATCAGAACAGCCAAGTGTACAATGCTATCCTGCTATTAACGCCAAGTTAGCAAGGAAAGGACTGAAAGGAGGGCAGAAGACTCTTAAGTAAGAGATATTTAGTAAAGATATTTAGTAAGGTATTTAGTACCTTACTAAAGGTAAGGGTATTTAGTAAAGGTATTTAGTATTTAGTAAAGGTATTTAGTAAAGAAGAAAGCAGAAAAAAAGAAATTATTTTAGTACTTTTCAATCTGCTCCTCAGTATCAGCTGTCTTCTGCGTAGCTTGCATTGCATCGCCTTTCCCAGTCACAGTGATGTCACACTTCAGATATCCCTTGGCTCCTGTCCTGATATCAGCAGGGTCTGTGAGAAGTGCCCACTTGTCACAAAACTGATGACCTGTAATATGGACAAATTTAAACACCCAAATATAGGATGAAAAAAAAGCAAATATTTCCACCTCCAGAAAGGGCACTGCAAACAACATTTGTGCTTTCAGGAGGATCATGCTGAAGTACATGTTTTTACCAGGCACATCTAGAGGGTCCAAAATGTTGTGAGATCAAAAAGGCAAACAAAGGATTGATCTAGAGCTCATCAGGAACAAGCTCATTTTCATCAACGGTTACTGAGATCAGTGACTAAAGAGCAGTGGAAGGTTGGATGAGATTTTAGCATCTAAATTAAGGCTGAGGCTTTATAAAAAAAGGCCAAATTTTTTTTATGAGAACTGTCTGAAGATCTCAGAACTCTCTGGCAGCAAATCCCTTTCTGGGAGTTGTGGCCAGGTGTAACACTGGAAGCCAGCTGAGAAAGGGAGGAAGGATGGTGGCCAGCCATCAGGGGAAGGAGCAGCAGTCAGAAGATCGAGCCCCATCTTTCCAGTGGGAAAATGAACAAGAAAATTCACTTACAACAGCCCTTGCTTCAGTTCTGATTCTCAAACAAGGTCCTAAAACCTTATATTAAGTCCTTGGCCATCACCTTGGGTGTGTAAAGGAGTGGGAGGGAGAGACCAGAGTGTACAAGGGATATGAGCTCAAGATCAACCCTCAGACACTACTGTCCTTTAAAAGTGTGAGCACAAAACACAGGACAAGATTCAGACACTAACACAGTCTGAGTACAGACATAGACTGCTCACTTCAGTCAGGCAATTTCTCTGTACTGACTCTTGGAAGAGCCCTGAAGACAGGATGGCCTGAATGACCCTACACTTTTATCATAACAGGGTGACATCTATAGCAAGTGGCCTAAATATGTTCATTCCCAAAGACTGAGAAGAGATCAGGTCCTGGAGCAATTATGGAAGACAGACAGATACATGTTTTGTGGCTGGTTGTAAAAACAGGCCAAATAAAGGGGTACGTGATCTTTTCTTCGGTTCAGATTTTAGAAAGCACTGCACAGCTCTGAAGATGGCAGGTCAAGTGGACCCATGGTCACTTCTATGTCATCTCCTTCTTCTCTCTCCCATTATGGTCTGCTTCTCCTCTTGTCTCATGCTCTCCCCATTGCTCCTCTCATGTTCCACTCTGCTCTCCCTCCCTCCACCCCTTCTACCCCATCGCATGCAGCAGAGCTTTAGATGTTCCATAATGAATGGGTGAAGTTGCGTTTTGTAGAGCATTGAATTGCCCACTCTGACCAGCTAAAGAAAAGCCATCCTTGATAAGTGCTTCCCACCAATGGGCAGATTGTCTAGGTATTTTCAGCATTGAACTTTTTTCCAAAAATTTGGCCAGTGCTCTGGTTTCCAAATAGAAAAACAACCCTTCCAAAAACCTTGTTAAGTTTATCTCTTAAGTCGAAGAATCTAAGTGGAAAAGTATCATACCTCTCCTCTCCTTGCCTCACCTCGCCTCCCTGCCTCACATCTCATTTAACAGACAAAAAGGGAAGAAAATGCATCACTTACCTGGCTGACTATACACTGTCCCCAGATCTACTTTAAAGGAGCCTATCAGCACACTCCCAATCAGTTTATGGTGCATAACCTGTTAGAAAAAGGCCAGTTAAAGAATGTCAGTCTCTCTCTTCCCAATCAGCATAAAAAAAGAGCAATCCCAACAAAGACCACAATTGGTTCAGAGGTAATAAGCAGCGACATAGAGCACCACCCAAAACTGGGTGTACATAGCCACAGCAGATTCAGCAAGCATTTGAAATCTGTTCTTTATCCAATATTGTGCCAATTTAGAAACCAATCTATATTGGTTTCTATATTCCATCCAAGTGGAATCACACAGGTTTGTCCCAGGATTATATAGAGCAGGAATCAGATGGATGTGTCTTCAGAGCAGATGCAGTTATATTACTTACCCTGGCAGTTTTAAATAAGTCATAATGAATATAAACACATGGGGCATAACTAGTTTCACATGAGGCTGCAGAAATCATATCACTTTCTGTGCAATAGCTGAATTGCCATAAGAACTGAGTACACCCAGAAGAGAACGAATTAAACTGTTCCTTTGCAACATTTCAATGTGCACATGAACCAAGAGACTCAATTCTGATTTATCCCCCACAATACTAATGAAATCAGAGAAGTGATATAGATGTAAATGAGATGGCAAGCAGGCCCTAATGAGAGTGAGTCTGTCCCCTTATCCTTCCTGCCAAGTAATGAATTTAATTTAATTTAATTCAATTAAAATTTAATTAATAATTTTCCTTTCCTGGATCTATGTGCTTCTGCATCTAGTTTTCAAAAACATGCATGTGCTTTACTTCACAGTCAAGGCAGAGGCTAGCAACATCTTCTAAGGGAAAATTTGCTCTAGAACTGTATTGCTCCAAAAATATGTCTCACCTGGTTTCAGAATAGCTTAAAAGTTTGAAATCGTTTTTGTTTTCCTTGAACTTCCATATGCAGATGAGTTTATTTTCACAGGTTAAGCAAATTTGGTGCACGAATGATAGATGATAATGGAGGCTGCCAATCTTTGTTTCACCTTAAGTGAGATTCATGCTAAGCAAATGCTGTGAAACTTTCCATCCCCCAAAGGTTCCTTCACTCCCAGCACACATATTTCCTCTATTTGTTTTTATTCCCCTGATATATTGCATTCTCCAGAAACATGTTGCAAGGTAATGAATCTCTGTTTTCAGTAGCATATATGAGCATTGCACTGGGTTAGTTTGCTGGGTGGTGTTTTTTTTTTTTTAAAAAAAGGTCATTTTCATCTAGAAGACTTTTAATTTCTTACTGTTGCACCTTCCCCAGCTATAAATCAAATAAGTTTGCTGAGCCTGATGAAACTATACAGATTTACAGCAGGTTATGGTGACACATTTCCACACACCCAGAAAGCTGGCACTTTCCTGTCTGCCACTGGATATATAGAATCCTTATTAAAACAATGTGAGATTGGAAAGACTGGCTGTATCTTGAAGAAAAATAGCTATACATTCCCAAGCAGCAGTCGCTCACAAGAGTTGGTGCCTCAATATTGTGCTGATACTAACCATGCCAGAAATAAATATAGAGGCCATAACTTTAATTAGATTAACAAGAATCATTTAGAGCCAAAATGACAAATGACACAAAAATGGTTTTTAATTACTGTGCTAAACTTCGCTAGGTACTTACAGAGATGTTGATTATTTTGTCAAACAAGAACACCTGTGGTCCAACGAAATCAAACACAAAGTACTGTGGAAAAAGGGGACAGCAGATCAGAATTGCCCTTGTGCTGGTAACCAACACTGTCAGCAGCATGGTTTAGCTCTTTGGGTTACTGCAAAGTCCTGGTGAGATACTGGGGGTGCTGGGGAGGTGGTGGTGGACACCTTTTTGTTGATCTGTGGTTCGTGGCTGCAGTGACCCAGACCTGTTTCCTGCTCTCCTCCTTGCATGGATGCCCAGCACTGCCCTTTGCAAATGCCCGAGGCCTTCACTCCACATCAGATGGTATTGTCAAAAGGGACAGGAGGTACAAGGAAATCCAAAGCTGGTTTGGGGAGTTGTTTTGTTCTTATTTGTCACCAGCTGGGACAAACACATGTCAAGGAAAGGCTGAAACAGTGAAATGGTAGAAAAGGGAGATTGGGGGGCAGTTTAGACAAAGCTCCCAAATATATAATTTGAAAAGGCAGAGTGAGTGGTGGTAGGGTAGAATGCAGTGGAAGGGGTGGAAAACAGGATGGGCAGAGATTGAGAAGAAAAAGAGCAAATAGAGCTAAACCCAATGGAGCTATTGCTGGTACTTGGCCAAGCTTGAAACTCAAACAGCTCCTGGACAGACCTCCCTGCTCAGACATGAAAGTGGTGCAAACTTAATTCATCCCCTTTTGAGCTACCAAGTGGTGGAGACCACCCAGAGCCATTGAAGAAAGTACCTTCTTCAAGAGAAAGCACCTACCTCATTGTAGAAAGGGGTGTTTGTGCCTTCCTTTACTGATGTTTGCTTTTTCTCATCACCTATCTCGATGATCACCACAGGGTCAATGTTCTCACCCACCAGCTGCCTGGCCTCGATGATAGTGATGGCAATCTGTGGGGTACAAGGATGCCACACTCACACCTGGGCTCAGGTCCAGCCCGCCCAGGGATTTCACAGTCCATAAGGGCTGTCACTCCCAGCTCACCTGGTAGTTCTGGGATTTCATCTCCTCTTCATGAATTCTGGTCACCAGCTTTGCCCTGTTTAAATAACAAAACAGGGCATTAGGCATCTCTAGGCAAGAGCTGGTACTTGAACACATGTTGGAAAGACTTCTCGTTACAATGCAAGCATTGTTTATGGCAGGTAGCTTTGTTGTGAATCGTGATTCTGCTTGATTTCATCAGCAGAGACCATCTCTGTCTTTCTCATATTTTTGGTAATAGGCAAATGTTTTGTATCCACACAGACTGGTGCAGCTACCTGCCAAGCATGGGAATGATTTCATTTGTTGATCCCATCAAACCTAACCCATTCTTCCCCCTGTATGAAAAAAACAACTACACAAGCTCTTTGCTATGGAGAATGCTGTCCCCTTTGGTTCATTTTCATTAGCAGAGTTCATTAGCACAGTTGAGACACTCTCAGTATCCATTTCAATCTCTCCCTGCACTGGATAGCATCTGGCAACAATCTGTCTTGAGCTGATAATATTTTGTTGTCAAGTACACCCCACCCTGTCATGTGGGAAAGCAGGAGTGAAGGGATTGCTGCTGTCAGCAAATGGATTTTCTGTCAGCAGATGCATTGTCCTAGGGCAATGCCATTCCTAAGAAGGATGGAAAAGGTGTTTTGGGGGATGTTAGGTACGGTACACCAAGGAGCACCTTTTCCTCTTTGGGCTTAAGGATCCGAAAACATTGGACAGTTCACTGCTGTTCGTTAGGTCTTCCTCTCCCTCTTCTTGTCTTCCGAGAGTGTCGTGGTGAAGACTTGTACTTTCATCATGATCACCTGATGAAGAAAACAATCAAGAAAGTAAAACCCTCCTCTGATTTCTACTAGCAAAAAGCTAATTTGGAGCAGATCAGTGAATTCATCAGCATGAACTTTTATTTATTTGGGTATCACAATTAGAGATCCGGTAGTGGTTTTTATTGAGCAGCATTGAGTACAACAGCAGCTCTCCTCCCGTGCAAAATCATCTACCATATAAATTGTGGCTGTAGCCACTCTCTTCAGCCCATGTGCACCCACAACAGGCACATGCTCACTAACTGCCCCATCTCTCATCTGCTAGAAAGATAGTGGGACATATTATTGCTGGGTTTTGCATGTGTTATTTAGCATCAGTGCATCTGCCTTCCATGGTTTGTCTTAACAATCTGACGCACTCGGTCCCTTCCAAGTGACCAAAGCGGAGCCTAGCTTAAAAGTCATTTCCCACCTTTCCTCTTTGCAGAGATGATGATTTGGAAGATCAAGGACAGAAAAAGGGAACTGAACAGCATGATTCATGGGTTCTTTTGTAGACAGTTATAGTCAGATGAGATAAATTGCTTCCAGAAGCATTTACTTTTCCTCCTGACCATAAAGAGAATCTCTGCAAGTAGCTCCAAAGTACACATCTGCATTTGGCCAGAGAAGCTCTTC
Source organism: Tringa solitaria (assembly GCA_026413425.1). NCBI lineage: Eukaryota > Metazoa > Chordata > Aves > Charadriiformes > Scolopacidae > Tringa > Tringa solitaria. The sequence goes on along the minus strand of JAOXJM010000012.1, from coordinate 145,840,861 downwards.
CCACACTGCTCTGCTTTGTCCTTCTGGTCTGACAGAAGTCCTACCAGCATTTCTGCCCCTTGCCAAGCATGTCCGTGTTCAACATCTGCCTTGGGAAGGGAGCCATGTGGTTTAGGTGTGTGCCTGTAGTTCACAGTAAAGATGATTTGCCCAGCAATACCCAGGAGCTTAGGTGACCTTATAGATGACCTTGCATCAAATGAAACATCCAAGTGAATTTTCTGCAAGTGCTCTACAGCAGTGTGCTCCCACTACAAAACTAGACAAAGGGTTGTAGCAATGCTTCCTTGTCTCTTTGCCACAGTATGCTCACTTGAGGGGTGCCTAGAAACTAGCGATGGTAGCAAAGGAACAACCGTTGTACAGTAAAACTCACTTGGATAGCTCTCATCAGGTCTGAATGTTCCTTTTTTGGCTGACTTACACAAGCCCCTAGTCTGAGGCAAACCAACAGACAGGTACAGACAGATAAAACTTTGGTTTGTGTTGCAAGGCAGCCAGGCATTAACCATCTCCATGAGGGTTCCTCCATGAGCAATCTCATATAACATATGCTCAGTGAAGATTCCTCCACTAGCAATCTCATATAACATATATGCTCCCCAACTGCTCCTCTTGACCAGTCTCCCTGGAACAGGGAAGGTGAACTGGTCTCTGTATGTGTGTAGGCACAGCCTGATTTTCAGCCCTTGAGGTAAAGGCTTCTGTCCATAGTTCTGCATCTTGTAGCACCAAGTTCCCATGACTACTCTCCACGTCCTATTTACTCTAGAGCTGTTTGCTGTTTGATTATGGGCTTGTAGTACTCTGTATTGTTTGCTCTGAGGCTAAAGCAGATAAAACTTGATCCCAGCTGGGGACAGGCATGTGTCAGTGTGACACCCTGCTTTGACCACTGTCTGTAAATTCCATGTTGTTTCTATTGAGATATAAACTCCTTGCAATGCTTCTTTCCCTTTACAGCTCCATTTTCCTGACATTCTAATGTCTGAATTACTATCCTTTTTCCCCTCAATAACCATATGTATGTTGTGCTTAACTGATCAGCATGAATTATTCTTCTGTATGGATTCAGTGACAGAAAATGCAAATGTGAGTGAGTGACAACATTCCCCTACAATCTCCAATAAATCTTCTAAGTCCAATTCCCAATCAAGGCAAGAGAAAACTCGTGATTTCTCTATCTTTGCTAGTTCGGTTTTTTCAGCAACACAGACACCAATGAAATAGATGAAGATGCAGCATAAGGATACCAATCTATCCAATGGTTCAAACACAATAATTTAATATAAACAGAGATCTGAATGCTCACATGGAAGAGGTAAACTACAGTATAGCGTATCTTGTATAGCATGGAGCATAAGATAAATAAACTCCAACATATCTGTAACTAGTAAGAAGTTTAATGGTCTTTAGTTTTCTCTGTTCCAAAAGCCTAAGCTCCTTGCTGTAAGGGCCAGAGGAGAATCTTTTGAAAATTAGTGCATGCCCTTTAGCTAAATAACGCTTATGGCACAAAATATGTATTACGGTTTCTGCCCAACAGTGAGTCAAGACACATATGGCCTGTTTTATTACAACACTGTAATTCAAGTCCTGCACTAAATACATAGTAGTCCATGTTTTAAAAATTCCATAAAATTTGAGGCATAAGACTGCAAAATAAAACTACAGAAGGTGAAGACTTTGTTGTGGCTGAACTACAGGTTTTGGTGAGTGGTAGGACAGTGTTGATAGGAGAAAAATGACAGTGCTGGGATGTGCAGGGGAATGCATCCTTTGCTTGGAAACCAGTGCTGTGTTAAATGAATGAAATAGGAAACTCTGCATGTCTTATGGATGTATCCATGTTTGTTAAAAATAAAAAATAATTATTAAAAATAAAAAATAAAAAAAATAAAACAACTGCTGCACATTTAAGAGGAGAATTGCTACTAAATAAAGCTCCCAGCTTTATTAAGCCATTCCATCCAACATCAGAGCTCACTCAGGTTGTGTTCTTATGGTTTCTAATAGAACCAGATCTTCTGGAGGAATGACATACCTGTAATGAATTATCTATATAGTAGAAAAAAAACTTTCAAAAATTAGTTTCTCTGTGGTGAGTCCAGCTGACATTTTGGTTTTACTCTACCAGAGTACAGCAGTCTGAACTCCCAGAATCTGAAGGTGGGCTTAACGAAACAGTTAATGCAAAAAGAACTACCTTTCTGTTTACTTGGGAGTGATACAGAGTTTACTGCCCATTTTATCAATACTAAGCCCTAAGACACAGTTTAAATGAGTTCACATGAAATTAGTTGGAAGATAATTCCCCACCTGCTCTTCCCAGTTGCAGTATTGATTTATGAGGCCTTACCCAGTGCATCTTTGTTTGCAATAGTCAACCCTTTCTCGTCTTTTTTCTTCTTCTTCAGCTTCATGCCAGCAAACAGCCCCTTTCTGAAAAAGTAAAGAAAAGTGATCAGTGCAGTATTTTCAAGCTCTTTTCTGTGCTGGACTCAAATTTAACTCCAGGAGTGCTAAGAGGGAGTTTTGATTTCTAAGTGAGATCATTATATTCTGCTTTTCCTTTTACTGAAAGCAAACAAGAGAAAGCTCTGGGTTTATGCTTCATCTCATTTTATTTATTTTTAAGATTCGGCCATGTACAGGCAAACATACTGAGAGAAGAGCTAAAACTTTTCAATCCAAGAGAGCAAGAAGCAAAGAAAGGAAATGCAAGATAAGTTCCCAACCTACTGACTTCCCACACATGTAATTCTTACAGCTGTGACAAGAACAGAGACAAAAGCTTCTCACAAATTACAGGTTCCAAATCAAAAGCAGTTTTCCAGTGAATTAAGATAAACATAAATGCATTTGTGTAAACTTCCTTGTAAGAACATCCACTGTATCAGTGGACATACACCACAACAGATTTTGCCATTTATTTAGTTAGTTCTCGCTCCCTCCCAGCAGCAAAACCATGAAAAGGACTGGACAAGGGATTCTGCTCAAGCTGTGTTACAGAGATGTTTCAGCCCAGCATCACCTCCAGCTACCACTGTGTGGGGCTTTTCTGCTTCCCTTTTCTTCCTATACTGGATTTGGGAGTTGATCCAGCTTAAAACTAACCAGCGCAGTCAAAACTTAGTGAGGTAAATTTTTCAGATCATGCCTGGCTAAAGTGGCTCTACAACCTCATTAGGGCTCCCTTATTCCTTGTATTCAACTGAGTTTTAGCCACAACTCCTTGACAGGAGTCTGGCATAGTCATCCAGGAGCGAGGTGCATCCGTGGGGTGAGACGCAGGCAGGGAAGCATGGCCCTTGTCTGGTTGCCATCACAGATCAAACATGTCAAGACATTCAGCAGGGACCCACAGTGCAGTCCTGCTTCTTGTGAAACTGATGGTAAAACTCCCCGTGGCCCCGAGGTGGGAGGCAGTACAGCTTCTGAACTAAGATAAAACCCCTCTCCCAGTGACAGCACAGACCCAGGTTGGCTGTTCAGAGGTCTGTGCTGGTTGTCCTTTTCCATTTTACTCTTCCGTTGGTCCTTCAGCTCTTCAGTGAGTAGAGAGAAAGAGCAGTTGTGCTTTGTAGAGTTGGTTTTAAAGAGGGGGGCAAAAGGAAATATCTCTACAAATATCATACAGCACTTTCCCCTCAACAAAGCTCTTTTTCCTCTCATACCTACCAGTATCTCCTTCTTTGTTGCCATCCAGCCTCATCCTACCAAACACTTTGGCTCCCCTATGTCATGGTCCAGGAGTACTGGTCCTGCAATAGGACACTGATACTGTTCTGGCATTTTGCAAGCACTGAACAGTGTATGAGTACAAGGCTAATAACTTCAAAAGTTTCCAACTCACAACTGAACCTACTGTTCCAGCTTCACACCCTAGAGCTGTGGCAGGAGCTGATACCACAGAGAAGGAAAGTTATGGGAAGAAGATGCAATTTCCCCCTCCCTTGTCCCTTAGCAGGGTCAGCACAGCATCCATTCTCAGCAACACGGGAGAGAGACAGCATTTTCTATGTTAAAGCTGTGCCCAGAGAGCCCCTTTCAACTCAAGATTTTGGAGAAGGGGGGAAGCAGCTGTCTGTCCTGCAATTGCCTTACACTTTGGGAAAGGACTGGCTGGTTTTGTTTATCTTCATGGTCTTCTTATCTTTTCTTCTTTTTACAAAGTGTGTGCTTTTAAGCCCCATGATTCATCATTTGAGAGGGGGATGGGGAGTAGAAATCAAATTTCTGAGCACTGGAGTGTGCAGTTTAATTTTTCCATGTTTCTGAAGGTGTCTGGAGTCTTGAACCAGTGCTTAATAATGACCCTTAGAGTCTGCACACATCTATGCTGCTGCCAATAAAGGTACAGCAAAACAGTAACAATAATGTAAGAACTATACACAGAGGTTCTTCCTTAATGGTAAACTGGACAGTGCTAGGGGCAGGGGTGGGCAACAATGGACTCTTGGCTTTGAATGCCTGAACTGAAACAAAAAAGAAAAATGAGTAAAGAAATCAGTAGAACCAAACCAGGTTTGAGAGGCTATTTTCATTAAATAAAAGCCTGTGGACTTACAGTTTTGAATTAACCAGACCAACCTGACTTAGAATCAGAAATCCAAAGTCATTTCAAATTTCAATATTCACTCTATTTGATAGTCAAAATGTAAATCTTACTGTTGCAAAGCTTACCTGTTTGCTGAAATGAACATAGTTCTGATTTCGTATTATATAGTACTGAAATATGTGGCTCTGTTTGCAGGCAATTTGGTCCTTTTCAATTTGAAATGTCAAGAAAAACATTTCAGCATATCTAAAGCATTTCATTTTGAAATGCTGAAATTACATGCTTTTATATTTTGAAAATATATGTATAATCTTTACATCTCATCTTGAGAGCTGAAACATTCACTAAATCCCGTGCAAATTTTCAAACAGTAAAGGATTTCAACCCACCTGGAACTTCACTATTATTAGTATACCACTCTGCACTATTTTCCTACTTATTAGTCACATTGGTTCAAGAGGAGCTCTCTGTGGGCATGATTTCATACTAGAGTTTTTCCAAAGAAACAAATATGCCACATACTTCAGACAGAGAAACAACTTATGCCACTCAAGAATTTTGTGCTATTAACTCTACTGACAAACCAACCAGGCAGTGAGAGAGGAAACACAAAGTATTTAGCATAATGGCAACATTTTTCAGGTAGTGAAAGCAGAAGCAGGCAGCGATAAACATTAATTTTTTCCCCACTATCATCAGAAGGTTTGTTTGCCTAAATTGCTGTAAGAATAAAAACTTAGCTGGGGGAGCACACAGCCCAATTAGCCCAAACAAGCAGGAACCTACAAGCTGAGCAAACCTGACAGCAATCAGTGCTCAAACATCTGAAATCACCTGCAAACTCCAGGTGCATTTAGCTATGGAGGGAAAGTTACTGCAAACTGGAAAGGGAAGCTGATAACATTTAAATGTTGTATTTAGAGCAAGCAAATTAAGCTTACTGGCCAGGCCCAAGAGGAATGTCAGCAATGCTGGGCACAATCTCAGAAAGTGCACAATTTCGGTGTGCCAAGGAACGCCAAAACCTGACCAGTACGAGTGGGAATGTAGTACTAAGGCAAAAAATGGCGCAAGCAAAGCAGGAGTCAGAGGACAACTGGAGGGAATGGCCATTAATAAAGCCTGATGTGGAAACCAGGCTGTCTTCCATGATTATTATATTTACATAACACGCAAACTGCTTAAAGACAGAACTGCAGAAGGTGCCACAGAGTGACAGAAAGAGAAACAGCCAAGCTTGAGATGATTCCACAGGTGCCAACAGCAAAATCTATCTTTGAAGGAAACCAGATTTCAATCTCAGCTTTTTAGTGTCCCAGAGGTTCAGGCACAGAGAGGCATCAGGGTGCACCTGAGATCTCCTGCACCCCTGTTCCCACCGGTTACCTCAGCCAAGGGCTGTCTCAGCTGTGGCCATGCAGAGACCCCTCTGAAAGAAAGAGTTCCTACAAGCTACCAACAGATTTCCCTTTGTAAATGACTTGATTAGAAGCAATTAAAAATCACCCATCTCAACTAATCAAGAACATTGCTTACTTCAAAGAGGACTGTGTCTCCTAACTCCTTCCACATGGGGGTTGTAAAAAAATATGGAGTAAGGACAGCTTTTTCCCTTCTATGTACATACAGTGAAAATGTGGGCCCTAGTTTATGATTGATTCGTTGAGGTTTCCCTTATGTAAATAGTAAACAAGACTGGATCACCAGCCACATCACAGCATTTGACCATCACAGAACCACAAAATTATATGGGGCTGGAAGGGACCTCTAGTCTAAAGCAGGTCCACCCAGAGCAGGTTGCACGGGAACATGTCCAGGTGGGTTTGGAAAGTCTCCAGAGACAGAGACTCCACCACCTCCCTGGGCAGCCTGTTCCAGGGCTCTGGCACCATCAAAGCAAAGAAGTTCCTCCTCATGTTTAGATGGAACTTCTTATGTTCAAGTTT
>JAOXJM010000012.1:145819551-145834254 GCA_026413425.1 Tringa solitaria | reverse complement strand
TGTCCTGTCACTGGGCACCACTGAAAAAAAGACTGGCCCCATCCTCTTGACACCCACTCTTTAGGTATTTATAGGCTTTGATCAGATCCCCCTTCAGTCTTCTCTTCTAAAAACTGAGGGGTACTATACTCAGGCCATGTTGTATATGCACCAGAAATCTGTAAATACAAGGGTTCATTTCCCATTATCAGTGCCACGGGTCTACTGGGTCTCTGAATTAATTTTCATACTCTTTGAAAAAGACTCACAAACTGTATTGTCCCCTCATCAAGATTTATCCGTGGCAGCTTCCAGCTTTCCAAAAAATCCTTTCATGCCCTTTCTTTTTCATTTAAGCTGTCACATCATCACAGAGGCTTCATGATCACTTCTTGCACTGCATAATGTTCTCTCAGATATCCGATAATTGCAATTTGCAGTCTAATTTAAAGGAAAGCTGGCAAAAAGAGCATGTCAGAGTTGTCAGCAAGAGAGTATAAGTGACCTTACTAAATACTGAATCTCCTTGGAGTTTCTTCACATTAGTTTCTTGCAGCAAAATACTTCCAGATGTCCAAGTGCTCAGAGAACTGACATATTAGGATAACAGCTTCTTGCTGTGGGAATGGTCACACGTCATCCAGAGACAAAAGGGCAGGTCTAGGGTGCAGGTTATCTAACTCACCGTTGGTGTAGAATGGCAGAAATCATTCTCCATTGGTTATAAAGTCAGAAGAATAACTTAAGCCATCTAAGCACAGGCATGCGTAGCTTAAGGAGGGACCTTCTGTCCCCTTCCACAAGACCCCCTCTCAGTGACCTTTGTACCTCTGTTCAAGCAAAATCCAGTCTTGGGCTTAACCTGCACTAGACCAAGACCCTTGCAAGGACCATTTTTGCAGCCATGAGTCCTTCCCTAGTGCTGGCATATGAGCTGTGCTCCTGGTGGGCACAGAGGAACAACAGGAGGGAGAGAGATTTGGAAACACAGAGGGCAGACACAGGAAAAAAATCCCTGTTTTATCCAGAATGTCTCCTGAGACTATCAAGAAGTCCTCATGTGGAGAGGGTGAGTGAGCTGCCAGTGTGCTCCAGGCAGCAGAAAACCCTTATTGGAGCAGCTGCCTTGCTTTTCCCCCAAGTCCCTTCCTCCCTGGAAGCAGCAATCTCAGAAAACTTTTTGACACCATCAAAATGATTTAGTTCAGGGATGATCAAAGGTTTGTGCAGCTCAGATCCGAGCCAGATCCAGTGCCTAAGGATTGTAAGGCTATGGGTAAGTGACTGCCTTGGCTGAGAAAGTGTTAGACACTGAAGAAAGAGGAAAAACAGCCTTCAGCCTTCTCACACATGAATGTAAAATTTGTTAGGTGGCTCTGTAACTTTGCATTTTATTATTTGCATTTAGTAAGTTTATATCCTTTTTTTTTTTTTGCAGCTCCTTAAAATTCTGCTTCTTTAAGTAAAACTTTCTTTTCCAAAGAGTTTTGCAGTAGATCAAACGGTATGGCACTAGGTGAATAATTATCTCCATATAATTAGTTCTAATTTTCATCAAATAAACACAAGCAAAAAATAACCCAATTCTCTCAGTTATAAAAATGTTTTTTCTTTCCTCTTAAAAGCAAAAACATAAGAAATACTCTTGGCTAATTTTATCACTTCCACAATATGTACTAGTCAAGGAAATAAAAAGTAAATCATCTCATAATTCAAACCACTCATTTCAAAGAATAAAACATAATTACAATACAAAGATGGGGCTTCAAAATAAATAGCCTAATCAATCTAAAACTATAATGCAAGCATAATTGGTGAATTCAGAAACATTTTTTATTAAGCTAGCATATAATTTGTGATAATAAATGAAGTCCCAGGGAAGAAATTTTTTGCATTATATTTAATTGTCAAAGAGGGCTAAATAAAATATTATCTACTTTTTTGGACATATGGAAAATAAAAAACAACTTAATGAATGGTTAGTGATGTACTCATTTCATGCCTTCTTTTCTCAGGATTACAGAAGTTAAGGGAACATTTTGCCTGTTTATTCGTGTAATTTATCTCCTTTGCCAGTGCAGGGTTGTTTCATGCAGTATATTGCCAGATACTTTATTCTGATTCAGTAATGAGACTCCTTTTATCCCAAAATCCATTATTTCTGCTGTGGTTCTTTCACAGCCTGGAGCTCTCACTAGCTGTCTTAACTTTTTTCCATTTTTCCTGATTTCCCACTTGTTCCGCTGTTTTGACAGGTGCGAGGATTTGCAATGGAAAAGCTTCAGCTCCTCAAGAAGGTAAGTACACAATCCTGTATGACAAGCTGCTATTTAAAAAACAGCTGTCACACACACACAAGTATCAGTTCTGAAGCCTGGGGAGTTTTCATATCTATGTGACACTATGACATTATATCATTATTGTCACTATGAGAATTACATATGACATTAATATTATATACCAATATCTCATCAATAAGAAAAAAAATTGCAAGGCAACAATTCCATGGTCAATATTAGTTATACACCAACTCTGAACATTCAAGAACAGGCTCTAAATTAGCTATTACAAATCAGGAAAGACATTCTGCTCTCTTTGTGGAGAATTCTCTGTAAAATTTCAGTTTACTGCACTGCAGCCATCAAAAACTGCAATCAGCCATTGGGAAGTGTAAGAAATGAGATAAAAATATGACAGGAAACATCATACACCACTAAATTACTGCATTTTGGCTACTGCTTGCTGCTCTGATTGCCCCTCTCAAAAGGAACTCAAAACTCAGCAATGTGCAGAAAACACTGGTAAGTGTGGTGAGAGGAGGGTAATGACTCCTGGCAGAGACTATTCAGGCTGGAAAGGAGATGATAGCCTGTGTTTTTAAGGTGGGGCAGCGAGGCAAATGATCAAGCATGCCTGAGAAGCACTGAACTGGCTATCAGCTCAAGGAGACAGTCCTGGAGTCATCACTGGTGGTCTCTGAAACCAGCAACTCAGTGTGCAGGATCAGTGAAAAAACAAAAAAGCCACCACAGTGCTGGGTATTGTCAGGATGGATATTATGAAGAAGTCAGTGAGTGTCATTTTGCCTCTAAAGCGCTGGTGAACCCACACAAGATTGTAAGACGGGATCACAGAATAGTTCAGGTTGGGATCTCAGCTATCGTGTGATACTTTGTTCTTCACCTCTCAAGAAAGATAACAGGGTTAGAGGAGGCACAGAAAAAGGGTAGGAGAAGCCACTTTATGAGAGACTGAAACAGCTGGGACTCTTCATTTGGAAAAGGGTGGACATAGGATCAAAGTCTATAAAATTAAGCTGGTGAATAAGGTGAAAGCAGAGCTGCTTGTTACTCAGCACAACCCACAACATTAGAATGAGGATGCACTTGATGAAAGAGGTCTAGAAAATACTAAAAGGACCAGGCAGGGATGTATCCATTAACACTCATGATAAAAATGTTCTGGATGCTGGGGAACAAAGCACAGAAAGTGTCCAGGCCTGTGTGCTCTCCCTGATTATCACCTCCTTTTGCCACTGCTGGAGACAGCACTGTGCCAGATGGATATTGGATCTGACCTCAAAGGGTATTTCTCATGTTCTGGTGGTTCCCTGATCATAAATACCAGATCCATCCCTGGCTGGGTCACCTCACCGTCATGCTAAATTTGAGTCAGGTATGGGATCATTATGACATTTCTGTCAGAATGATCAAAGCACACAACATGAGCTTTTTCCAATATTATACCTAATCCATTATAGAGTCTGACAGTGAAAAAACTAATCCATTCCTGGAAAACACTTGAACAGGAAAGTAAGTTCATCCCCAATTAGCATGGCCTCATGTGATCACCGTGTACCTCGATTTACTGTATTGTCTGACTGCAGCTGAAATGGTGTTTGGAAGTAAACTATAAAATAATGGGTGACAGGGAGAGATGAATAGAGAAGGAGTTTCTCAGTTTCAGTCCTCAGACCAAAACATGGGAGCACTCAATTACATTATCAGGTAACAAGCTTAAAACAAATGAGCAGAAGTGTTCTTTGGTGAGACACATAAATCATAAGGCACATTGCAAGGAAGGTTGTTGAGACCAAAGAATTCAAAGAGATTTCAGGTAAATATATGAAGCTTGTGGCCAGAGGGTCAAATATCCATCCAGCTCTTAAACTTCCTAACTGCATCAAACTACTAAGGGCTGGATCACTCCCTCATACCTGTTTCACAGACTCTTTTCCCGAAAATCTGCCTTTGGCCCCTCTTGGGAGGCAGAAACTAGGGTGAGGACAACCTTATGGTTTGACCCAGTTGCTTTCATGCTTTTAGCATTTTAATTAAAAAAAAATCATTTCCCTATACACTGTTATATGCAGAATGACTAAAAGATGATCTGGAAGAAGAAATGCCAAGTATATTCAAACACCCTCTGAACAACCTATAATTTGAACTTTTGAATTGCACACAGTTCTGCCACAAATGATCTTAAACTCCAAAGCTCTGAAAAGGCTTCAGAGACAGCAGCACCACAGAATGGGACCTTTGGAAACAGTGGCCATTTAGCCAGGCACATACAGCCTTGGTTCATTCAAATATCATCCCTTCTGCAGAAAAGCAATGACTTTTTATTGACAGGTTTAGCACCCTTATACATCATGAGTCATGACAGCAAAGAAGCCACATCCTGAACAGGTGCAAATTAGTGGTCATTTTCAATGACTTGTCTTATGTCAATTAACAAGAGCTGGGTAACAGATCTACTAAATACTAACATATGCCTACGAAACAAAGAATGGGGTTATTACACACTGGGGGTTCTTTTCTCCTGTTCCTGCTCCTCTTAGAATCCCTTCCTCCCTCCACAGGGAGCCTGAGCCATCGCCTGCTGGTCTCGGAAAGTCTACCATGACTTTCTGCGGGTAGAAATGATTAAAGAAAGCAAAAGAGCAGTATGGAATAGGTAAATACCAGCAATAATAATCATATCTGCCAGGAACAGTTAAACAAGCATTGAAGGACTCGCTTATTTTCTTTTCCTTTAAGAAGGGGTCTTTAAATATAATTTAACTGAATTTAACTCAAACCTTGGAAGAATTGCTTGAGGATATAGACATACCTGTGGGCCTGAGGTGCCACTGCTGAGGGGTCCATCCTTCTGTCTTTCTTCCAGTCACTACCTTTTACATCGGGAACAGTCTCTCCAAGCTGATATTTGCATTTAAGGCTGCACTGAAGTTTGCTGCTTGCTGGTAGCAAGTGTAGTGCCTGGTTAGTTTAAGTTGGTAAACACTGAACAAGAGCAAAGACTTATCCCTGTGCAAACACTGACTACTCTTGCTCTGCAGAGACCTGTGGGAGCAAACCAGTGAGCCACACACTGCAGCAACAGCTCCAAGCTAAAAGGACACAGATTTTCACACCCACCAAGTCACTTTGCAAAGCTTTAGGTTTCAGACAGACCAAGCAACCACTGTTGGGAAGAACAGGTCTACATTGAGTACTCGTGTATTTACGCCCAGTTATTATTTCATAAGACCACAGTTTCTTTTTCTCTGTTTTCTCACTTTTTCCACCCATAACTTGCTTGACTTCTCTCTATTGCAATCCAACATACAGGGCTCTGGGATGTGGTTCCCCCTTCTACTCCTCCCATCTCAGCCAGTTAAAAGGATTAATATGTGTTATTTTTAGTAGTAAACTTTCACATTATTCACCACTCTTGCCTCCGGTCTTGTATGTACAGATACTTCCTTGACATTTCCTCCTGGACATACTCCAGTCCTTTCTGAGAACAGGTTACAGAGGCACTGTAACTGACCTATGGAGAGGATATTATGGGAACTGACCTATAGAGAAGATAATAGATAATAGAGTCTTTTATTATGGGAACTGGCCTATAGAGCAGATTATTACCATGAGGCTGAACATCTCTTTGCAAACGTCTTTGGAATTAAGTATTTGAATCCCAGCAGAGTGGGGGGATTCATTCTTCCAAGATACAGAATTAAGGTCCCTGCTGTGATGAAGTACCCATAGCACGTGAGACATCAGTGGCTTTACTGGAGTAAGAAGTGCAGCAGAGGAATGAAACGACATTAGGCAGCTTAAACCAAGTGATCAGCCACGTTCAAAATTCTGCATCCTCTTGTTTCTTTTGGGTGACTTTTTGGAGACAGCTGTCTCTGCAGGTCAAGTTTATTTGCTCTGCCTTGGTTCAACAAGGGACAGGCTTCCAGCCTAGCTGTCCAGAAGCTGCTCTGCCAATCATCCCCTTGTTTGATTTGAGTGGTTGGGCAAAGCTCTGCTAGAGGAAAAAATGGTAATTAAATCAGATATCTCATACAATCCTATATCTTTAAAAAGCATGTGCCAAATCCCCTTTTCTCCAGTGGAGCAGAAAATGAATTGCTTTTTTTTCCATTCATCCTTCTGAAGTTCACAGTTAGCCCCAAGTTCTTACTTTGGTCTTTTATAGGGGAGCTTTTCTTCAATTCCTTCACTTACTTTCTCTCATCTTCCTTCCCTTTTTAAACGAAACAAGCCACCATAAGGAATAATAACAATAACAGAAATCACCAGCAGCACATGCCTTAGGTTTGGGTGGTGATGTGCCTATGCCCCAGGCAGTTACTGTTGCTTTAGCTCTCTAATTCCCTTAAAAGGCTAAACTTCTTCAGTGAAAAACAGGAGCTAATCTAAGAAAGGGTATAGCAATATGTATAATAGCACATCTAGTCCAGGCAGACTTCATAGAATGGTTAGAGTTGGAAGGAACCTTAAAGATCACCAAGTTCCATGACAACAGAACAGTGTGATCCCTTGGGACATGCCACGCAACATGCACATTCACCAACATCAGGTTTTACAGCACTCTGTTTATAGATGAAAACCTAAATACCATGAGCAGCCAGCGAGCCTTCTCAAAAAAAGACAAAAAGACAAAAAAGACAACAATAAAATTTTCACCGCATGAATTCCAGCTACATCTTTCTTGCAGAGCTGAACTCAAGAACAACATAGAACCGTTCCCCTACCTTTACCTAAAATTTGCAACTGAATGACCTGAACTGGCAGCTCTGCAGAGCTCTCACAGAGACACAGTCCTGGGCACCCACTAGTGCCTGATCGGTTTTGCTCACCAGCATCCTATCCTGACAGGCAACCAAACTCTCCTTAGAAAGGCTGCAAGCCACCTACACCGTCTGGGTCCCAAACAGCTTCTTTCCGAAGTGCTCAAAGCTTCCTATAAGAACTGGAACAGCAAACATCTCCTTTCCTCAGCTGGTAACAGTGGCTCTGCACTGAGCATGCAATTAGTACTTGAGCAGCAAAAGCTGGGGTGACCTTTGAGCAGTTGCTCTGCCCTAATCAAAACTCTTTTCTTTTTCTTTTTTTTTTTTTTGAGATGGTAATAAAACCAGCTCTTGCTTAAAAGGTCTAAAGAGGAGTTACTTTGTTGACAAGAAGGAAAAAGAAAGAGATTTTCTGTGGTTTTACTGTTTAATTTTGCTTGAACATTTGAAATATTTTCAGATTTATGAGCTTTAACAGTCAAGGCTCAATGTGCAAAGAGGTGTAAATCAGCCCCCAGGTTATATGGGATGCCTGCCTTTCTTTAGCTGCCTACAGGGCTTTTTAAGAGGAGACTTAATGCTGAAAGACATGGATTTAAACATGTATGCTGATCCTCAGTCCATGTGCCTCCAGACTGGGAAGTGTTGGCATAGAAGTCCCACTGACTATTTTATAACTAAGTGTAGTAACGGTAAGGAAAAGCTGCGAGGGTGGTATCTGCTGTTCTTGTGGCCAGGAAGGACCACATACTTTCAGCTGGGACAGAGACTACCTCTGTGCACATATGCCGGCCCAAACGCAGTGGGGTCCTGGCCTCTATCTGCCATTGTAACTGCCATTTTCACTGGCAGCGAATAATATCACCAGAATAATTATGGCTATTGCTGTGGCATACAGTAAATGTTCCCCTAAGGGCATGGTGCCCGGAACTAGGATAACAGGCTTCAGGGAGGTGGTAGCCAAAACTATAGCTTTCTTCAGCAGGTTGTTGACAACATCTTATCGAAATGTTGTAAAATAAAGGGGGCTGCTTCCAGCTGTGATGTTAACACAGGAAAGCGGCAGCAAACGGCCGTGCAGGTACCCTGCCTTCACCACCCATCCTTCACAGATCACAAAACACATCACAAGTCACTGCCTGGGGGGTGATGTTTCCCTAAGTCTTGCCTCTTTTCTCCCCTCCCCTAGTAAATCCATCCCTGGTAATATTTGTTGAACTCATTTATTTTTTTCCCACTGTGCTGGGAGACCGGCTGGGCTTTGCATCTCCCATTGCCATCCAGTAGAAACACTCCCTGCACCACGCTGTGAGCATCACCCGCCGGCCACAGCACCAATGCCTTCGTGCTGGCTGTGCAAGGCAGTGCAGGACAGAAATACCCTTGCCCGATGAACTGCTCTGTGCCACGGGAACAGCTCAACAGAAAGTGCTGGGTTTTCATTTTACCTGAGATTGAACAGAGAACTCCCTTGTATTTACAAAGGGGGAGTTTCTCTGAGCTGCCTGATAAACCAAGGTGAAGGCTCTGCCCAGCACCAAGTCATAAGACATTTAGGAGTGTAAAGAAACAGAAAGCTTACATAAGGGGAGGTTTTCAATAGTCAATACATTTAAAAAGTGACTCAGCCCCTCTTCTTCATAAAAGAACCAGACCAGTCCTGGGCTAAGCCAGGTCTCCAGTGAAAGGGAAGGGGTAAGAAGGAAGTCAAGATATAGAGTCTATTTCCAGCCTTACTCCTGCCAAACCATAAACTTCCAGAGTTTTGGGTGGTCTGTTCAGTTAATGGATTTAAAACATTTACTTGTCTCATGGGAAGAGCTTCAGGACACTTAAGTGTTGTTTCAGAAGTGCTCTGATTGAAACCACAGTGATTACAGAGACAAGCCACAAGCCTGTGTTCTGTAGCTCAGTTGTGCATCCTGCTTCTCCCCAAGGGGCTTGTTATTTTACAATACCCCAAACATACTTAATCTTCAACTTTCTGAAGACTGTTGGCAAGATTTGTCAGCAAATTACTGTGGAGCTAGAAGGGGAGAGGAATAATAAGTTCATCTGGGTAGACTTAGCACACAGTAAGATGTGAGGTTTGGGCATGGTTGTAGGATCATCCCCAAGTCAGAAGTTAGTCTTTTGTCAAGGTACAAATTAAGCCACAGGGATTAACTCCTCTCCCTCCCCCCCCCACACCCACATTCCCAGTCATTGAAGGATGCCTGGTCTGGGGATATGAGACATTCTTAGGGCTGCCCTATTTTTTACTGAACCCTGCTGGTCCCAAAGGCAAAGCCATGGGCTCTCTCATGCTCTGCCTTCTGCTCAGTGCAGGGTCCTGCATCCAGCTGTCGGGACTCTTGGCCCAAAACCACATGCCACCAATACAACCCCCAAACTTCTGACCAGTTCATCACTCTCCAGTGATAACATAAAATATTCTGTGCTGCCAATTAAGCAGTGACATTTGCAAAGATGCTTATGTTTTATCAGCAAGGTGTTTGCACTGGAACGTAACTGTTGGCTGTTCAGCAGGGAAGTATTAATCCCAAATGAATCCTTTCTGGCAAAGGAACAAACCCAGACTGTTTGCTGTAGGAAGTGCTAGCATCTGAGCTCATCGCATACATGGTGAGATTCTCTACCAAGTAGACATGAAGTTTAAAGACTTTTTAGCTGGCCAAGAAGGTTGGTTTCCATAAACAAAAAGGTGTCTGAGGACAAAGCAGCTCAGAAGTCACTCTATCTGGCAGACAGCCAGATGGATTTTTTGTAAATTTATATTTTAGCATCAGAAAGGTTGTAACAAAGACCTTAGTGGGCACATGCGGAGGAGAAGGGATGTAGGTTGTCCTCCCAGTTTTACCACAAGCTACTGCCAATTCCTGAGCACATAATATAGTTGTCTATTTACAGCTGTGTATATCTGAGATTAAAGTCATGATTTTTGCATTGCCCATGTGCTGACAGCAACTTTTCACTTCCTATGTCCCTGTGATCCTAATTCACGAACATTCTTTTTTAAATCTATCCTTCCATCATAACTCTGTTCTTATTGTGCCTACTTCAGTCCCGGTCTGAATAAGTAACAAGACAGCTGCTGACCAATGTAAAAGACACTCCCAGATGAAGAGGCTTCCAGCAGGTGTTTCTGACATTTCTTGAAACAGGATGAATATCCCACTTCTCTTGAAGTGCTAAGAACTCATTTATTTCTGGCTCAGTGGGGCTGTGAAATGTTAGAGTTTAGCAGTTGTATTTTCCAGAATAACCTCCTGTTCTGCAAAACTTTCAAATTAATCTTCAGTATGATTTTAGAGGATTATCTTCATAACAGACTTATATCTTTTGAAAGCCAGAAGAGCAGATGCTGCCTTCAGCTTTTCTATAGATACTGAGTTTAAACTGAGCATTTCATTAAATAGCTGGTACAGTAATTGTGTCCAAGTTCAGACAGAATAATTGCGGGGTGATTTGATTGTCACTCTGCATAGCCTGTACCCTGCCAGGTCAAATAAACTCCTTCCTTCTCCTGTCCCGAACTAGTCATGAGAGAGAGAAAAAAATAATATTACCTTGAACAATTATTTGTAGAGCATTAGGTTGTTCCCCAAGCCAAATCACAGGGAGCTTCCCGGGACTCCAAGCAGGACACTGGGCTGCTGGCACTCAGCACCCAGTGACCTGCTGGAGGTGCTGATCAGGGAGGTAGCAATGGCCAGCCACAAGTACATGTGCTTCATGTTGGGGCTGCCAAACCCTTTTAAACTGGATGGGAAATCAGTCTCCACTGGTACTGCAACAATTCACTTTCCATTTGCCACAGAAAGTCCAAACTTGTAAAAAGAAAGTGTGGAACCAGCCCAGATTTTCCACAAAATCATCCTTTCATTCAAAGTCAGCTGTGTCTTGCAGATCTCCTCTCTCCACTTTTATCATAGCCATCAATATGACACCATTCATCAATATTGCTCCTTCATTTTACTGGAGCTGGAGCAAAGATGTTCAAACAAAGGCTGTATATAATGACTAGAGCACTACTAGTGCCTAAAATAAATATCTTTATGACTCAATATTTGCTTCTCATCAATGCCCCTGAGAGCATCCTGCCTTCACAGGGTGCAACTCAAAGGAGCTTGCTGTTCTGGGGTATGATTCACACTTTGTCAACAATAAGCACATTTGGTTGAACTCAGCACTTTCGATTACTTCAGTATTTCTCAAGGTGCTTGGAAGCAGCCAAGCTCCAGCAATTGCTGCAAGCATTGTTAGTATCAGACATGGAAATGGCTGGTCAAAAATAGCTGTGTGCATAATCTGGCAAGGAGGTTGTCTCCAAATAAAAAATTGGAATTAACTTCCTTGTGAAGAATCAGGTCTGCAAGCCTCACGCTTCAAATTTCTTTCATATTCTACTGGGACTATTTAATAAAGAAGAAAAGCAAACAAACATGAAATAAGATACAGATTATTATACAAAGAAAGATTGTTGGAGGAATAACTAATATGTCCCCGTCTGTATAAACATACAGGGAAATAATTAATCTTTTATTCATAGAATCACAGAATTGTAGATTGGGTTGGGAGAAGGTGCCTTAAAGATGATCTAGTTCCAACCGCCCTGCCATGGGCAGGGACACCTCCCACTAGACCAAGTTGCTCAAAACCCCATCCAGCCTGGTCTTGAACAATTCCAGGGATAGTAGGTCATCCACAAATTCTCTGGGTAACCTGGTCCAGAGACCAACCAGTGTCTCACCACCCTCATCATAAAGAATTTCTTCCTTATGTCCAATCTTTTTCAGTTTAAGAACATTGCCCCTCATCCATCTTTCTTATAAGTGCCCCTTATATATTGAAAGGCCCCAATAAGATCTCACTGAAGCCTTCTCTTCTCCAGGCTGAACAACCCCAGATTTCTCAACTTTTCTTCATAGGAGAGGTGTCCCATTGCTCTAATTGTTCTCGTGACTCTATTCTGGACTTGCTCCAACAGGTCCATGACTTTCTGGTGCTGGGGACCCCAGAGCTGGACACAGTTGTGGCAGGGGACTCCAGATGGGGTCTCATAAGAGCACAGTAGAGGGGCAAAATCACCTGCTGGCCATGCTTCTTTTGATGCAGCCCAGGACATTATTTGCTTTCTGCGCTGCAAGTATACATCACCAGCTCATGTCCAATTTTTCATCCACCAGCATCCTTAAGTCATTCTCCACAAGGCTGCTCTCAGTCTCCTTACCCCCAGCCTGTACTGACATTGGGGATTGCCCCAACCCATGTGCAGGACCTTGCTCTTGGTCTTGTTGAACTTCATGAGGTTCACATGGGCCCACTCCTCAATCCTGTCAGGGTCCTTCTGGATGGCATCCCATCCCTCTAGTGAATCAACCGCACCCATCAGCTTAGTGTCTCCTGTAAACTTGCTGAGGGTATTCATATTACTGAAGGAGGAAAGCGATACATGACTGAAGAAATTTTCTATATCCACTATTTCAAAACCATTTCTTCCCTAGCACAATTGATTTCCTTGTGCTGTCATCCCTAGCAGAGCTGCTGAACTGTAGTGAATAGGACTATTGCCCCAAACTTGAAATAAAAGTCACCCACTATGATCAGCATTTTTGGGGTCAGGGAAGGGAAGGTCCCACTGCCTATTAGCAGGCAGGATCCTCCCCAATAGACTGGTGGTGACAGACAGGCTCCTACAGACAGCATTTAACAGCAAAGGCTTATCTGATATTCTGTGAATTGTTCTCAGCAGGAATACTTCCCTCAATGACAACAAGCAGCCTGGATCCTATATAATATGTAAAATTAATCAGAATTATTCAGAAGACGCTGCCTTTTGTTTATTTCTCACTTCCTTTTGTTTATTCCTCAGTAACGCAGCAGAAATATCTATCTGATAATAACTAGAAATGCTTTCTTCTGGGGATTTCAGAGAGCTTTGTGAAGGCAAGCATAGACTCATTTTTAAAGACGGCAAAATCAAGGAAGAGAGAAGTTAATGGTCCTACAGAAGCTGGGCTGTACATCACAGCTCATAGCTCCTATCTGCTTTCCCAAAAGGCAGGATTATTTGGGATATAGTTAAAGCATGTGAGAAAAAAAAAAAGGTGAGAAGTGAAAGCTGATTTTGGCTTTAGAAAGGATTACTTATTTTTGTCACAAGGAGTGCATTATAGCAAGTCTCTTTTTTATCTTCTATAATTCCCTGTCACCAACAAATCTCCAGTAAAAGCGAGCATGAGGTGGAGCAATACGAGACACCCTGGAAGAGGCAATACAACCATTTTCTCTCAGTGGAGAGATCATCCTACAACATCTCTGTCTTGGAGGAAGCCACAATGCACAGAAAACTTTTGGACCACTTTGCCTTCAGCAGGGACACACCAATGCCTGATAGTTTTCCATCTGTGTAGTCCATCGTAAGGTGCCTTTTTTGGCCATTTCTACCAGGGCACCACTTCTGACAGTGCTGGTTAAAACACCATTTTAGAGTTAGCCATTGCCCTGACCTACAGCTTGGAAGAGACACAGCTAAAACCAACAGGATTCAGACACAATTGAGTTGATTTGTATTACTATAGATCATTAACTGCAGGAAATGCCAAGTAATTTCACTTAACATAAATGTCTGTTGTTGCAGGCTAAATTAAATCAAATTGTTTCTTATTTTCTAAGAGTATGGAAGCCCAGAGTCACTGCTTATCAGGCAGAACGTTCATGTCTCAGCCTCGATCTGCATGGGCAGGTTGGATAATGGTTCTTCCAGGCTTTTTGCATGGCTCCAACCTGCACAGCCAGAAACAAAAATATTATAAGATATCCATTGTCACTGAAAAGATTGTGTATTTCAGAAATTCTATAAAATGCCCAGAAAATCCATGTCATTTCCTTGGAAGGCAGCAAGAGTAAAGAGCCAGCAGAAAAAATACACTTCAATTTTGACATTTGACAAGTACATCTTAAAAAAAGAAAGCAATCCCAGGAAACAAGATTGCCAGGGTGACTTGCACATAAAGTAGGAAATATGGATGAACATTGAAAAAGAAGTTTAGGCTAGACGCTTAGTTGACTGTCCTCTTGACAGTTTCCCTGCTTACACCAGCTGGATCCAGCTCAGCCACCTGGCCAGCACTTCCACCAAAAAGCATGAGAGGAAAAAGACATAAATACCCCATTAAACTCACAGTACGGTGTTTATTTGAGCATGATCTGTGGCCACACATCTAGACACTAGTGATAGATTTATCTCACCTAACTTCAGACATCTAATGGTAGGCTGCTACATCCCAGCCAGTCATCCCAGGTAATCCATATCAAGTAGACATCAGAAATGTGTCCAAATGAATCAGGCACCAGAAGTGTTCATTTCTCCTCATCAGCTGGGAAGGGAGTCTAGACACTTCAGACATTTACATTTGTCCAGATTAATCCCACCCTCATGTGGCAAGCCTGAGCAAGAGGGTGTAAAAACAACAAAATAACAATCTATCAAACTTTCTTAATGAGACAGAGAGAGATTTCAAATACAGAGATAGGTTAAGAGAGTTTTGAGGTTAAAAAAAAAAAGTTTTTGTAAAATCTAGGGGATTTCACTTGAGAAGTCATAGAATCATAGAATCATAGAATCATCTGGGCCGGAAGGGACCTCCAAA
>JAOXJM010000012.1:145794528-145809447 GCA_026413425.1 Tringa solitaria | reverse complement strand
GATGGTTGGACTTGATGATCCCAAGGGTCTTTTCCAACCTGAATGATTCTATGACATATGTAATAACTAATATCATGAAGGGAGTAGCTCCTATTCACATATGCCCCTCAAGCTCAAAACATGAGACCACCATAGTCTTGCTACAAATGCAGTCTCCCCATACTGTATTAGCTGATACTACCCAAGTGCTCTGCAATGCTTGATTTTGGCATCAAGTAGAAAAGACATCACAGAATCATAGAACGGTTAGAATTGGAAGGGACCTTAAAGATCATCAAGTTCCAACACCCCTGCCATGGGCAGGGATACTTTCCACTAGATCAGGATGCTCAATGCCCCATCCAGCCTGGCCTTGAAAAATATGCATGTGAGTACGGACTAGACTGATGTGCCCTGTCAGGTGATCACTGACACCTTATCCATCTGCTCCACAAGCAAAGCTTCCACCATGTCCTTCACTTGGTTTTACTTTACAGAATCAAAAGGCTTGTACCTGGATCCCCCAGTGTCATTACATGAGCACTTTCCAATGGTTTGAAGGCATCATACAAAGAGATGCCTCCGCTTCACATGCCTCCCTTTCTCACTTTTACTTACGGTACAGAGAGACTGGATTTTACATGGCCAGATTTCTTCCATGTGAATCAAATAAATTTCTTCTCATTTGGATTCTTACAGCTTCCCATGCAGCTCAGACATAGATGTTTTGGTTTCCCTCTGTGATAAAATTCTGTATAAAACATTCAAACAGTTGTGTCTGCACAACTGTAGTTAAAAACACGACAAAGTCAGTTTGGTTTCTTCCTCAGCTGTGTTGCTTTACAAAAAGGGAAAGAAAATTTTTTAGCAACTGTATTTCTTGGTATCCTATATAGATATGCTCTGCTGTTTTGTTTAATCCACAACAAGTTTTTTTCATTTAAATTGAATCTGAAATCCTGTGGGTGACATTTTTATGCTCATATATCAGCAGATGCCTATTTTGCTTTTTTTTACATCAACAGAAATAAGCTTATACAGAATTTTCTCAGCAGTGTCCATAATACAAATCCCACCTCTAGGCAACCTTCCGAGCCTCAGCTGCTTGGTCATATGCATGAGGGAGTGTTTTGTGCTTTAAAACCTCAGACAGCATTGCCCACAGTAATCTTTCTTTCTCCTTTCCAAAATCCATCTTATTAGCCTCCTCTTTTCTCCCTGAATCTAATTTTCCACAAACAAGTTGCTTTAAAGTTAACATTACCCATAGAATTATTTGTATACCTCTGCCTCTTTTGCATGACCAGGTAGTTATTGCATCTATAACACCATATGCTTCTTCATTTGTTTAGACCTTATTCCATAGTATCGGCTTGAAAAGGCAAACACAGCCATACCTTTGAAATGCTTTTGCTGTGAGTCAGACTGAGCCCCTGATTATACATGTTAGTTTTCCTCCTTTTTTCCTATTTTCTGCATTAAACAGACTCATTCCTTCTATAAGAACTTGCAAAATGTTGACTTTTCCTTTTTAAGTTGCATTGCCATTAATTCTGATTTCCCCAGCCTTGTCTTTGTTTCTGTGTGTGCATAGTTACAGAGAATACTTAGTGCCAGAGCCTTGCACAGCTCCTCTGTTACTGTTCCAGCCTCAGCCTAGTGAGCATTGCTTGGAGTATGCATTTTTATCAATTTATGGACAGCTGCCCACAAATTTCCATAATAGACATGGGGCTTCTAAGCACATCCACCGCTAATGGATTTGGAATTGCTCTGTGTATTTTATCTGCTCCACTTCGCCTTCATAATACCTGTGGGATAATTTGTAAAGCAGTTTTTATATTATCTTCTTATTTAATTTTCTTCCTTGATGTCTCAAACCAGAATGAGACCAGAATGGTGATGTCTTCATAAGGCTCTGCTTCAAAGCTGCATGCAGGTCTTAAACAGAAGATTACAGCAGTAATAGGTAGCAGTCTCTCTTCTTGATGCCCTAACATCATCCCAGACCAGCTCCAGAAACCAAAATACAGCAGAGGGCCAGATGCAGACAGCCTGTCTTCAGCCTCCAGCATAGGTACAACAGTCCCTAAAATGCCCAGTCCCCCAAATAACTTATTCAGACCCCCTAAAATGACTCCTGATATGGTTGATAAAGACTTCTCAGGTGTGGTCCCACTTATCAATGCAAGGTGTCACTCCCCCCATCATTTGATTTTACCTGGAGGTAAATGCTCCCCCTGTGAACAGCTCTCTGCTCCATATCCTGACTGTGCAGCTGACCTGGGCTAGAAAACATCAACGCTGCTTCTGAACTGGCAACTTTTGATTCAGCTGACTCAGGAATGAATTTTAACCAAGCAAGCTTTCCAAATGATTATGTTAACTTTTGGACCTGGCAAATATCTTCAACAACAGCCACACTGGCACTTCCAAACATCTGATAACTTGGCCCCAATTTTGACATCCCAGATGGTGCTCAGCTCTCGTTAGATCTTGTGAACTAGTCAGTCAGTAATAGCTCAGCTCAGTTAAAGAAAATGATGAAAAAACATTGCTTTTTCTGATAGCAAAGCAGCAAGTTGAAAGGGATTTTTCCTAGTGGGCAGTGCATGAGGTCATTACTGTGAGAGAGTCAATGCCAGAAATTTTTCACAAGTATTTCCATGACCAAGTTTGTCTTGATTTTATCATGGTTTTATCATTAGAGGATTTATAAGGTATTATAGTCACCTTTTGTGTATTTTGTTGTGTTTTTTTTTAATAGCCTGAGTCATTGCAACAATATCACTTGAGAATCTTAGCCTTTTCTTAAACACTCCCTACCATTTCTGGCATGCCTTGGCTGCAGAGGAAAAACCCATCCACATGTGCAGCAAAACCACCCACAGGCTGAGAAATCAAGGAATAACTCAGACTCTTACCTGTTAGGGCATTGCACCCCTGGGTGGCTTGCAGTTTTTAAATGTTCCCACGTAGCATGCAAATCAGTCCTAAGGAATAAGATAATTTGTCACAGTTATTGCAAATTATTCAGGCATAGCACGGAGAAAGGGAATGAGATAAAATGCAAACTCCCATCTACACTTCTGCCAATGGGACTCAGTTTTTACCCTTGCAATGGCTATTTTTCAGTTCTTGGCTTCCTTTTTGACTGTCAGCCCATTGAAATCGTTATGTGCTACAGCTTTTATAGCACATATCAAGTGGTAGACCAGGTACAAATACAAAATTAGACTATAACATGGAGTTTCTGCCAAGTAGGTTGGTGTGTCAACACCCTTGTACACTGTGTGTTCAGACCAGTTTGAGTCAATATCAAACACGCAGCTAAATTTGAGGAAGTACCTTGTTATTTTAGTGTGCAGCCATGAGAATTTTCCTTGTGCTTTTAGCAAATGTGTATTTACACAGTCATGATTTCAGGTGAAACATGAGATCAGGATATGCAAATCCAGGATGGTGGTTTCTCTGGCTCCATGGACTCACTCACCAGGGCACGGAGGAGATGACGAGGCTAGCAAATATCACACAGCAAAGTTGTCTTTGTGGATCTCACCAGCCTTGCCCTGGTGGGTACCTCCTGGTTCCATGTTTGCACTTCATACTTTTTTTCCTAGTCATGCAAATTTCTTCCTAAGAAAGGTGATGCTGCTGTTGCCCAAACACAAGTATTTTACATCTCTCTGAATGCCTCAGCAACTGCTACCTGTTTGTGAGAGTATCTGTCTTAGCAAGAGTGACCATTCCTTAAGGACCCCACTCTAAATTGGGTGCCACCCTCTTAGGACTCATTCAGAACTATGCAGAGGGATAGTTCTTGCCCCAAAAAGCTTAAAAACCTGAGCAAACCGGGTATGCTGCAGTAAGTGCCCTGTGGCATGGCCTTTTCTTCCTTGGCTTAGTTTTCATATCACTCATGTATAAAACTGATCTAAAAAATGAAAAGGTGGGAGAAAGAACTCTATAGAACTCTATTTTACTAAAAAAAAAAAAAATGAGCTCAAGAAAATGGAGGTGGGTAAGGTCACACGGATTGAGCCCAGACCACTCAACTCCCACCTTAGTGAACTAATGAGGCAACCCACAGCTCCATACGGAGTCATAGAAGAAAGCAGTGCAGAATGGAAATACCAGAATCATAGAATTGTCTAGGTTGGAAGAGACCTTTCAGATTATCTAGCCCAACCATCAGAAGCATCAGTGTGCACCCCAACAGGTTACAGTTGAAGCCATCAGAGTTGCCAGCAAGGGACAGTCAGCCTTGGATGTGCTCCACGTATGGTGGGACAAGGGCACAGAGACTGCCTCTTTGCTTTGCAGTACCCAAAACCTGCCCCAAGGGACCCCAACCTCAAACACCCTGACCCTTAACAGGGATAATTATAATGACCGGAATCGTAGCTATCCTCACTCTGCAAGATTTTGTTCTCTCATTTTGTGAGGGTGACCTTTAGCTGCCAGCACAGAGCTGGCTGAAGTGTGGGTCTGAGCTCTCTCTGCGGCAGCATCTTTTCCCTACTGAGACCTCAAAGAATGGACAAGAGCATTTTGGCCCCAGGGCTTTAATCCAGAATCTTAAACCCAATCCAAGGGATGAAGGGAGTTTGTATATGGCATATACTACCCCATCACTCTCCAAACACCAAATAGGCAGTCTGCTTGCAGGATGAACTGGTTTCACAGTATGAGTTTGATGTCTTCATTCCAATCACTGCCTCAAAATATATTAAGAATACAGTAACCATGAAAGACAAAGGTGAAAGGAGATGGTTCTGTTTGTACAAGCCACTTCTATGCTCCTTTTGTAATATTCTGTGAGACATTAAAGCTCACACTCCATGGAGCTCTGTCCAGACTGTCAGAGAGAGATGGGGAAATGTGTCTGCTGCCTCAAAGCACCCACTATGCAGGAAAGACAAGAGCGTATGAGAGATGAAGCAGCTCCCTAAGCTCCCTGTGCTTTGACTCATTGTTTATTAGGAGGGTTTGATTTGTAAATGGGAGGAAGTATGCCTCCATTAAATTGTCTTTCCACACCAAACACATGCTGCACAAATTACAGCCCTTGTTAAACAAGGAAGCACACAAAAAGCTGCATTGCTTCGTGTCAGTTATTCTGCACAAACTGAAGTTAGCAATAATATTTGCTTTTCTGAACTGCCATAAGTGACAGTGGAGATGTCTCATTATTGAACACATCGACACTGGCAGGATCAACAGAAACAACCCACCTCCTCAGAGCATCAGTGCAGGTTAGTGAAGCACAGAAGCCAAACACTTGTCTCCCTGATGTGGAAGCACATTTGTTGGCCTGCAAAGGAATGGCTCTATTTTAAGCAGCAAAAATTCACCACACTGAGGACTTGAAAGCCAGATAAAATAGGTGTCTAGGAATATAAATAAGAAAAAAAAGAGAGAGGGGATGGAATTTTTGTGTCAGTTATTTCAATAAACATGAATTAAAACCTTTTTTCAAGATACTTAGATAAATTTTGTGAAAGGTACTGTGTATGCTGCTAGCCATGCTTTTAAATTTGAATTTAGATATTAGTATAATAAAAAGGTACTAACACAAAGTTGAGGCATGTTAAAACCTAATTAATAGATGACAAACCCAAGCAGCACTGTGATAATCATTGAAATTGGAAATGGAGCAGCTGTCAGTCACCTGTGGTATAACTTACTTACATCAGCATTTGGGCATGTACAGACTTGCTTTTTTCCAAAATCTCTGTAAAACCCAGACCTGGATTGCTCTCATACAGGGTGCCATATCCAGGGGTAGTTTATAAAACCATTTTACCTGGGAAATGGGATTATCTAAGAAATTTATAGCTGTCCCCAAAAGCCTGCCTCTCCTCTGTAAAGACCCTTTCCAAATAATTACCGGTTCTTTCATGAAAAAACAGTGGATTTAAAAACACTGTTACATTTAAACACAAAAATTCCCCTATTTGGAAAATTGGAGAAAAATTGAGAAAATGGACTTCAGATGGAATTGGATTGGAGAAAAATTACTTCAGATGGAATAGGAGAAATTTCAGGATCTTTGAGTTTTCACTCTCAAAACTCACAGAAATGAGTTACTCACACTCACAGCCACTCACAGAAATGTCTGTGTGCGAAAATTAGCAACTGCATGTAGGAACCGTAGCTCTGCAGACCTCAGTATTTGGAAAGTCTACAGGGAAAATGCTAGACTTTGTTTTAACTCCTCTGCCTTCTCCACCCTGAATGTGTTTTATGAAAGATTTAACAAAGCTCGTTTAACTGTCATTATGTTTTCACACAAACACTGAACAGCTTGATGCTTTTTTGCAATGGGAGTGCTGGGAGTCCGCTCGTCCTATCACTCCACTGCCTGATAAAGAGTCTCTCCCCATCTTTCCTGTAGGCCTCCTTTAGGTACTGAAAGGCTGCTATAAGATGTCTCTGGAGCCTTCTCTTCTCCAGGCTGAAGAACCCCAACTCTCTCAGCCTGTCCTCATAGGAGAGGTGCTCCATCCCTCTGATCATCTTGGTGGCCCTCCTCTGGACCTGATCCAACAGGTCCATGTCCTTCCTCTGCTGAGGAGGTGTCAGGTGCTGAACCTGAAAAATGCACCCTGGAAGACTTTGAGGGGTGGTGTTAATGTTTTCTGTTTTACTTCTAGGGCAGCTACTTCTGAAACCAGTTTGCCTGTAAGAAAGATACAACCATCTTTATTTTGTCTGATGGCAATTCCCAGGATGCTGGAGCTTTCCCAGTGCACTCCATTCCCTCTTCGGCTGGTTCCTTCCCTAGCCCAATTCACTAGCACAATTCTCCAGATTCTTTTAGCTGCAGGCTGTTCCCATGAAGCAAATCCATGGCTTGGGAAATCTTGAACCATTGCCTGCCTGTGTCTCTCTTTCCAGAACGACTGCAGCCTCTCTACCTCCAAACCCCAATAGTAATATCTCGACACAGCAGAGATGACGTGTCTTGTTGAAGATCAGTGTTACCTGGTCTCTTGTGGTTTTAAAAGCTCCAGCAGATGTATGGTACCGAGATAAACTCAGCCTTGAATCTTGCTAGAAGTTGCATGAATAACTCAGGCATGCAACGGTCTTTATAGATAGAGGTTAGCACAGCCGAAGCTAGCCCTTACATATATACATCTGTCCCATCATAGAGCAATGACTGCAGCATCAAGTTAAATAAGACTAGTGGGTTTTTAACCCTTTATTCAAGTACACAGATGAAAAAAATCCCCATTTTGGCTGACAGTAGGATAAACGCCCCTGGCAACCAGCACTAGGGACAGGGTTGTGGATTTTCTGCTCCCCTTGCCCCCTGCCTTTGGAAAGATCAAACTGTTTTGTCCTCTGTCTTGCAATGCCAAATCCTTACTGTCAACAACAGCAGAGCAAGACACATTCCCAGCAACATCCCCCAGTGCATTTTGTGTGTCTATTTAGAAATACACTTACTCTCTGCCAAAGAACCATTTCAAACTGTGCTATGCAAACACAGCTGTATTTGAAACTACCAGACACAGGAATTTAACATGCTATTTTTGGAACAAGATGTTTTGCCTGTTGTTACAAATCACATTACCTGGGTTGCTCCTGGTGAACTTGCTCCTATCAGCTTTGGAGTTTTTCAGCAATCTTGCATTCAGCATGATTAGAAAATAAATATTCCTTCATTTCAGTGTGATGATATGAATCTCTGCTCTTTTCCTCTAAAATAAAAGGAAATATTTGACCACCACACTAACATATATAAAAGGGAAGTTGATGAGTCAGTCCTAAGAGGCTCATAGGGACCACCGTAATTAGGAAATCCCTTCATTTCTGTCCTTATATTTTCATCAAGGCAAAGTGGAGAATATGACCTTGATCAGTTTGAAACTGAATGAAGTGCCTCTTTTAAGCATGATTATATTTAAATATTTTTTTACCTTTCAAATTTAAATACAGGCAAAATATTTCACAGTGGAATATATTTAGATGAAATCAGCAAATAGTTCAACACAAAATCCTGTTTCATTTACATTTTTTCAACAGGTAAACAATTTGTCCAAAATATATCATTCAAATAGCATCTCGGCTCCCATCTTCAGCTTTAACTGGCTTGTCTGCATTGGGGAGGGAAATTTCTGTTTAATTTTGGTTTCTGCCTTCTGATGAAAAAGATTAATTCCATTTCTCTAGAAAATACCACTTACCGGTATTCTTTGAAGTGAGTGATAAAAACAAATTAGAGCTTGGTGCAGGCATGAATCTTTTCTGCCATCCTACTCCTCACACAGACTGCAGATTGGTTTGCAAATTTTTTAATCAAGTGAGGGTGAAATCTCTAGATAAATCTGAGCAGCAGAATGCAAACAATTCATTTTTTCCTGCTGTCTATGTTCATCCCAAGGAAGAGCTGACAAATGCAGGACCCATGGAGCACATCTGTGAGAGGTACATGGCACAGCTGGAGGAGACGTGCACAGCCCGGCAGCCAAATCTCCTCCGTAGCTGGCCATACAGATGTGAAAACTGGAATAGTTTTTAGAGTTGGAGATGACAGGCTGTGGAACTGAAATCCTACTACCTATTTCAGAATAAATAAAATATGATCAAAGGAAGATCTTCAAGTGATTTCTGTTCCCAAAGAAGGGCTCACAGTGCTCTGAAATGAATAATATGATATTCATAGGCACAAATTGTCTCAACTGTATTTCTCCTACAACACCTTCTCAGCTGTAATTCTCATAGCAAGGACTTATGAAGGGAGGAAGCACAATTAAAACACAGACGAGAGAATACATGTGTGTGACGCTGTCTCATCCACAGCTGCTTTCCCACATGACGACACTAAAAACATCCAAAGGGCATCTAACACGTAACGCCAGCAAGAGACCGTGTACATCTTGGCCAATAAAACGTGTTTTGCTCCAGAACCCATCAGAGAGGTTGGTTTCCCTACAGCTTTGCCCAAGGCAGGCAGCAGCCCAGGCTCACCGCGGATCACCCTGCGGTTTGTGGCATGTGCAGGCTGGAACTGAGCTCAAAGCAAGAGCCGGGAACAGCCCACAGCACCCCCCTGGGAGGAACACAAAGCACAGTATATTATTTCTTACAGAGGACGATCCTCAATCCCTGCCTGTACCAGGCAAGCAAAAGAACAGCCCCAGCCCTGCAGGAAACCCTGCCCCCTGCCAGACACCCCATTGTCCCCCACACCTCGCTTCCAACTGCACTTGCAATCCAGAAAGCTGTCTGTTGTCCTCTCCGGCCACCGCAACATGGCACCTGAAATACCCTACAAGTCAGACAGACAGCCCTGCCTGGGGATGTTTTAATTATCATTTCCCAGGGCTGCCGAACCGGTGGGTGAGAGCCCGGCGCTGCCAGAGCTCAACCCATGCTGTGAGCAGGGCTCAACAGAGCTGTCACAACGGCTCTTCTGTCCCCATCATCGCTCCCGATGTGACTTTCAGGCAGGTAAATGTACTTCAGAAAACCTCTGTGCTGAAAAAGGCCTTTCTCACCTTAGTGCTCAGTGGAAGCAAATATAATAGTACTGCTATTGCAAACAGACCTTCAACTGTAATCCAAGTTTCCAAACACATTTCTAGGCTTTCAGCACTGAGTATCTGCTTCAACCACATAAGAAAGCCACCGGCACTATTTGCAATTGCAACTCAATACATTTCTAGAAGTTGAAAAGTTTTGTGTCTAACTTAAAAACATTATTTGGATTTTTTTGTTCAAGACACAAAACCTGCATTATTCTTAAAATTTTCATCTCAGGTAGTTACCTTTTTGGAAAAAGCCAGTGTCACGCTCAAATAGTCTGTAAAACTAGGAACAGCTTTTCCAGAGTCTAATTCAGTGACTTTTCAACCTCTTCACAGCAGATAACTAAAACCCATTTACAGAAATACCAGCACCCTGTAAAGCTCTCGAATACTTTGTAGAGAGCTACGGTACCAGCATCAGAGGCAAAGCTTTGTGGGCAGCAGGTGTTAGGCAGGAATTAAACACTGTGGGGAAGACAGTCACTTAAATACCACTCTTTTTGCAGGCAGATACTAAACCCTCCAATTCTTTCTGCATTACATTCACAGAAGTGCAACTCCATCCAGAAGCTGCTAACACAGATAATACCAGTTAATGTTCCTGTGCATAAAATCAACATACAAACCATACCAAATCCCTCTGTCTACAACAGTTTAATACGTTTAAAATATATAAATGTTATAGTATGACTATGCATCGTATATTTGTTTTGGGGTTTAATTCCCATTAGTTTGCTATCAGAATAGTCTGATGAAAATATCAACTTGACTCCAGAGCTGCCGGTTCACAGAATCACACTGGGAAGTTAAATATTTACAGTAAAAAAAAAAAAAAGCAAATATTAAACATGACAGCAAAATGCCATGAAGCTCAGCTGAAGCCTGCAGAGACTACGGCAAACTTTCAAATTACAATTACAAAACGTTGTTCATGAATCTGGCATCCTCAGTCCCATATTTGAAGTTTTTCAAACCAGCTTCATGCTTTGAGCATGCCCACTGCTGTTCAGCCTGGAGAACCTCAGCTCAGTTTTGGTAACCTCCTTGCTGCCTTCCTGAGTGCTTTCAGCCAAATCCACTCAAAAGCTCTGAGGGCGTCTCCCTGACCTGTCATTTTAAAAATGTTACACAGACTTCTTTGCATCTTTTCACTTGTTTCTTTCTCCATCCTTGTGAAATTTAGACATCTCAATGCCATCATTCAAAAACTTCACAGGTTTGCCCTTCAACGCTACAGCATGGACGAAGGTACATTCTCCACAAGATCCAGAGACAACATCATGCATGAGTCTTGGACAACCACAAATCCCCCTTGCATTTCTGACAATATTACTGTGGCCTCCAGTTACTTACTGCTGTATCAGAGCAGCCCATGTCACTTGGTGTTCACAGCATCACTGGTGCTGTATCTTCTGCTTACATTTGCCAGAGACACCTATGTTTGCCTGAGATGTTTGCTTTACACTGTCAGCATGGCCAAGAGCAGACTGTACCATGGACTGTAACTTCACTAACTGAAACCAAAAGCTCCCAGGGCTCTGTTGTGCAGAAAGTCACTGGGGCAGAGGAGCGCGTATTGCCATGCCCAGCAGCACCCTTCCTCTCCTTCAGCCTCGAACTCTTGGCCCAAAATTATTTTTGATAAAGGAGCAAGACCATAAATCAAGCAGAACTCAGACCAGCAGCCTTTTGCTCACAAGGTTAACACAGCACTGCAGGCAGCCAGCATAATACATGGAAATTGTCAGCTGTGTCCCATGATGCCATCATAAAGTTAAACCCAGAAAGAAGTGGAGTCACATACACAACCTTCAAACCAATCATAATTCTGTGCTTCATGTCGTTAGTCACTTAACAAAGTGTCAACTTGCGTGTTTTGCTGCACCAGGCTGAGCCATCATAAATTGTTATACAAATAATTTCAATTCACTGTGAAAGGTAGTTAAAGAAGTTGCAAGAGAAACTGGAAATCAAGAGAAGGAAGATCTGGACTGTGGATTGATGTTTTATTGTCTTTGCTGTTTGTGATAAAAATAACGGTATTTTTTTAATTCCTGAAAGTGACACAGATTCAGAAAGTTGTCTTGCTTCATAACTGGTGTCGCAGATAACAAGAACTTCAGGGTTTCCTCCTGGAGCCTCAATTATCATCTTCACATTTTAGAAAACCTAGTCCTAGCACATGATCTGAGCATAAATCACTAATTCTACAAGGGCAAAAATCCCTCAACATAGTTTTCTCATATTTTAAGATTTTTTTTAGGTTGGCAAGACTCATGCTGGCTGGACATTTGAAGGCTGCATCTGCAGTAGCACATGGAACAATGACCACTTTGGCCAGTTGTAATCATTTAATGAGAATTTGGTAGCATCTGCCTTGAAATGAGGCATCACCTAACACAGAAAGTTGAACTGTTTCCACAGGATTACCAGATTTAGATTTTTCATTAGCTCCAAGCTATTCACTCTGTTTTCTTCTTTGCTATTCCATATTTCAGTAGTTTTAATGAATTTAACAGTAGGACAAAAAAGAATTTATGCTATATTTTTATGTATTTAAGATGTCTCTTAAAAGTATCTGCCAGAAAGCAATGGTATGGATCGCCCTGGGAGGGTCTCTGACAGGGCAACATGGTAGGAGGCTTTTCTGCATTTCACACGTAGAGACTCATCAGTCTGAGAGCATTTTGTCCAGAGGCATTTGACAGGGACACATTTCAGAGCAGGGAAAGGGGGTATAGAAGAAAGGAACACATATGTGACACTACATATGCATGTTACAGAGACACGTATACAACTTGCCCACCACCTTCACACTTCACACACAATTACCTGTCAGACCCCTGAGTTTCAGCAGCAGAAGGCAACATTGCATAGAGCTCTTCATGACAAAGATAGGGCTGTCCCTGCCATGTGGGATGCAAAACAACGTTTCAGTATCTTTTTGGGCAATTAAAGTTGTAAGTTCAGTCAAGTTTGCAAATCTATGGCAAATTCATT
Source organism: Tringa solitaria (assembly GCA_026413425.1). Classification (NCBI taxonomy): domain Eukaryota; kingdom Metazoa; phylum Chordata; class Aves; order Charadriiformes; family Scolopacidae; genus Tringa; species Tringa solitaria. Next base: position 145,796,929 of record JAOXJM010000012.1, on the reverse strand, counting down.
CCTTCAGGGGTTGGTGCTTTTTACACACAGCCCAGTGCAGAGGCAGCACAAAGCTGGAACATCTCCTGGGGCATCTCCCACCATTCATCTGCAGTTGACCTCCTGCTGATTCAAGCCTGGGAAGCGTTTTGGGAGTAACCCAGGGAAGGAGTAAATTGAGGGGAAAAGGTCTCCATCATTTCTAGAGCATCCACACTGTATTCTGCAGGTATCACACAAACATCGTGGTGCCAGCTGCAAGAGCTTTCTGACCTTGCTATAATTCCTTAGGAATGCAGCCTTCAGGGGTGAAGTACCTTTTTTTTTTTTAATTATTAATAAGGAGGTATCTATACTGCTTATACTGCTTATAGCAAAGTCACTGGTAGCCTATGTATTTTTATTTACAAATAAAATGGCACAATGAAGTCACAGTCATTTTCTTCTGCCCCACTCAAGACAAAGATAAGCCTGCAACAAAATAACTTGATACACAGCATGATTCTGTAGTTTTCAGAGCTAGGAGCTCTATTTCTAAATATTAATACGATGTCCCAAGCCGCAGAAGACCTTCATCCATTTTCATTTGGTTTAAACATTCTTTCCTGCAAAAGGGCAATCTCTGCCCTGAGCCCGCTCCCCACATCACCCGAGAAGCCGCCGAGCACCGAAGCCTCAAGCCCCCGTGTGACAGGCAGAGCAATGCAATATGAATTAATGGAGAGCGTCTACGCTGTTACAATAATAAAGCCTGGAACTGCTACCATGAATAAATACAGATCTGCAGCAGAAATAAATTCTTCCTGAGTCTGACCTGTGTCTCAGCAATGCAGATGAGCTGTTGGCAGACAGGGCTAACCTTTCCCCACAGCTGTAATTAGTGTAATGGATTCATCATTGCACAGAACTTTAGATTTTTTTCTTGAAGAAGAGACAAAGTCTACCATGATCCCGACTGCATTCATTATCTAAAGAAATATCAGCATCTAGATCAGGATTGGCCACAGACAGCTGTAGGTGGTTTCTCCTCCAGGTTTGTATATGCAAGACTGGGGGCAGCCCAGGAACCACCACGAAACCTGTCCCCTTCAGTGCCACCAAAAGTCTTCCCTTTCTAAATATCCAAAGCCAATCATTCTCTGGTTCTTCTCTTTCACCCCACTGTAGCTCACAGTTAACATGGCAGAGATGTAGAAAGATTAGGGTAATGAACTGCATCTCAAGCACCCAGACCTCTGCATCGCCTTCCACAATCGTGACTGGGAAGTTCACGGCTACAGTAAATTGCAATGCACCTCGGGGGTGGCAAAATGAGAAAGCATTTGTGACCTCCACAATGCCCTGATGGTTTATTGGAGTCAGGCAATAACGAGCAGCCGAACAACAGGGTGCAAGATTGCTCCAGTCACCTGCCAGTTGTCCTCAGGCTGGAAACTTATCTAACCCCAGCTAGTCCTGATGAGCTGCGTGTTAATTGTATTAGATTGGCTTATTAAATAGGTCAGGTGCTCAGGCACGCTGCTAAGCCTTCCAGCCTCCAGATGTGCTGTCTTGCTGAAGTCCTCTGAAGGAAGGGAACTGAACCTGCTGGGGAAATCACAAAGACCTAAGATAAGCCTGATTTAAGCTGGCAGCTTGCTTGCAGCTTAGCCCTGGCAGAAGGGAGCTCAGCAGAGCTGGCCCGAGGACCTGGCAAGCACCGGCCATGCTGAAGCATCCCCAGCAGAGCAAACACACAGTTAATGCAGCCGGGCTCCCCCCGCTGCACTCACAGCCACAGAAATGCTCTTAGAGCCCTCGTGTCCTCGTGAGAGGTTTTGCAGAGGTGATGGCAGCGAGTCCTCACAGCCCCTCAGTGAGGCTGGTGATGTTGGATTTGCATCTCGCTGGCAAGAAAAGAGGCAGAGAAGCAACTTGAAAATGCCATTCAATTCCCTGGTCTAGAAAAATTAAACTCTACAGTGATTATGATTGGAAATATTTCAGTAACACAAATACCACGTAAGGGTTAAAAGGAGTCCACCACATTAAAAAAAAAAAAAAAAAAGAGCTTGCTGCAGTTTTTTCCTGTGTGTAACCCTTCATGTCTACTAACACTTTGCAAGGCTTCTACCAACATCAGTCTTAATTTTTCTCACACATGAAGCAACCCTTCCAAATGCACCAGCTACACACAGCTTTGGAGCTCCGAAAAATGCAGTTACCAGCACATACCTTCAGGAGATACAGTTCTTCTTACAGAGACACTGCAGCTCTATCAGAGTCCTCTCTGCTGGTTGTTAAGCACCCAGCAGCCATGGCTGCCCAGTGGCCCAGCTGTCCCTTCCAGCCCCGGGTATCTGCACAGACCTTTCTGAAGCCATCTGAAATTTCACTGAATTTTTAGAGTTGAAAGGGACCATAGAGATCATCTAGTCCAACT
>JAOXJM010000012.1:145776517-145794428 GCA_026413425.1 Tringa solitaria | reverse complement strand
CACACTGCTTGCTCATTGTCATTTTGCTGTCTACCAGGACCCCCAGATCTTTCTCCTCAGAACTTGACTCCAGCAGGTCCACACCTAATGACAGTGCCTCGACATGTTCAGGAGCAGTTTGGGATGGTTTTCATCTCCATCCCTCTCATCGAACGTGGTAAAGGCGTTGTGGGTGGGAAGGAGAGTTGTCGGCAAGGTACAGGCAGGAACCTCAGCCGACAGACGCAGAAGGGCTCTGCTGTGGGGAAAAACCCTTCCCAAAGAGCTGTTATGTGCTGGAATAGCAACAGGGAGCAAGTCGTGGGTTTCACAGCAGAGCTGGAGCAAATAGAGTGGAAAGATCTGCAAAAGCAATGCTGGCCCAGCAGGCCCAGCAGCCCCAGCATGGCAATAGCAATAGAATTCCTGCGAGTCCCCTCAGTTGCGTGGTACCATCTATTCTATTCTTTTTCCCTGCCGCAGCTCTCCTAAAAGCCCAGAGGTACCCCGGTGTCAGGCTGCTTCCCTTGAATCATCTCCCCGGCACTGCTAATTGAGCTCAGCACACACTAATTGATCTCAGAAGGGGAGATTTTTTTCCCTCATGGCAACTCTCTTCAGTGGCAGACACATAGTGTTTAATCAAACTAAACTGATCATCTAAATATTTTAAGAAATCCACCTGAGCTCTTCTCTACTCAAGCAAATGAAAATCTATTAAGAGCATTAAAAATTCTTAAGGTGTTTTTTCTTAAGGTCTAATAAGCTCCAAACACTAAGAATCATTTCTTACTCTCTCCCCTCCCCTCTTCCCACAAAATATTACCTGTCAGTATGTCTGACCATTAGCCCAGAAAAAAAGCACAACCCAGAGCCCAGGGGAAATCTCTCTATAAATGACATAAAATAACCTGTCACACCGTGCCACCGGCTTGGCTTCGCAAGAAACCAGCCAGCACCCACCCCACTGCAAAGAGCGGCAGGGAATCCAGCACGGGGTGGTCAGAACACAGGGATAAAAGTCTGCTTTTGGGGACACCTGCTTGGGCTGCACTGCTGAAGTGGTCCTGGGGTCCCTTTTCAAGTGCAAAGGGAGCCATGGTCTTTTCCCCGTGGAGGTAGGCACCCTGACTGCATTAGGCACACACAGAGGTCGGCAGCTGGGCTGTTTGAGCAGTACAAACTGGTTGTCTTTGAGAAAAGGCAGTCAGCTAGACGGGAATGTGGCTCTCAGGCTGCCAGGCACACCACACTGATGTCCCCCGGGGTCCTCAGGGGACAGCTGGGGACCACTGCTGCAGGCACCACACCGACACACAGCGAGAAGCCACCGCTGCCCTGTAAGCACCTGCAAAGGTGAAGTCAAAGCAAGAAGCCAAGCCAGGAGCTGCAGTCAGAACCTTCACAACACGCTCATCCACCCTCTGCAGATGGAGATGCAGCCAGGAATAGGGACAGGAGGGGAGAGGGCCTGTTTAGAAAAACAAAAGTACATTTTTCTAAAATAAAGAGCTTCTGGGCAGCCGCTCTCACTCCTAACCCAGGAGGAGCAGACACAACAGCACTTCTCTGCATTAGATCGGTCTCTCCTTTTTTTAAATGCAAGAGTGCTCTCTGTTGGAGAGACACTGCCTGCTGTTCGCATCCTATGAAAACCCTGTCAGGCAGCAATCGGTCCTTTTCCAGTATCAGCAGGACAGTGGTGCCACCGGCTGCGAGTTAAAAATCAGTTTATGAAAAAGTAACGGTTTGTTCTGCATCCTAAGAAAGCATTATCTAGATTTTTTGCCTTGATAAACAAAGCAGCTCTTCTGCCCAACTCAGAGCAAAGACCATAAACAATCAGCATCCCACGGAGAATTTATTTTTTTTTGTAACTGCAGGCTACAGAGTTTCTTTCCATAATATGCAGTTATTTAAATGAGTTATAGAATCACAGAATCATAGACTCAAAGAATAAGTTGGGGTTGGAAGGGACCTTTAAAGGTCATCTATAAGCGTCCTAGTTACAGCAAAAAAGAGCATACCCCTTTGGAGCAATGGCACACCTGGTTCAGGGCAGGGACTCAGCGCCCGACAGACATCTCTCTGCTGCAGGGAAAAAAGCCCCATCGCACACAAACAGGCATCTCGGGCCCATAAAGTTTCCTTTGAGCAAGTTCCCTTCCATGAAGTTCCCTTTCTATCCAGGACGGCTTGTAAAACTCTCCCAACCAGTTCCACTGTTGCTGGTTTGCAGTGCAAGCTTACACAAAGCCTGCGGAGGTGTCCACACACAGCTTCACACAGGCGTCTCCTTTGGCACGAGCTGATGGACCCCAGTCTCTTTCACTCACTGCCCTCCATCGGTCTCCACAAGCAGCGGTTGGCTCGGGCACCTTGTGTATTTATGCAGCCTCATGGGCACATTTTGTAGCCAAGGCCAAGCTCTCTGCTGCTGCTGGCTTTGCCCAGGGCCAGCTGCCTTTGCCCAACTCACCTTACTTCAAGCTTAGCATCCTCCCCAGGAGCTGCTGGCTCCATCAACTCAGTACACAGGCTTGATGTAGATAAATTCATTATTTCAATGCATGAACTCAAGTCAAAAAATATTCTCCAGATCATCCTGTCCAATATTTTATTTTATCTTGCTTCACTCATACCCCACAGCACCTTCACCTCCTGTACAGAGAGCCTGAAGACAGAGAACGCTGCAATTATAGATCCTGCCATCTGTTAAATAATGGATTTGAGATGCATCCGCTCCAAAGAGTAGAAATGAAATCACAACTATCTCCTCCCCACTTTCCAAAACATTATCACACATGTGTTACCACAGATAAACCTTCACTTTCATCACTGACATCTATTCAGTCCCCTCGGGACATACTCTGCATAGCTGTGAAATCAGCTCTCTGGGAGGATGGCACGAAATGTTGGTCCCATAAAGAAAATGAGTCAATCAGATTTGTTAGCCAAAGAAAATTGACGTATGGAAATTCAGCTAATAATACTTTTATCAGACTGCCCTGGAAGCAAGTGCCAAGGAAAAGAGCTCTCTGGTAATTCACAAGGTCAGAAATAGAGAGACAGCCCAGACAAACTGCCAGTCAGTATCAATGCAGAGCAAAAAGTGCAAGGAATGCTACAAAAACTAAGCTTCCTCTGTCTTCTGCATATAAATCCCAATGTATTTCCAAATCAAATGATTATGCTAGCACTGTCAGATTTGCCAGGCATCTGAGGGACTACGTGGTCCAACAGAGAGGATTGCTCCACGTTGACTTTCTATCTACGTGCATTAAAAAGACATTTCAATCTCACTCTTTTACCCTCCCAATCACAATCATAAAAAAAATCTTATGTAAACAGAGATGGGCTAAAAACACATTCCTCCTCCTGTTTCCAAGGTGCCTCAGGCCCAGGTCTCTCAGGTTGCTCAGACACTTGAGTCCCCACACGGTTACTCAGCACTGAACTGCCTTTTCCAGAGCTGGACTCAACTTCTCCAAGAAAGCTATTAGTTACTGAGTTAAATTAAGCCAACCCGGAGCTAATGCTTAACCTAGAAGACACTGTCATGCTTATGGAATCAACAAGTTCATTTCAACTGATGAATGTCATTCGTCACATCAATATTTGCCAAAGGCTTAGTCCTATTATTTACGTAGTTTTATAAACACGCCTGTGGTATTCTGCAAGTAACTTTTTAACCAAGTCTATTTTCTGAAGTCTCCTTATCTAGTAAGGAGAGCTCTGCCTGCTCATTCTATAAAACTGCCTTACTTCAGTACTGTTCACTAGCAAAGAACATCTACTTGAATAATAATCTGAATAAAATAAAATACCCCAATCCAGTGTTTTTTCCTGATGCTGCCTGTCGCTGGAAGTCAAGACAGTACCAAGAGAAGTGCTGAAACCTACAGGGCAAGACGTTTGTCTGTCTAGAAACCTCATCCTGGTAAGTCCTACTGCATCACTCACACCATGCAATCCAGTTAAACAAGCATACAATTTCAGATTATGATTGCAGTAATACCTCACCACTTATTTTCAAGACGTGTTTTGTTTTTATACATCAGGTGAAAACACAATCCCGGCCCATTTATGTTGGTGGTTTGAAGGAGTTCAGAGAGCCAGAAAAATAAGCCAGGAGAGTACTTCGATTCTGTACTTTATAATTCTATTTCTACTTCCTCTCCCAATCTGCTCACACTCTCAGCACCTCTCATTTTTGTGTCTAACTTCTTTCTCAGTTTTTTGGGGGTTAGGAATGGTCCCTGAGGACTTGGAATTAAAAGGTGTGTTTCCATTTCTCTATTCTGTAAGAGCGAGCTCTAGGATATACCAGGTCAGACACTTCCTCCCTTTTCCCAGCACTTTTTCCTAGACAATTTTTCCTTCCTCCTTCCATCATTAGCTTCTTTTCACTTCCATTTCCATACCCCAGTTGAATATATTTCTTCTGTTGCAAAAACTATTTTCAGTCAACAGTGCCAGGCCAAGACTCTATTCACTAAACCTTATACTCAAGTGTCTTCGAACATTCAGTACCAAACACTACAGGTTTAAACTGTGGCTGAAGGAGACAGCACGTACACCATCCTCATGTACTTTCTCTTCTCCTTAGGGGTTAAGCATATGGCATGGAAAAGACTACAGTAAAATGAGTTTCCATTGATAAAACTGCATTTCTGCAGAACTGCATGCATACAGGAAAGAGAAACATTTGGTACTCTTGGGCACTAGTGACAAAGTGACATTTTAGTGCTGGGCCCAAGAAGAAAACTACTGCATGTGAAGGATTCTGCACATGGTTTGACCTACACCACAGTTTATTTGTAAACATTTGTTACATGTGCCAATAATTTAACTGAACACAGACTTTGTACAATTCCATGTATAATATTAACAATGTCACACTTGAAGAGCCCAACTGTACTCAGTTACAGTTGTACTTTAAAACCTTCAAAATACAAACCATTTGGAACACTGAACAAGAAAATAAAGGAAAATCCAAGAACAATGAGGAAAAAGAAAACAAAAAGTCTGAAATAATAACTCATGATCAAAAAACCTGAAAACAAACATAACACACTTTCTAATTGAACAGCTTCAGGTATATCCATCTAGACTGACTACTACTTGGGCTGTGCCAGAGCACAAAAACAATCTCTCTTCTGCAAGTTAAAAGTCTTGCTGAAGACAGAAACTTAAAACAGCTTTACAATGTGCAATGCATGTGATTTTCCCCACTGTCAATAAAACTACCTGAAGAAAAGAAATTTATTTAATTTGTCTTTATTTGCAATACAATATAAAATAGATTCTTTTGGTATGAAGATCTTTGAGATCTTTTTTTCCCCACCATATTTAAAACAAAAGTCACATACTTTGAGTAAAGCCTCTGGACCATCCCAAGCACTGGAGCTGTAGTCGAGTTTCAGGTATTTTATGGACTTCTTTGGTTGCAATCTCTTCAATAAACTTCAGATATGCAGACCCCAACATTTAAGATCCTAAACTAGTGTTGAAGCACCTAAATTAGACTGGCTTGAGTTCTAAAAAACTGCAACATATCTGAATTCTCAGCATTAACTGTAAGATTTATGGGTATTAAACAACTCTGAAGAGCAGGCTACTTTTATTTAGAAACTTTACTTTAAACAACCTAATAACAAAGGGTATCCTTCATTTAGTAACACTGAAGAATAGGCAGTGAGAACAAGAAATTTTTTATCCATTTTTAAACTTCCATACAACTTGTGCTATCATCACTTTACATACTAGTATAGACAGTGCATGGCAAAATTTGATACAATACGCCAAACTAGCTCATCTATTACAGCTCACTGTAGCACTTAAAGTAACATCTATAGTACTGAAAGTGTTAAGCCATCGCCTACTGCTTAGTTCCTCTACAGTGCTAGAAATTGGCTTAACCTCCACAGAACAATTCTCGCAGTAAATGCTTCCTCTGCCATTTCTAGCATACTGACATCCAATTCCATTTTTAATTTCTTTCGAAGGAAATAAGGCAACTTAAACAAAAACGCTATGGAGAGTATCCACATCCAGTTCAAATGCCACTGTAGTGTAAATGATCGATTTCATATAGATAACCCAGCTCTGTAATATACGTAGAATACTAAATTCAGCTGCTGTTGGTAAAATACAAAACTAAAATACATGTAGGAAAGCGGCACTGAGCAAACTGAAGTACTACAGACTTCCAGTTCCCCAGAGTGCAAGTCCCATACTTACACTTTAGGAATGTATACAAAGCAAAGGAAAAAAAGAGAATGGAATTTTCACAGTTGTAACTGAAGCCACTGCATTATCCTATAATGGTACGTTTGCTCTTTTCAAACTTCTGATGTGTTTTTTATTACAGAGACACAGAACAGGATACAAACCCAAATGTTGCCATTTTTCTCCTTGCTGTTGTCCAGCACCATCTATGCCACAGATTCTTGGTCCATTACATACTGTAGACTAGTAATGACAGGACGGTTAAGTCTCATTTTTAATTATGACTGTTTAAATCAAGGCAATTCCAGTAAAGAAGAGTTGGCAGGGTAATTTAGACAGCTGCGTTAAATCTTAACATTTTACATCTCTTGTTCTGCTTGTGTGCTAAATGGGACAGACTTCTTTTAAGCTGGCAAGAAGTTAATGTCTAATATAAACAAAGTGAAATCATGCTACATAAAATCATCCCCTACAAATAGAGCCAGAACATGATTTTAGATGAAACAGCTTACTGTTAATGTTTGTCAATCAACAGCTGTTCAAGGAAAACAGATTCAGAAGTCTCTGCCTACACATTCTCTGCTGTTATCTTCCTTTGCTAATGAGTGTCATGTGAAAAATCAAAAGCTCTGTTCTTTCAAATGTTAATCAACAGGACAGACGTTGTTATCTGCCTCATACTCAACTTACACCAGGAGTTTTCCCGCAGCAATCATCACCAGCTTCAAATAACAATGAGGGATGAACTCCCAGCATGATCAAGTCTCAGACACTTCTGGTTTCATACAAAGAGCAAGATGAATCTTATCATGAAGAACCCCCTGAACCACTTCAGCCCTTCCATAATTCCACACCTCCATCGAATTTTGCCAGAGATGAAAGTGCACCACTCATCTTCAAAGTGGCCTTAAGTCATCAGCAGGCCTTTAAGTCTTGCACTAACTCAGCCTCCTATGAGCATCCAATCTCTTCCCATTGTACTGATTTGTCAAAGCCTCAGCGTTGAGCTCAACTACAGAATTCAACAAGTCTTAATGCCCCATATCATCATGATACTTTTTTTTTAAAGAGTAGGTATCACTGAGCTTTCAGAGGAAGAGCCAAATCTCTTACCTTTATACAGAAAGATTTTCAGTAATACAGTACAAAACTAAACAGAATTTATGTTTGAGTAACGAACATAGAAAACTACTATTGCCATTTTGTGGTGACAGCATAGAAATTTAACAATCATCAGAAAGCCTAGAAAGGGCATGTTTAGTTATAAAAGAAAGATTGTCTCAAGATAAAAATAGTGCTGACAGCTAAAAAGCTCTCTGTTGCAGCAAGATATGCAGTAATGAGTAACAAGTTCTAGACAGTTTAAGCACTTCCCCAATACTGCAACACAACACATTTTTGTAACACTACTTTTACATGGGTTATGCTGCAGCAGCAGTACACTTCTTAGTGGTTGGCACTAGGAATTAACCGTAATAGAAGAAAGGCATTCAGTGATCAATGCATGAGAATCCCTATTTGACCTGTTCCTTAGGTGTGGTTGAAAAAAACCGAGGAAGGAGACCATCCGTTCCATTCAGATAATACACCTTCTTTGAACATGAGATTCTTGGCGGGAAGCGGAACACCCATATCTGCAGAAAGAGGCTGCAAAAGTGAACTTGAAGAACCAGCATCATGGAGCTGATCCAGTGTTGAAATGCCTTCCTAAAAGCAAAAAGAAGAGAAAATAGCGTCTTAAGGAAAAAAAAAAAAAGAAAGACAACCAATGAAGGATTTAACAGGTAGAATATGACAGGCTAATCCAATCTGCAAATATACTTAGCGTTTCTGAAGCGTGTTACTTTAATAATGATTTACTAAATCATTATGGAAGTAAAACCAGAAGAAACAAGGCGAAGCCTGAAAAAAACATACAGCTGCCTCAGATGCATCTGTGGATGCATAATTTAGCTTCCAAGAAACCTTCAGGAAAGTCTGAGGCTTGAAATTGAAGGAAAGACCTAGCAACATTTATGTAAAGCTATAAAGTCTTCACAACAGCCATCATAATGCTATTTATCCCATACTGTGCTAAGAGCTACACATATATTTGGAGGGACTGATTTGACCATATTTTGAGTAGTTTTATTTCCCAGATGTTTTGTTTTCTCAGCTTAAAAATCACTTCAGCACCGTCTTTTTTTCCTCTCTATGCAGATCACCATCAAGAAAAGCATATCTCAGATATAACACCTAAGAGATTAGGACAGGAGTCACTTGAGACTGTTTGACAGATGATTTCAAGGTTTCTAACCTACTGGGAATTTCCAATAGTTTCATTGTCACACCATCCATAACACTACCTTTTTAAGTAACCTGCAAGTTCCTTACCTTATTGAAAATATAGAATTTTAGAGAAAAGTGCCATAAGACATAAGCAGCTAAGCAGATTCCATGTTACATGTGGACATGCCTCGCTGATATATATTTCCATGCAGAATTACAGCAGGCTGCAGACCTGCCATTCCTCCTTGATTGCTACACAAGAGCCCTTTTCTCTATCTATGATCTTAAAAAAACCCTCCCAGAGAATGCAGTTTTACATATTTATATTCATTTAAGTTTCAGAGGATCTTAGGACAAGTGCAAAAAGTAACTGGTATGAAATACTTATTGATGTATTTTATTTTTTTCTAAGGGAATACAGATGACTTGAGATGCAGATAAAGTCTCAAAAGATTAGCACATCCATGGTTTGCAGTAAATCTCCCTAATATATTTAACATAAAAGCATTCAAGTAACCAGCAGAGTAGGCTGTGTTATAGCACAGGAGTGAAAAACAGTTTTGCTGTGCAAGTCCCATAAAATACAACAAAACTCATTACACACAAGATACAACCACAGAAGCCAAGGAAAAAGTATTAAATAAGGCTAGAAAAGGGGCAGGGAAGCACTCTGCTGACAGCAGAATGAGGTTGATAATCCTCTTAATACAGTTACCATTTAAAGAAAAAGCAAATAAAACAAACCATGTATGTTTCCATACAGCCAAGAATGGCGAGTAGGAGGGCAAAAGAGAACAGACCATACAGAGTTATTTGCGTCTGGATTATTGGTCCTTACCTGGAATGAATGGACAAAATTAAGGACCTGAAGAGACAGCTTTCTACTGGAATGTAGGAGTTTCTGGAGGCTGTCAAAAACAAAAGAGAAGAAGCTATGTCCAAGGCACACTAATTTTTACTAGTGAAGTACCACCATGGTAACTTGCTCACAAGCAACTCTAGTAGTAGTTGACATCATGTGACAGTTAAAAGCTTTCACACAGAAAGCTTGACAATATTGTCATCACTGAAGAGGTGCTCGACTTCTCTCATCTGCTATTGAGTCCAGTCAATAAAGGGTATTTTTGCTATCATTTACACCATGCTAAAGTGAAACCACTGCAATTGAAAAAACACTGTTTTACATAAGACATATTCGTATATTGGACTTTATCACGTCTCATTCTTATCTAGGTCAGTCTAGTAACGTGGCTTTTAAGAAGCAGATTAGTGACACACTGTTAAAAAGCAGGTCAACTACTATAATAAAATCCTTAAGCCATGTTTTCAAGCAGCCTAATTTTTGGTCTCCAGAACGATACCCTAGAAAAAAGAAAAAAAAACCCCACAAACAAAAAAGCAAACCCCAAAATCCCACTGCTGATAAAGTAATCTTTCATAAAGAAAAGCTACAGTAAAACTCAGACCTTGATCATAACCCATGACTAAACTTAGCAAATAAGGTTGCATAGTAAAGACAATTCCCACAAAAGCTAAATGCATTTTACATCAAAGCATTACCAGTAAGCTTCCCCCAGAACAGGGGTAAGCGGGTTAGGAGGAGGAAAGAAAGCTTGTGCTAAGCTAGGAAGGGGAAATCAGTAGCAAGTCACACAAATTTACTTTCTTTCCTGATCTGTTCATAGACAGTTTAATACAAAGAACTCATTTTCATGTTGCAGAAACTACAAAAAGCCAAATCTTAATCTTAGCACAACTAAGGACTATTAGATTATATATTATAGCTGGTATCTACGAGCCAAAAAGCAAACAACTTACACACTAGAATTAGGTACTCTATGAAACTTCGCTCAGTTCTGCTCCTATAGTCATCGAGTTGTAGGTGTCATTTTTGCAGAAGCTCTGGATGTAACACATACAACCTGTTAAACCTGTAGCTGATAAATTATAGCTCACCTTTCTTTTCTACACAATCCGTGAGTGGCAATTTTTCTGCAGACTTTCTGATTCAACTCAGAGCTGAAGAGTGGAATGCCAAAGCATAATTCCAGGGGAACCCACTCCAGTTCTGTTGTGGGAACTACAGAAAGAAAACCAAGAGACAATCAAAAAGGCAAAGCAAGAATATTGATCCCAGAACCAGTCATGTCAGATCAGGCTCCACTGGACTGTTCATACTTTTTAAGATAGTTCATCTACTGAACTCCTCAAAGATTTAAAGGAATCTGAATTTTAAGGAAGAACAGTTAGTGTTGATTATTGTCTGGGATAGTGAGTGCAGACAACAACATGTTCAGATCCTTAAAATGAAGATATCTCATTGGACCGAAAATGTTTAGTACAAGCCATTTGTCATGTTTTTACCTTCAAGGCTTTGCTTGACTGCAGAATCCACTGGAGTTTCTTCTATTACCATCTCAAATGATTCTGTGCTCCCGTTTACATCAGATCCCGATACTAGCTCGGCCTCTCCTAAAGGTAAAGTAATTCTTACATAAACATGCAGATGAATATAAGTTTAGTTACCACCTGATGTAAGGAACATGACACAAGCTTTGCCTAAAGACCACATGGCTATAAAACTGAAGGAAGGGATATGGAGAAACACAGGGTCGGATTCATTTCAGGACTAAAGAGTCACTTAGGGATCCTCCACACATTTATGAAAGAATAAGTTCTGGAATATAAAAATGACAAAATTTACTTTTAATATTTTGGAATTATTCTTTTTCTTCTGTTGACTGTTTTAGTCCAATGATTTTTCAGTCTATATTTACTATTTCTGAGCTAGTAACAAAGATAAATTAGGAAGTAAGCCTACGCCAATAGATTTACACTCAAAATGGGTTCCTATCTGTGTTGGATAGTAATTTGTAGAGTTCCAAATCAAAACATGTAATCTTTTGTTCACTTTGCTAAAGTGATTGTATGTGCAATTATGGGAACACAGCCAAAAAAAGAAAATTATTGATAACTAACCTCTTCCATCAGAAGCATCGCTCAGCTTTCTGTTAGCATTCCGACTTGAAGGGTTGAGCATCGTGACATAGCCACAAAAATGCTGCAAGTCTACTTTGTTTCTCAGTATTTTTAAAGCTGTATGAATGCCCATGTTCACACGAGAGAAATCTAGAAGGAAACAACACATATTCCAACTTACTTTACAAGAAGCCTCCTCCATAACCGTATAGCTCATCTCTAGATCAGGCTAATTTTTTAATCTAGATTTTTCTCTCTTGTAATGCTCCAGCTTAGTGATCACGTTGGTAGATCTGCGATAACACATAAGTGATCACAGTCTTCCCACACCAAACACTAACTGGCATTTTATAGTACAGTAAAAGAGCCACAGAGAAAGAAAAAAACAAACAAAAGATGATCACTCTCTCACACACACCGACACATACAGACAACAGAGATGGAAGGGTTCAGCTTGGAATCAGACATTCAGCTCTTCCAGTGCCAGAGTCTTTTATGGCAAATTCCATACAAGAGACATGTTCCACATATTTGAACTTAGGAAGAATCAGAATACAGTATTAGAGGTTAACAAGTAGTTTCAACATTGAGTTGTTCATGCTAGAACTTAAGAGATTCTGTCTTCAAGATTTTCTACCTAGCATTGGGTCAGAAGAAAACAGACATCCCAGAGAGAGCAAAGATAAAAATAAATAATTTTGAATCTAGTAAAAACTAAATTAGGAATATAGGTTTACTTCTAGCTGGCCCAGACTTTTCTGAGTAGTAGCTTATTTTAGATTTCATACCTGGAAATTCATACTTTCATGACAGCTCTCAGGTGTGAAGGCTATGGCTTCAACTACCCAAAGTTGTGCCCTACTCATCAAGGAGTATTTCAGAACATGCTAATTCCCATCTAATCACTTGAACTAAGCAGACTTTGAAGGAATAGGAGATTTTGTTAGCAAAGCTCCTCCTGAGCAAAAAACCTCCATAATAGTTCCTAGTGCTAATAATTAAGACAGTCATTTAAATTTAAATGAAGATAGTTTGTTCAGTTTCAGTCTCACCTGTCTTACAGTTAGAAGATGCTGAACACAACACACAGATTTATTTCTGCAGTTAATAAATATGCTAGTTAATAAGAAAGTACACACAAATAAAGATTTGGAAGTATTTGTGGAAGGTACTTTTTTTACATCTGTGCTAGGAGAGAAAAGAGGTCAAAAACCACATTCTACTTAGGACAGAGAAGATAGAAAGGAGAAGACCGTATCTCCAAGCTTAGAACAGACTTGTCAACCATTTAAATGTTGTTTCGATTTTCTCATCTAACTTGACTCGTAATTTCAAGAAAATTTGTATTAAAAGGATTATCGCAACCTTACTGCACAAGGTAACATGCAAGAAAATTAAATAGGGTGGTGTAGAGATTACATTAAAGACAGTCAGTTACCTCCCTGCTGCTCAGCTTCATCAAATGGGAAAGGTATATGCACTGTTTCTCCCATTCCGTGCATGCCATGCCCCTGAACATCAAGAAATTTCATTAGAAACAGAAAAATACACTCATCAGCTTAGTCCTACTTGTGCTCCCTTTTAAGGAGTATCAGTCAAGCTGATGAAACAAATAAGCAGATTATTAAAGTTCTTGCTTAGCTGAAATAACTAATCTTCCCTTCCCCCTAAAATGCATGTGAAGTTAGACATGAAGTTAGACTTTAGTGAAAATGAGCAATTTTTCTCTCCAATTACTAGTTATAAATAGATTTCATTACCAGCAAGCACTTTTGGAGAAAAATGGAGTTTACACCCTTAAGTACAGAACATTTTTGAGCAGTCAAGGCTGTCACAAGTGGGCCTTAGAGAATGTGTAATTTTATGTTTGTTACAATACAAAACATATTTATTTGAATGATTAATTCTGCGAGTTCAGCTGAAATGATGAAACAGAAGAGGAAGTTATTTTACTTATCCTAAATAGACAAACTCATCCTACTTTCGCTGTTTGTGATAAAGAGCATGTTTTGCTATAATTTACTATAAAAGCTGAATAGCAAGCACTCTGAAAAGGTGCATTTCTAAATAACAGTTCATACTCCCAGCTATCTTATACCCCTACTGTCTAAAAAACTTGTGGGCTCTTCACTTTCATTCTAGTTTCCTATATCCCTAACACTCTTATAAATTCACATCTCATTTTTAGGTGGCAAAACTCTACTATATCTGCCCATAATACAATAATGCATACATCACATGTCTTCACTACCACTGAATCACAGCAGCACCGGCTATAGAAGTTAAACCTATTTCTCAGCTCTCACCAAAAGTGTAGCTCTCCTACGTTGTTAATCTCCTCTACCATGTAACAGCTTAACTCCAAAAAATATGCATGTTTTCGTCATTTATACAAAGCACTCTGTACCTGAATTAGAACAGCAGAATGCGTTAAAGCATCATTCAACATTGTGAGCACATTTGAAGTAGGAACTACTCCTGGGTCGTGACCCCAAGACGTGATTAGTAAGCGATCATAACCCTAGAAGAGAGAGAAATTTGGGAGAGCAATTGATCACTGCAAAGACGAGAATTCCAGTCACAACCTCTATATACACAAAATCACATACAGCTCAAAGTTTCAGATCAGAACATGGGACCGGCTGAAAAGGTCATAACAGGTAGTACTACATATTGTGCTTATTCTTCCTATTTCCAGCCACTGCTACAGCCAGGCTACTGGGCTAGGAAACCTTTTTTCCAACATAGTGCAACCTTTATTTAAACTGCAAAAGTCTCTATCACAGATTTCTACAGTGGACAAACTGGAAGAGATCATCTCAGCCATCTTCTAAACCAGTTATACATAGAGACATCCTTTCTTATGTGATACTAGAAAAAGCACAATACACTAAGTCTCCATCTTTTTATATATCTCTTCCACATCTTTGTAACACACTCTAGGGATGGGCTTACAAGCTTAAATTCACAATCACAGTACCACATTTTACACTAAAATTGCAAGGGGTGGCATCAAATACACTGGAGTCACATTGTGACAAGAAGAGAGACTTAAGTAGCATTCCTTTTTCAGAACCTAGAAAAAAAAAAAAAAGACACAAACCAAGATGCTACACTACATAAAACTCACTTCCAGAAAAGGTACATCATCTACAATGAATTAGACCTCTGACTTCAACTGTCTACAGCCTATCTTTGAAACGTCTGGAGAATGAAGGGAGAATAAATCCACCCATACACCACCTGAAAAATGTCTGGAAGTTTTCGAAGACGTGTTCCTTTCGAGAGCAACAGAGAGGGTGGTCCTTGTCCAGTTATGTGGTAAATATACAGTTTGAACCAAACTGAACTGACTTCTGGTATGGCAGGTCCAATATGCTGAAGACAGATTATTCAAGAAATCAGGAACAACTTAATATTGCAACTGTTATATATATACAGTTATCATTTAAAAATCAACAGTTTTAAAGAAATACAAATCCTGTTCAAATGTATCACTCTACTACTGATATTATAGAATCATATTCTAGATCCTTAGTCCTGTATTGCAAGACTCTTGACAGAAAGGTGATATTTCTATGAATGTAATAAATTCAAGAACAAAATCTCTGTCATTGACTCTACTTGAAAAAATAAATTGTTAATAAGTTAAGCTTAATTTACTAAGTACTCACGGTTTTCCTCACTAAACACTTTTTTTTTTGATGGAAAAAGTATTTTACTATTCTACACGCCAATACTTGAGACATTTAAAGTAACATCTAAAAGATGTATCCTAAACAAAGCTATTAAGCAGATATAATATTACTAGACACTGGGGTGAAAAAAACCTTAGTATTTTTTCACCTGCGGTGTACAGCTGCTAATAGGTCGAATTTCATTGGTGAGCGGTGCCATGGAAACCAGCAGAGTATAATTTTTGTTGAGAACTCTGCTGCAGGTAGCTGGATCTAAGCCAAGCAAACTCTCACACCGTAAGAGATCCAAGGGAAACCCTGTATCGAAAAATGTAAATTATCACTTCAGATGGAACATACAACCGAAAATATGATTTCAGAATTTCTATTCTCCCGTTTCCACAACCAAGTTTTACATTATTGGAGTGAATTTTAATAAATCTGTACATAGTTTTAACAATTCCAGTCATACAGGGTTGTCTGGCACAGAACTACAGCTTACTCCTCACCAACTAACTGATCCCAGGAAACAAGCACCAAGATACCAAAGAAGTTAGTTAAGGGTTTTTGAAAAATAATTTTAAAAAAATGTATCCCCATTAGAAAAACACACTCCTTTTCATGACTTGAAAAATGTTTCTTTGACAGAAGAACTCTAAATAAACAATGACTCCTTCATTATGGCCTTCAGAAGCACACAATTCGAAACCGATCTCTTCCTCAAGTTCAGCTTGTCTTGTCATCATTATGCTTTAATCTGTTGCTTTGGATGTTAAATCCGAGTTTTGGCAACCAAATCTCTCATTCAACAGGCAAAACCAGTAATGCAGGTTCAAAGGATGATGAAAAAGTGAGTTTTGGCTTCAAAATATTTTTAAGCAAGCAGGATACGGACTGCTTTCTGCAATAGCAGCTTAATCAGAAAGCTGAGTCCATGGCAGATAAGTAAACAACCTGAGAAGAATTTCCTCAGAAGTGTCAACAGTACCGTTATTTGGCTGATCAGGCTGTACAGCTTGTGCCCCCAGGTCTTTATTGTGTCGCAAAAACAGTATGGTGTTTCTCAGTGTAAGTGCATGATCAAAGTACCGCTGTGCTTCCCCTTCACCTGTGCTTTGAACCTAAACAAGAAAACAAAATTAATGCATACAGGTGGCAGACTGTTTCCATCTATTACACAAAAGGAAATATTAACAAATTAGCATTTTAAAGCTTTGTGACTGTATAAAAACCTTGCAGGTGATATGCAAAGGTGATTTACCACAACTATTAGATGAAAAGTGAGTCTTGGTCATGCTAGTCACAGTCAAAAAGGTCACAAAGACAGTATCTATAAATCAGAACTACAACTCCGTCCTTAGGTAAAAGTATTTAAATGCCCAGTCATCCTGACTGGTACAAAATGATACAGCAATTAACAGCAGCCGTCCTAATAATTTGACAGTTGTCTTTCTAGAATAACCTTTAAAACATGGATAAGGTTAAACAACCCAGCACACAATGGTCAAAGCTTCCTACAAAAACAGTGTGGAGTCTTTCAGAAGTATTGACAACTTACTAAAAAGAAAGTGATTTCCATTGAACAAGCCCTAATGCAGGTAAGTGCACACATAAACTTGAGCAACAAGTGTACGAAGATGATCAATAGACTGGAGCATCTCTCACAAGGAAACGCTGAGAGACCTGGGTCTGTTTAGCCTGGAGAAGAGAAAACTGAGAGGGGACCTCATCAGTGCTCATAAATATCTAAAGGGTGGGTGTCAAGAGGATGGGACCACTCAGTGGTGCCCGATGACAGGACAAGGGGCAACGGACACAAGCTGGAACACAGGAAATTCTGTCTCAACATGAGGAAAAAAACTTCTTTACTTTGAAGGTGCCAGAGCACTGGAACAGGCTGCCCAGAGAGATTGTGGTCTCCTTCTCTGGAGATATTCAAACTCCCCCTGGATGCATTCCTGTCCAGCCTGCTCTAGGTGACCCTGCTTTGGCAGGGGGGGTTGACTAGATAATCTCCAAAGGTCGCTCCCAATCCCTAGCATTCTGTGATTCAGTGAAATGTACTTCATTAACTCACTTTGCTAACCAGACTCACATTCATATACGTGCACAATGTGTCCCTGAAAGTCACTAGGAGGTATAAATGCTGTGAATAAGAAACATTTTAACTGAACCACTTTGGTTCAGAATGATAAGGTGCTTGTTCTTATCATTGTATTGCTAAATAAGCAGTTTTACACAATAAAAACACCAAGGGTTTTGGCCCCTTTAACAATTCAAGTTCTGAAAAAGCATTTGGTCAAACAGTAACAAATTACCTTTTCCAGCTCCACCAAGAAACTGTCAAGACTCTCATCTGACAGTTTCCCAACTTCAAACATAGTGACTGCATGACTTTTCAAGTTCTGGAAGAACAAAACAAAACCATCTAAATTCTTTGAGAATGGAATGTACAAGTCAAAGTTTTATTAAGCAAAAACATTTCTTAACAATAAAATACAGATGTTCTTCTAAAAATTTACAGCTGTATTATATTGAAGTCAAAGTATTTTAAATCTATACATATTCATTCTTGGTATAATACACTGAAGAATTTTGACATACTGGTGAAAGATTTCGCATCATTAAAAAGGCAGTTAGAGTACAATCAAACAGGAAGCCAATACGCTTTGTGTGTCCACTGGACAGATTCAGGCTGCTCACGCTGGCTGTTTCAGCTAATAAAAAAAAAACAAAAAAAAAAATATATGATCACATTTTTTTTATTTAAAAATAAA
>JAOXJM010000012.1:145692070-145776417 GCA_026413425.1 Tringa solitaria | reverse complement strand
AGCTAATAAAAAAAAAACAAAAAAAAATATATATGATCACATTTGTTTTATTTAAAAATAAAATTACCAAGTTTAAGTCAGATCTATTAAAAAAATAAAAAAGAAAAAACCCGCTATTTATTATTATACTGACTAGAACTGAATTCCCTTATCACTACTGAACTACTGATTGACCTAATTCAGAGGTTGGTATCTTTGTGTCGATCGATAACCATAACACAGATCAGCCTCATCTTCGGGAAAAAAACTATTTGGGTAAAGAATTTTAAACCAAAGTACACACCACCTCCCCCACTGCATATTCCATATGAAAAAAGGATCTACATAATCTGTGTTTTATTTGTTGTATTTGTTTCTTCTTTTCAGCCTATGGCACTCTAGAAGTATTTAAAAAAAAATGATCCTATTGTATTATAATTTACTGTTAGTGCTAACCTGGATCATCTTGACTGTTGGTATCTGTATCTGTGGCTGATGACCCAGCTTCCTGTATAGGACTTCTGTTTTCCCCACTGTCCCATGAAAGCAGCATCTTTTGAGGGTCCAAAGTACTCCTATTAATGTGAATTAAAATCCACATCTTTCGGTCACAGTAGTACCAGAGAAGTATCTCTGCCTTCCACTGCTAGTAGTCCATGCACAGGAATACCCCATTCATGCCTTTCAATCTAAGCCCTAAACCAGTCAAGCTTGATGTTCCTCAGACTCCTGCTTTAGATTTGGGGATTTGAAAATACCGGATTTTGAAAAAGAGACCTGAAAAATCAAGCCACCATTACTGAAAAAGAATCCAATAGAAAAAAAGTCTAATTCACTTTATCATCACAGTCTGAATTAGCATTAAAGATGACTCAGGCATAGCAGTCATTTTAAATGGCTTAATAGATATTGAACTAAAAGTGCCTGACGATTCTTAATTAATGCACCTTGGCACTCCAATTTGGAGAACTCCTTGTTGACTGGAGTTAACATCACTTTCCCAGGATTTGATATAGATATACACATATGCCAGTGTCAATGTCAGAATTGCAATGGTACCTGACAGCAAGCAAGCAAACTTTATGTCCATGTTCACTGAGAGCAGTGCCAAGAGACACTGTCTCTGTACTACCACAGGAACAGCTGCTATTTCTGGCCCCAGGAGTTCAAAGCAAATGTATACTTGCCTGTTTCAAAAGCAAGCAATTAGGCATTTAAAGGTCAAAAAGCCAGTTGTAAGTAACAGCAACAAAAGTAATACATTGAACTTAAAAGCTAAATTATCACTCCTTATCCTTCCATTAAAAAGAGGATCAAGTATTCTTGTCATTATACGTGTTAGAAAGCCAAGAGAGATTCGCTGTTGCAGAAGTCAAAGAAAGCAACCAATAGCTTTACAATCGGGTTCTATCTTTCTCTTCAATGAGAAAAATAAGCCTTGTGAAAGAATGAAGGCACTTACTTCAGTCTGTTTACCGAAGGGACATTCTTCCATGACGGATGAAGATTATCCAGGTTTATTACTTGGCCTTTTTTATGAGCAAAGCCTAACCGACAATACATGGACACAGCATTCTGAAGAAACACACATACATGTAATAAGGAACTGCTATATGAAACCAGGTTGCAAGACAGTGAACTTTCCACATCAAGTTCAACAGATGCATTATAAGCACATACCTTTACTAAAGATAAGTCAATCTCTAGGACATTTGCCAGCTAAGAAAAAAAAAAACAAAAAGAAAGAAGAATCAACAATAGAGAATTAACAATGCAGGGTGATTCATCACTTGTGGACTTCATCTTTTATTTAATTGTCTTTCCATCAGATGGAATTGTTTCACTAAATTGAAGGTACTCCTTTAAGCCTGAAGCTGGATGTTACATTCAAAATAAAAACCAGCTTGCATCTGGCAGTACCTCTAAATAAAACCACTTGATATGGATCCATACCTCAGCAGTTTGCTTTGGGCCCTTTCAAGTTTTCCTGTCTCACAGAATGGTTTGGGTTGGAAGGAACCTTAGAGATCATCTAGTCCCAACGCTGCTATCTTGGGCAGGGACACCTCCCACGAGACCAGTTTACTCCCTGACACAGGGAAGTTCTACTTACCTCTGCCACATTAGTGTGTTCATCTATTGAAACAAATATCTTGTACAGGAGTGTTTCAAAGTAATCACCTTGCACTCTATTCATCACAAAACCTTCAAGTGGTGGCACTAAAAAGAAGAATTGCTTGCAATATTACAATTCAGTAACAAACTTTATTAAACTGAGACCATATAAAACCAGAAAGATAAATTTACATTTTTTTTTAGGCTTCATGGTAGCTGTAATTTTCTAGTCACAAAATAAAAACCTAAAGATAGTATACATGGTATTTAAAATTTTCCCACTCCTTAAGAAAAGTAATGGTTGTCAATGTGTTTTCTTATAAAAACTAAATCCACTCTACCCTGCATCGTAATCTTGCAGTCTCCAGCTCATCCACTACAGATAATTTCCAGACACCCAGCCATAAAACGATTTTGTAATGTGTATGCAGATTAAACCATGGCTGACCGGAGTGGGACACAAAAAAACACCCCACACACACACTCCACAGCTGAGACTCCCAAAGCTATTACCTAAGCAGTAATTCTCTTATATTTGGAAGACTTTTACTTAACTGATCTCTACTACAGCAACGACAGGCTCTTCTGAATGGCCTGGTTCCAAATGATTTATGTCTTTGTGGATTACGCTGAATTCAGACCCCCCCCAAGACCCACCATAACACGAGTTGTTCAAAAGGGCAGCCACATGCTGCACTTGTGCCATGTGTTTGAGCTCCTACACAAAGTCAGCAGGTGACTAAAGGAGGTGACAAGATCATGAAAGATGGTATTGATATCTATAAAAAAAGTTGTATCTGTCTAGAAAATAGAAGCAAAAAAGGTGTCTGTGCTATTCTTCCTTTTCATTACAGACATATAGGAAGGTACTTATTAAACTCATGCTATGAATCTTTAAAAGAATCTCACCTTACCTAAATATGTATACAAAATAAGAAAATATGAGAATTGAAGCTGAAATAAATCCTTTATACAATAAAAACCAGTGTTTTAATAGGGTTGAAAACATTTAGTCAGGAAAAATTTTCATAGCTCAAACATTTTGTTTAAGCAAACTCATGCATGGAGACAAGCAGCTTCTGAAACAGACAACTACAGGATAACTAAAATGAAAGCAAGAAGACATAGGTATAACACCATTAAATATGTACTTACCTGCTATACAGCTGTCATCAGATATTGGTACATCAAGGTAAATAAATCCTTTGTTATACAAACCTTTATAAATAAAAGCACATAATTTTAGAAAAAAGAATTTTCCAGAGTAATAATGATACAGAGTAGACCTCCCCATAAGCCAACTCAGAATTTAAAGTAATTTTTCCTAACAGCCTCCACAATAGAATACTACTTTCCAATGCAGGAATCAATACACCACATCTAATATTAAACAGGTGTCACCCTAAATCAAAGTTCTTTACTTGCAAACTGATACAGTACACTCAGAGCTCTACAAGTACATTCAGGACAGTAGAATGACCACCAATTGAAGGAGCTACATTTAATAAAGATTAATGGGTCCCTGCTGAACAGTTAACTTAGTTTTCACCATCATCACTGTAGTGTCAAGAAGTGGGTTGGTTTTTTTATCCTGAATTAGTTTTGTCAGCTGAGGATTCTAGCTACACTTTGGTTCTGACCTAACTCAGGCTGGAAGTTACACACTTCATAGCAAGGATACAAACTAAACCACATCAGTTCTGATGGTCCTCGCAAGCCCTGCCACACATCTCCACAGAAACTCTTTTTTACACAACTGCAGAAATAAATTCTGGGTCATTTCAACAAAAGGCATCAGCAAAGCTGCAGCAGATAGAAAAGGACACTGCATACAATGAGGATAATAAGATGGCAGATTCTCAAGGAGTTTTTCGGTGATTTTGTACTCCCTTGCCTAATATGGTCTCTCTATATCTAATACTTGTTACACTAAATGGAGAGACACACATTTTTCAGTAACAGTTGCAGACCTTTGAGAAACAAGACAGCCCCTTAGATTTAAGGACCATTTTTATGGTGTTCAAACACCATAAAAGCACAAAGTTACAAAACCTCTCCTTCTTTGAAAATCAAGGAGTGAAGTTTTACCATCCAGGATTACCAAGTCTGACATTTTTAATTTTGCTTGTCCTCATCTACACCTCCGTTCCCTACAATAATAACTGACAGTTTCTAATGAAATGATTTGTTGAATCAAACAATAACAGAGAGACAGCTACTAATGGCTCACTGTTAAACCCTTTACAAGATCTAGACTGCTGCTTGTACAAGCTCTTTGGTATTTTCCTTCACTTCCTCTTATGCTTCAGCTGTCTACATCCCCTCTTATTCCTAGCTTTCAGATACTACACTCAGAATTTATTGAGCATAATCTACAAACAGAAAAGGAGTATTTGTTAAAAACTTACTGTGAACTACATTGAAGTCTAAAGAACCAGCAAGCTGAGGACCTGAATCAATTATCTTATCAATAGCAGACTTCTCCGATGTAGTACAAATCTAGGTAAAAGAAATTGTGTTAGTCTTTTGTAGAAATCAGTCTATCCAGCTTACATAATACCACTCAAAAAAATCCCAAACATTTCAGCCTCAAGTCAGTCATAAGTAATATAAGTAACTATGTTCTTAATAAAAATACTGGCACTGAAGAATTCGCTCCAGTTCCTGCTAAAGTCTAAAACTTTTTTACTCTTGTGCCCACACAAAATTATACAGGCTCTAGGAACAGTACTTAATTGCACAGATATTTGGCAAGTGAAGTTCACAGTGTAACAGGTTTGCTTTTTAGAACTTCCAAACAGAGTGTTCAGCCACACAACCGGAACCGTTCTAGAAAGAGGTCCATTACAATATCAAAGTAACGTGTGTTGTGTTAGCTACTCTGGGGTGATGGGATGTCAGAATGTAAGTAGCCACTGCCTAAAATATCCCAAATAATGCCCAGTAACATTCTGATTCTAATTATTCCAAAGGTGAAGATTAAGTCAAAATTGAACTGTCAGGCCTTAAATACAAATCTCAGAAAACATATTTTGTTGCTTGCTCCCTACAAAACACATTATCGTGCACATTAGTTACCACAGACTAGTTGATGCAAAATCACCTCTCTGTGTATCACACAGAAAGTAAAGGAGGGAGAGGGCAGAATATGTAAACAAGTAAAACATCACAATTTCCACTAGTTCCAATCTCTATTTCCAATCTCTATTTCCATAAAAGAGTTGCTATAAACTCGCAACATAACCTTTGAATATTCTACACAAAAGGAAGCCCATATTTTCAGGGAATACCAGTATTCAACCAAAATTAGAGATGCAATCCATGCTAAAATACCTTGATGTCATCCTCAGTGATGTAGCCTGACTGCACGACCCACCAAGCTTCTATAGCAATCTCCACAGGTTTCACAGGTAACAGATCATGAGCAGTTTTCCTTCTGAAAAATTTCTGCAGTGGTACAGTCCATTTGAGATAGTAATAAAGAGCACTTCCCATGTGCAGACAGCCATTTACCTTTATATAAACTGATCTTTATAAACATTTATTTTTAAGTACATTATATTCACAGACTGGACACACACAAATACTTGTCATTTAGTAAAAGCTTCCCTCCTCTCTCAAATCACATGAAAATGGGAAGGAAAAAAATTATTTGCGTCTGATACTGTTAAGTCTTCCCATAAACCCATATTTTCATCCCTATTGTATGTGTCCCTAATTAAAAACCACACTGTTCAAACACATTAGGATCAAGTCCAAATTTAAACTATTTATGACATTTCCTAATGTGAACAGGTAAGAGCACAGCAAACAAAGTATACAAATGGGGTACTTAAAGAAGTTCAATGATTTTTAAAAAACATTTTAGGAACATCTGACTTACTTTAAAGGAAGAACTACCCCACATTCTCTGTAAACACAGTGCTAAAAAACTACAATGAATTTCAGTCCAAGAAAGAAAAACTGGAAGGTACTGTTTATTTATAGACCTGAACAGCTTCTCTTCCATTGCCTCAGCCATTACTTTTGGGTTCACACTATCAACTTCATGTTTTGCTAAGCACACTTTTGGTTGAAGGAGCACTGTGAAGCTACTGCAAGAGCACTTATGAACTTCCTGAAGAAAGGAACTGTTGAAACTAAAGGGCCTATTTTTTTTCAATAACAGTTACAGTGTTTTCCACACTTGCCATTCACACACAAGGACACCTGTTCTGACTCATTACTGTTCTCTCAAAAAAACCCATATATACTACAAAAATTTACACCTAGATGGAGGACTGTCCCAGAATAAGCTCCAATCTCAACTGCAGCCACAGCAACATGGAATAATTCTTCCAGAAGCAGTATCATTATTCCATGTTTATACTGGCCAGGAGACATTAGTTATCTAGTGCCATAGAATAAACAGCTCTGAAAATATATGTTTGTGAAAAAAAAAAAAGAAAAAAAAAGAGACATAGCATTGAATATCTTTCTCTTTAGTACACTTTGATTTTAATTTTTAAAAGCTCTTTATTACCTTCAGGAAACACAATATAATTAGTAATACACTATGTCACATTCAACTAGCCATGCTATTAAACTAACAAGTTCTGTGAAATTATTCCATTTTTCATTTCCTATGAAATCATGGTGGCGAGAGGGGGCAGGGAAAGGTAAGGGAAAGAAAGTTAAAGACAAACTTACTTTTGAAGACCTACATTGG
This sequence comes from Tringa solitaria, assembly GCA_026413425.1. Lineage (NCBI taxonomy): Eukaryota > Metazoa > Chordata > Aves > Charadriiformes > Scolopacidae > Tringa > Tringa solitaria. The sequence goes on along the minus strand of JAOXJM010000012.1, from coordinate 145,769,615 downwards.
TTCATTAGATCTATATACTGGTTTCTTCCTATACCAAGAAGTCTTAGACCTGAAAAATAAGTAAGGTTTTATTTTTCTTAAGACAGGTTTAAACTCAAGATACATAAAACATTCTTCAAAGAATCAGACCTGCTTCTGTAATATCATCTTTAATTACTCTTTTTTCCCCAACATAAAAGAATATTTACAGGACCTCAATTCAGTTTTAACTGAATGTGACAGAGAAGCATAGGCATCTAAAACCAGAATCCATCCTCATTCATTTAGTCTGTACAGGTGAAAAAAAACCAACCTATTCCTCGTATCTCTCAAGTTACAGGGTAGCAGGGAATAATCCAAACCCCCTTTCTCTCCTACACTCACACCAACAGGTAATAACTATGATTCAGATTACAGAACTAAAGTTATACCAGATTTTGATCAATAGTTAACTGACAATACCCTTTAAGGAAAAAAAAAAACACACACAACCAGAAAACCCACACACAGAGCACACAAAAACATCCCACCAAACTGTTTTCAAAAGCAGCCACCTATTCCTCACCTGACTATACACGATCCTTAAAGAGAACTAAATAATTTCACACTGAAGGTGAGGAAATTAGTCTTCTGCTATAAATACCTTCTCAGTGGCAGGTTTGATTAACACCCTCCCTATGCCAGCAGTTTGCATTTTCCTCTATAAGACTTATCAGTAGGCTGTTGCTCTTGCTCTGTTCTCATCCACCAGGTTCAACATTTTTTGCTTTCCTGATCTCCCCACCTTGTACCCACAACAGTAACAGAAAGCAAGATAAAAAACCTAGTACATCCAGGAGTGTCATAAAATATGAGATTCTCTTCCTCTCTCTTTTCTAGTACACCATTCCTTGATCCACACTGATGCTAATTCACAAGGGTGTTAACAGCCTTTCAATGTCTTCCCAAAGCTTTCTGCCCAACACATTGCCAAAAAACACAAAACCAGAAAGGACCAGCAGCTCAGCTTGCTGATGCACAATGGCCAGTAAGACTTTCCAGCCAGAAGTTCAAGCAAATCGGAATGCAACACAAGCAAGGACAGCACAAGATCTTGCACCATTCCTATTTGTACTCAAACTATCCCACCAGTGCTGACCATATGGACAGCATTCCATACGGAGAGCACAGACTCCTTAATGTAACTACTTAAATGCTTCTACACCTTCATTCACACGCTTATGTCCATGCAAACAGATGCTCGCAAATCCATTTTCAGAAGCTCCTTATTTCCAACTGGTTGAAAGCAGTAATGCAGCTCAGTTATACTCACAATCAGCGGCCGTGAAGTTGGGTAATGAATCATAGCTTTTTTCACTGTTCATTATATCCTTAAAAAGACAAGAAAATTTAGTTGCAACAAGGAAATCATTGTTTCATAGAAGCGGGTCCAAAATTGTGCCTGCTTTTTCTTTTTTAAGAACAAAATGAAATTAAAACGAATCTATTCAAGTCAATTAACTTATCAAACTTGCCAATTACTTGATTGATCATTACACAATAAGTTAAATACATAAAAGAGAGATTTATGTTTAATGTAAGCTTTACAAAGAAAAATACTGACAGACTAAAGACAGTCCTGTATCTGTCCTCACAAAAAAAACCTGCAACACAAGGAATTGCTAACAGTAATAACAGAATAAACTAACAACTAACCCGTTATGTTTGCAGTCACTATACACAAAATAAACAAAGCACTTCTGATATCCAATGAAAATAAAAGAAGGTTGCCAGAGTGCTGACAGAAAACAGAAACATCTTTGTTCTCATAAAAAAGGATCTGCTTCAGGCTTTTGAAAAAGATTTAATATGTTTAAGTGGCCTTTTTGAAAGGGAATAAAGAAGAAAATAACCGTTCAAATGCACTGTTTTTTAAAACTGGAAATTATCTTTGTTTTATTAATATAACAGATTGAGCTATTTCTTTTACAGTTTGAAGTGACGAGTCACAATCTCAAACAGCAAAAGAGAAAGACAGGCCTCAGAGTGAGTCCCACCCCTGTTCCACATAACAAAGTCCAGCTCTTGAACAGGTTACCGAGACAGAAGGGAAAAAACTGCAGGTACAAGCAGCTGTCTAGAAAGCTTCCTTACTGCTTCTTTATTTGTCAGCGTAACCTACCCAAAAGTGAACAAACTAGAAGATATTGCCTCGTATGCACTAAAGGGCCGTCAGTAACATCTCTAGGACAGAAAACAACATATTCTCGCCGTGATTTTGTACTCACCTCCATTATGCCAGTGTAATATGAAAATGGTGTTACCCTCAGACCTTTTACCATGATGTCAGACAGATGATAAGGGTACAACATGAGATGATCTCGACTGTATTTTAACAGATCCTCATAATATTTACGTTCGTCTTTCTTGACATGCTTAACTACAAGAGGAAAAACAATAGTTACATTGTTCTATGAAGTTCAATTTAAAAAAAAAAAGTGTTACAACAAAACAATTGAAAATAGTATAATGGCAATTGACAGAAAATTAAAAACAAAATAAAATACACAAAACAGGGCATTCAGCATCCAAGTATTTCTACATATGAGAACAGTACTCTCAGAGCCTTTAGGGATAACATCATAACAGAGCAGATTTATTTTACAGGTTACCAGGAAGTAGCCCATTGAGACAGATGTCTTACAGGCTGTACAAAACTATCTTTTAATTAGTAAAACTATTACCTATTTTGGGAGGAAAATGGATGCAGTCGATGCAAAATAAATTGAAAGGCTGCAAACAAGTCACAGTCATTAGCAAGTCAGGGCCACTGTCTGCATCTCATGTAGTGGCAGGCTTCATTTTATTAGCCAAATCCTATCTTAACATCTCGGAAAAGGGTGGCATAACTAGAGCAGGAATTCAGTTCCACCTACCTACTCAGTAACCTTAAAGAATGCTTTGCTAGTAAAGCTGCCAAATGGACTCAGAAGTCAAGACTTTTCTTGATGTTTTATCATTTTAAAGTATCTATTCTGAGGTAAGGGGAGACCTTTGAACAAGCATAGTTCCTGCAGTTTTACAGTAAAGACAAACTAAAGCCAGAAGAATCAGGTAGAAATTTGAAGTTACTCAACTTCTTTACTCACCTAAGTTATTCCGGTATCGTAACTGATTGCGGATGCTGTAGAGTACGACCTGCCTTTCATATTCCCTCTGAGAGTTTCCAAGACCCTTGAAAACATAAAGGCCTTTTAGCTGATATGCACAAAATCACTTTTAGTTAACCACTGCAACATGGTTTATGCAGGTGGTTGTCATTACTCAGGAAGTCCCCCGGTTCAATACAGTGATAGCACCTCCAGTCTCTGTACAAGGTCAAAAGTACCTTTAATTAAATAAGTCTCTCTATACGGGATGCTGATATAAGCAATAATCTTTAGGTATTTTTTTTCTTAAACCAAAGGTTTTAAACTATCTTTTAGACAACATGAAGCATCAAGCATTTTACCAAGCTTTCAGTGTCTCACAGCCTTAAAGAATTGCCTGGAATAAGTGTAGTATAAACCAACCATGGTGAATATGTGAAGCTTCAATTGTTGTACATAAGAAGCTTATAATTAAAAAAATAAATAATGAAACAGCTCAAGTTGTAGCTTCACACAAGTAAGGCAATCAAGTGATCTTAGGTCACAAGATTAAGGCATAAGCATAGCATGTTACTTGACTGCCATGAAAGAAGATAAAAAGAGACCTTTGGTTGATACTTTAAATGCCTTGTGGGGACAGTTTTTGAAATAAAAGTCTTCATATTACTCTTCTATTCTGCATCTGCAACAAGCAACTTGTTTGGATTTTTGGTTTTTTTCCCCTCTCCTGGCTCCCTCGGTCATGTTCATATTTAAAAAGATCTTTAGATTAAAAAAAGTGTTTTATTGCATATATGGGATAAACAAGTAATTCACATACTGCAGAATCAGGTATTAGAAAAGAAACACCTGATACCACAGGGTCCATAATTGATTAAACATCCAAAGAGGGATCCAAGTATTTGCTCGAAGTACAAAGCACAAAAATAGTAAGGACTACTCTAACACTAAAATAAATAAAACCAGAAGTTACACTAAAGCAACTAATGCATTAAGTACTAGTATGTTTTCTATCCTGAATCATGTAGCCAGCAGTATGGCACTCAGCTGGGCAGGTAAAGAGCAATCATCGTTCAACTTCTGAAATCACAAACTCGAGGAATTCAACTGCTTAGGGCCTGCAGACACTACCCATCCTCTCCACCCTTCCTTTGTGCAAGAGCAGGAATTGTTTTTCAGCATCTGCTTTCAAGCAGCATAAGACTCTGGAGATGAGAGCATCCCCTCAACTTGACACAATACCTCCCCCCTGCTGTCAGAGGCCCATTAGACCCAGCAAATGAAAATTTCATGAGGTTTTCTTTTCCACAAGTCACTCCATGCAACAGTTCCCTCGCTACCAAAACAAACAAGTGTCCGATGACACCTGTCCTGGTTCAGCTCACACTAGTCAGGGATTGCATGGTGGACACCCACCTTCAGCTGGTCTTGCATCTGCACAACCTAAGAGAGGACCCCCACACCTCCCCCTGCTCACAGAGACGCCAAGCCACCCCTACATCCCCCTCCCCTCACAGATAACCCCCACCCTGGGCAGATATACACACCCTCCCACTCCTCACATCCATACCCCCCCCTCTCCCCACAGAGGAGTTGCACATCCCCATTCCCCCCTCCTCTTCACATGCAGACCCCACACCCTTCCCATACCTCACTCTCTCCACAGAAAGCCCCACACCGACCTCATCTCGCCCCCTCCCAACAGCCACACGCTTCCCCCCAACCTCGCCCGCAAGCGACTCGTGGCCCCGGCCGGCGACCTTCCCCCAGGGCAGGCAGGGCTGAGTTCCCACACCTCCCCTCACACTGCCAGGCGCCCTTCCCGGGCCGGGAGCTCGGCAGCCTGGACCTTGCTCGCCCGCCTGCACCTGCTTGACGCTGGCCGGCAGCCGGGCCCAGGGGTAGTTGTGGCGGATGTGGAACTCCACGTCGATGTTCATGGCGGGAAGGCCCGGTCGCGCCGTGGAACCCCGCCGCCGGGAGGCGCTCCAGCCTAGGGGCCGCCCTGCCCTCGGCCCGCCGGCACTACCGCAACCACCTCCCGCCCGCCGCCGCTTCCGCGTTACGCCCCCGGAAGCGCCTGAGTACGTCAGTTCCGGCGAGGCGGGGATAGGGCAGGTGGCGGGGTGGGCGTGCGGCTGCGCATGCGCAGAGCGGCGGAGGCCGGTCCCTCAGCGGCCGCGGCCTGCGGGGACCGGCTTGTCACCCCGGAGGGTCCCGGGGGACCGCTTCTTCTTCGGGTGGCAGGGGGGCGCGGGGAGGTTATTTCGTTCGGTGTAGGCGGAGGGGAGGCCTCGGTCACTGCAGCGGGCGGGAGGAGTGTCGAGGCCTTCCAGGCACTGTACCGCCACACGCTTGTGCCTTGAGAGGGTTGTCCCCCGGCTTGGCTGCTTCCCACATCCACCAACAGTCCCCTCCGTGGGCTGACACAGGTTGGGAGCGGATCCAAGCTTAAAATGCGTCTGTCACATGCTTGGTCAGTTCTAACATCAGTTTCCTGATGCAATTCACAAAACACCTGGGCAAATGTGAGTGAGCGCTCCCAGAAGTCACTTACAGCTGCCTGTGCTGGAACACAAATAAGCACTTAAGACAAGGAACAAGCAAGATCAACGACGACAGCAGCCCATCCTGTTCATACGGGGTCTTGAGCAAGGGGGCTAATGTCATTAAGGAAGCTGCTTCAAATAAAAAAGGAGCAGGTGCCCTCCCTATCTTAGGGTCTAGGTTCTTGTGAGTCATTTAAAGTCTTGCCCGCGTCAAAATCAGCACCAAGTTTCCATACAGAAGCATTTTCTTATCGTTTAAGTGTCAGGGAATTGCAGATGGGGGAAAGAGCTCTATATTCCTAACACTACACAACACTTCAGTGAATGATTTGATTTATAAGTAGAATAAAACAAGGGAGGCCTTAATAGCTTGTGCCATTTATTTTTTAAGGCTGTTATCCTGCGTGCTCGGTAATAACCTTGGAGCAATGGTGACTGGGCTGAAAGGGGACCAACAACAATAGAAAGAAACTCAGTGCTCTGTTATGTTCCAGTAGGTCCCCAGGGAATGGCAGACCCAGTTTGCCTTCAGCATCACTGGTGTCTTCAGGATCCCTGTTCTGCGCAACTGCAGAGGCACAAAGACTCAGCCGGCAGATGTGCCCCGTGGTGCCAATACGCAGAGATCCCTGCAGCTGAGGAGATGGTGAGCAGCTCCCTCAATCTCCAGAATCTCAGATAAGGCCTGCCTGCTCATACCACCAGCAGGATTCAGTCCAGGAACACAGTCACAGCCTGCCAACCTTAATTCTTTTAACCCCAGCTGTCAGGTTTCTTATGAACATTTCTCTGTCACACCCTACATTGGTTTATAAATAAACTATGAAAAGACATTAATAAGAAAACCTTTTTGCCTTGCCCACTGCCACATAAACCAGATGGTACAGGTCTTTGGCTGGTACTGTCTGTTTGCTTTTGATAGGAGAAATTAGACACGCCTCTCAGCAGGGCAGGACAATTTTTTTCCTGCGTGGTTCTGAGGTAAATTATCTTGTTAGTGGAACCAACACCTGAATAAGTAAAACACAGATATGAGAATCCACAAGCTAAAAAGTCAGGTTGTCAGAATAACAGTAATGTATGCAGTAAAAAGAAACTTTTTTTATAGCTTGGAGGCTTCCGTTACATTTCTATTATCTGTCTCAGACTTTCCAATGATAGCACTGGCAAAAAGGAAATAAGACAATTAGAAACTATTGATGTAAGGTAGATCTTCAGAGAGACAGAATAACTTGTCAGAGCTGTGACTAGAAGGCAACAGTGCAGGTACTTGATTTTTAACACAATTTTAATTTATTATCAGAAAGGACACCATACAACAAAATTGTTCTCTATTTATCAGTTTGAGAATTTGCAGACAGCTGATTCAAATTCACTTTCTAAATAAAAGTCATAGATAAAACACACTAAACTGCTGCACCTTCAATTGAAGTCATTGGACTCTGAAGTTATAAACCCATTGGTGTTAATCATGTGTGTAAAATACAGTGAGCACTGCGTGTCAGGCTACTGATCCTTTTTTTTCCAAACCTTAGGATGTCATTAAAACCACATCCGCTCTATCACGGCTCTGCTCCTCAGAGTGCACATCTCTGTGTAGCCTGTTGCACAGTTTTCAACCCCTTAAATTCCTCTCCAAAGTTTGAAAGCCTAAGTCCTTCCTGCAGCTTACCCCTGTTCGTGAATGTCTTAGTAAACCTGTCTGGTCTGGATAAATCTCCAAATACAGTTCTGAATTCTAGACTGAAGATTTTAATTGCATCTTCCATTTAGCCTCAGGTAAGGCCTATCAGCCTCAACCAATCCTGTGGTTGCCTGTAGAGCAAACACTTGCTTGTTGGTTGCCAGCAATGATCTTGAATAACAGTGTTGTCAGTCAACAGTTACGCACTGTAATGTGTAATGTGCTCCTTTTCACCTTTTTGCATTCTCCCCTCTGCACCTTTCAGAGAACGTTTATAGGTACCCTTTGATAAGCCCTTAGTGCCTTCTTTGCATCCAGCCTGCTTGGTCTTGCCATGGTGTAATACCCATCCCTCAGTTTTCCATCCTGCTGGCAAAAAGAGGAAGAAGTAGGTGGAGGTGGACTCCATGCACTAGATACCAAGAGATGCCCCTGTCTCATTGCCACAGGAGTATGGTTCTTAGGTCTTCTGCGGAGAGTGGGGCCAGTTATTTACAAAGCTGAAAAGTACCATATAATCATTAATTTTTGTTTATTATGCAAACTTTTAAACTCCCAGTACACAACATAAGTCAAACAAATCGATCAGTGGGAGTAGGGTATAATTTTCCTACTGATATCCAGTTTGCATGTTTAGACAGACCATTTGCATGCACAGTACAATAAAGTATGACTCAATCTGCTGCTTGTATTAAATCCGCAATGAGTAGCACCTTCTGGGCTGCTGTATTTCACTCACAGCCACTAAAAGCAGTAGGATTACTAGTCTGTTTTTGAGCTTATGAGTGCCCCCTGGCCTGACAGATTCCAGAGAAACCCTGCAGTTGCTCTCTCTCCAACTTTATTACTTCCTTCAATGTCAGTTGGGACAGCTTTATTCCCAAAAATATTATGAAAGGAGTGGTTAGTTCTCAGCTCAGTAAAGGCTTTAAAGATGCCTTTGAGACAGTATGTTGCCACAAAGTATTGAATTCTGGATAAAATTCTTCATACTCACATTTGATTTTTACATTGCATGTATTTGAACACCATAATCAAACCTGACCGTTTATTTTAAGTGTGTTTGAATGGTAGCAAGGTCTTCACAGGAAAGTATATTTGTCAAACCATTTAAAACCTATACTTATTACTACCTAACACAGTGATTTCCTTTTGCTTACTGTTTAGATAATCACATAGATATTTTATTTTATTTTTATTTTCCCCGGAGCTGCTATAAATTCAAGTATACTTGTTTTCTTCTCTTGTTTTTCTTGGGGTGTCCTACTTGAGCTCTGAAGCAGGAGCTTGGCCGGCTGCCAAGTGCTCATCAAGCTGCTCTCTCACCCCCCCTCCTCAAAAGGACAAGGGGGAGAAAATAAGATGAAAAAGCTCATGGACTGAGATAAAGACAGGGAGATTGTTCACTAGTCACTGTCATAGGCAAAACAGGCTTGCATTAGGGAAATTAATTTACTTTATTGCCAATTAAAAATAGAGTAGGATAGCGATAGACAAAACTAGAACCACCTTCCTCTCCCTCCTTCCCAGGCTCAACTTCACTCCTTCATTCCCAACTTTTCTACCTCCTCCCCACAGCACAGGAGGAGTTGGGGCTGGGGAATGCAGGTTGCAGTCAGTCTGTAATACTTTGTTCTCTGCTGCTCTTTCCTCCTCGTGTTCTTCCTCTGTTCCACTGTGGGTCCCTCACAGGATCACAGGTCCTTCCAGAAAACCTGCTCCTGCATTGTCTCCTCTCCACGGGCCACCTCTTCATAGGCTGCAGCTTCCTTCAGGGCACATCCACCTGCTCCAGCATGGGATCCTCCATGGGCTGCAGATAGATACATACCTGCTCCACTCTGGACATCTAGGGGCTGCAGAGGGACAACCTGCTTCCCCATGGTCTTCTCCACAGGCTGCAAGATAATCTCCTGCTGTAGAGCCTTGAGCACCTCCTCTCCTTCCTTCCACACTGACCTTGGTGTCTGCAGGGGTGTTTGTCTCAGATTTTTCTCATTCCTCTCTCACAGCTGCTGTGCAGTATTTTTTACCCTTTCTTAAATATATTATCACAGAGACACCACCAGTGTTGCTGATGGAGCTCAGCTTTGTCCAGCGGTGGGTCTGTTTTGGAGTCAGCTGGCACTGGTTCTCTCTGGCACGGGGACAGCCCTTGGTCTCCTCACAGAGGCTACTCCTGCAACCCTCCCACTCTCAAAACCTTGCCATGTAAACCCAATAAAAGCAGTGAGATTATGTTCAAAATACTTTGTGGGAGGTGAGAGTTCTCAGTGACATATTAAATACCACTAAATCCCAGAAGATCCAGTATAAACTCTTCAGAGGAGGCATCTTTTCTTCTTAAAATGTTTGGAAAGCTGGTGTTGGGCACTACCATAGCTATATATTTTAAGGCATTGTAATAACAATTATGTAAGTGAATATGTATAATCTTGAGTCTTATATTGTGAAATCCTGATTTTCTTTGGAGAAACCAGCCAGCTCCATGACCCAACAGGATGTGCTATTAGGTAGTAGGGATAATAAAGCCACCATGTAATGATGAATATGCCCCACCTTGTAATGACTAGAATTTAAATAATGACAGAAGTTATTGATTAACCCAGGGTTGGATAGGATATAGCTGCGCTAGTAAAAGTTTATTATTCCATCTGAATGCTTGTTTTATTGAAGAGAAGAAGAGTTGCATCTTCCCCCCTCAGGCTAAGCAAAAATGGGCAGTTCACATGTAAGTAGTTATTTAATTTGGATTATCAAGAATGCAGCAATTTCCTGTTTTTATTTTTGTCCATTTTCACTTTAAATTACATTAATACAGCTGCAAATGAAGATTGAACCTCAAAATCTACTTTAAGTGTAGGTGGGAAACTTGTCTATAGCTGGTAATATCCCTTAATTGCAGTATATGAGTAATGAAACTTACTGTAACACAGAGAATCTAGGTGTTTTAACATCCATTGTGGCTTAGTTATAAAGGGCAGCACTTTAATTTTAGAAAAAAAAAAAAGAAGATGCATAGGATGTCATGGGAAAACTCATTTTAGTTAGTTTAGCAAATTTGTGTTGGAACATTCTGAAAACTAAAATAATTCCCTAAAGATGTATGAAAAACTTCCTGTCCGAAAGACCAACACTTTCAGAATCTGTCTAACTTTATCACTGAATAGCAGGGACAGGAGTAGTCTCAAAATATGGTGCTCACAGAAGGGCCTGATTAAAATCCAGGTGTCAAGATTTACTACATCAAATTACTGTATGAGTTTTGACTAAGACAATTTTTGGCTAACATTTGGGTGTTTAATAATAAATATCCAAATCTGCATAAAAATATTTAACCTCAAAAGAACCTGATAGTCAAAAGCTTGTGTGGTAGCTCTGAATGATTGGTGCTTCTGAAAGTTGTGTAGGGGAAGGGAACTTCCTCAGTTGTGCTGAGGAAGTTGGGGTTTTAAAGTTCCAATTTTAAACTAATGGATAAAGGGCAATATTTATTTAGCAGCCCATTTTCTCCTTGAATGCTGTCTGAAAGCCTGCAGGTTTACAGTACGTATTGATAGACAACAGCCTGTTTGCTGATACAGGCTAATGTGACATCAGTTTCTTTAAGATTTATATTATTTTCTTTCGTGACTATTTTTTTAATTCAAATTCAGCCAGGCCTTGAGAGATGCTGAGCATCTGCTGCTTTTAGACCAGCTCTCCAGGATGTTTTCTTTGCCAGGCTGAGCAAGGGACCCCATACCATTTGTACGAAGCTCCAGCTTTTTGTCCCCCTGTGAAAGGGTACATGGTCCCATCTCCTCACCATCCTTTTGTAGCCTGGCTGCTTGTCTGAAGAGAGAAGTTAGCCGTTCAGCAACCTATCTTTGTGTAGGAAACAAGGCCAAGAAAGCTCCTGCCCCTCGTGTCCACATCAGCACACACTGTAGGGTTGTTGGCAGGATTCTCCTGAGGGTCCTGACCATAGAGAGCCTTTCACTGGACACTGCACTGAATGCATATTCCATTTAGGTTTAAACTAGCCAGTTGAGGTCTATCTGTGGCAAGAGACATCTCAGCACTGCATCTCAGGCAGGTTTAGCAGTTGTATGAGATCCATGCTGGACCAGGTAGCCTGGATATAGAGGCAGTGCACTGGAGTTGTGCTGTCAGTTCCAGCGGGAAGAGGTGTGAGCCCATGTTGGAATAGAATCCCACGATTCAGCCCACGATGCATCTGGGAATTGCATCATTCTGTGTTTGTCCCTAGAAAATTGCAGGTAACATTGGAGAAATGCCTGCATCTGCATCAGAGAGCCGCTTCTGGAACAGCCTGAAAATATTAAATTCTTAACAGAGCTTTTCAGCTGCAGTTTGTTCTTTCTCCTAATCTCATGTTTTGCAACCACAGCTTCATGAGTGTCTTATGTATTGTGTTTTTTAAACCTCCAGAGCAAGTCTTACAAACTCGCAGCGGATATACGGAAACCAACCGTAGGGACTACCAGTTTGTCAGCAGAGGAGCCAGTAAGCGCTTTTTTAATGAAGGATGAAAGGGGCACCGTGGTGTTGCAGCACATGTTGCTGTGGTTTATGGTGGCTTTGGGAGGCCCTGCAGTGCACAAAGGCAACTCCTCTTTCATGGTCAAGCCTGACACTGGAAAGCTGGGTAAAACTGTGTTGCTTCATTCTGTTGAGTACTGCATCTTTGCAAAATTTTGTCTGCTTTGAAATATCAGGAGTGAAATCTTTTTTAATGGCCCGTTTCTCTGCTGGGAGAAATATCAAATTAATCATCTGTGTCAAATGAGGTATTTTATTGGGTTAAATGGATTTCGGTTTTAAAACTTATTTTTAAAATGTCATTATTAAATGAAGTTTTCACTGAATGCTAAGCATTGTTCAAAGAAAAGCTTCCATTATGTGGATGTTAAAATGGAACTTTTCAGCTAGATCAAAATGACTCATTTTAAAATGGAGGTTTTATCAAAATTGCTATCTTCCTGGACATGTAAATTTTGAACAAAAGTAAGAAATTTTACTGAAACAAGTGCTTTCAACAAAAATTTCCAACCAGCTCTAAAGTGTACCTTTCTAATAGAAACTGAGCTCTCCATTAAGAGCTGCACCTGGTGCAATATTACAGCTCCAGATTTGCATATTTCCACATGCTTTTTGCTCTCTGAACTCGATCCCTTTTTCTACAATCAAACAAAGTTTTTGACTGCACATCCTTAGAGATTTAAAGTCTCTAATTAATTACTCTGTTTGCAGTCTTCCATCAAGCTTACCTGTACTTCCGCTGCCTTTAAAATTACCACAAATAGAATCAATCCACCTGAAAATCTGAGTAGCTGCTCTGCTGTAAGCAAGGTGCTTTGGGGACATTTTGGGAATAGCAGCAATAGTTTTGATGATATGATGGTTTGAAAAGTTTGATGGATTTTGACTTTTGTGAAATTGCGTAATTGTTTTTTAGCCTTCTCTCAAGAATCCAAGAAGACTCTTTATGCATTACCCTGTTGTTCTTTATGTTTGTGACTTGAATTAATCTGGGGAGTGTGTGAGTGCTTTTTTAACTTAAACCACTTTTTGAGATTCTCTGGGACTCCCTTGATATTCATCTTCTCATTGTAAAGGAGCCCAAACCTTCTGCCAGGGAGGACTATAAAGTAAGATGGGGGTGGCAGGTTGTTGTGGGCCAGATGGTTTGAGAACTTGAAGGTAAAAAAGTAAGTATAACATGGAGAGCACATCTGCCTGATCTTATCCCTCTTGGGGATAAGCTCACAAATATCACAAGGGCTTCTGTGTTGCCTCTGGGCATTTCTAGCCTTGTAGAAATGCTTCTTTAGTACAAGTATTACTTACCACAGTGCGATTTTATTATCTCATCACAGAGCTCAACAATTGCTATTTGTTGCTTCCCTGGGCAGACCAACATCCAGTGACAGTCGATTCTTGTTCAGTCCCTGGCCATAAGCCCACAATCAGCAGAAAATAAATATACCTTCTTGTTCGGCCACACAACACGAGGAAGAGCTGTGGCAGATTCTTTTTGTTTCCATGGTCCCCTTTTATCCAGGGCATTTGCTGTTCCTTTTAGGTCTGAGGCTGTCCTGTGAGTGCAGCTGTGGTAGGTATTAAAAAGCATCGAGCCATGAAAAATTTATTATGAGTTTGTGGAAAAAGAAAAGAACCATCTGAAGTATCAAAGGTGCATTACATTTATGTGTTACATCATGTAAACAGGTCAAACAATTATGTTTTACAAAAACATACAAAATTCCAAAATATCTGGACTCTAATGCTCTTTTTTGTATACAACAGTTTTAGTATATTCTACCAAGTTCTGTTGTTGCTACCTGGAAAAATTACTCAGCCTTTATTATTGACTATGGCTCTGACTGAAGCAATAGACTGATTAATGCTGCTCTGGGTGACTCAGCTGACCTGGGAGTGTCTTGAGATTTCCTCTACCCTGTGAGGTGGAAAGGAGTTAGACGCAGAAACCTCCAAGTTCAGTTGACACAGTTGATTTGACGGACACTAAACATGCAACGTCCGTATAGTAACAGCCCTTCTATGTGTCAATGAATGTATAGATGGTGTTTAAATAATGCATCTTGCAGAGGAATGTTTTAAAAACAATGAAGGGACCAAGGGAGAAGTATGTAATCTTGGGGCTTCCCTGATGGAGTACAACATGCTTCCATTTCTTCTCCTTTTAAATAACTCAGCTTTAGAATACACAAAAGAGTCAGCATGATGTTCCCAAAGATTGTGTCCGTGTATTTGAGCCCTGTGTAGGTATACTTAAGCCATGTTAGCTTTCATGCTGGCATGCCCAAGAATTTTCTTCAGTTCCGTCTGTGTTAACTTAACAAAACTCATCACAAGTCTTAGTTGAGGTAATGAGTGTAAAATTTTTAATAAGACATAAGAAAACTTAGTTATCTCTTTACTAGTAGGCAAGTCAGAGATTGGGTATCTATCTCAGAGGCAGAATATGCCAGCTTCCCGTCATTTTAGCTATCATTATCCCTACTGGCCCAGCATACAAAGTGTTTGCCAACCAGGCATTATGGTCAATAAATAAAAGTAGACAAGTCCATCTCCACAGAGAATTATTGCAGACTTGGAATTCTAGATTTGTCCCATGTGAATAAAGCCATTTGTTTGCCATTTTTTTGTGGCTTTCATTTGCAAGATAAGTATTAAAAGGAAATGACTCATGTCTAAACACAGGCATGGAGCATCTGGAGATCTCTGGCATCCTTTCCTGCCTCAGCTTCAGCTGCCACACCAGGGGAGTCAGGTTCTTGTCAGCCCTGTGTCACCTCTGCCAGCACCACCACAGGTTCTGGGTGCTCTGGCACATCTCAAAGGTATCTGTATTTAAGCAGATGAATTGAGCCCTTTAGAAATAAAAACTGCAGTTTTGCAACTTTGATGTTCTCACTGCATGGTACCCTGGTAGCTACCTGATTTTAAAAGTAAGCATCTCCATTCAGGACTTCCACCAGCCACAAGAAGGTGTGGACACATTAAAACTGGATGGTGTAAAATTCAGCCGCGAGAAAACCCTCCAAACATACATTTTTTCTCTTAATTGTGGACTTCTCTATCATGGTGATGAGCATGAATAAATTGAATGGATAAAAAACTAGCCGTAAGCTGTTATGAGATGATTTATTAACAGCTATTTAGAAATAGGAGGGACATTGTAGGAGATTGATGGTTTTAATTTTGCAGTTTAAATAGCCGCCTGAGCAATTACCTACACTGTTGCCACTTGTTTGTAATAGGAAAAAGTAAACACCACTAATTTTATTAGGACCTTGTTGTGAATGTAGTTTTAGTCTTAGATGTAGAAAATAAGGTTATTTGCACCTCTCCGTTTGGAAGGAGTCACTGAATCGTTGCAAAGGCTGTAGCGCAATGAAGTCAAGTCGACATGACTTACATCTATCGTATTATCCATTGTATTTTACTTCATACAGAAACAGTTTTGTTCCCCATTGATAGCAACAGACTGTCAGCAACAAGGTAGCCTGGCAGCGTGTGTTGCTGTCATACAGCTGTGAGACCTAAAACAGCCGTAAGGATTTGGGAGAGTGGCAGCCTGCCTGGCAGATGGCGGATGGCATTCGGCGACGCCGATACCATTCTCTGAGCAGTCAAGGAGGCAGCTGGCAATTTTCCAGTTACATATTGTGGTTGACTGAGAAAATTGCTCAAACAAACAAGAATGACAGGTACGTTTGCAAAACAGCAGAGGGGGAAACCTTGCGGTCAAAAGGACTCATGTCGTCCTCGTGGTAGCACTTGCCAATTAAACACCTGTCAAAAAGGTGTTTCTCAGCCCCACCTTCTACTGCCGTAGCACGAACCCTGGTGCCTGCTGATACTGCCCCACTGCAACATGCCACAGATGTGGGCTTCTCTTTGTTTTTAAATGTTAGCGCCCATCTACTCTGACCTGTGTGCCAAAAGCCTTTACATTTCACATAAATTCACATAAATGAGCCCAATTATTTGAATTTCACTGAAGAAGAGCTTGCAGAAGAACATCTATCTTTGATGCAAGGGTGACAGGAGATGAGGAATCCAGATCCGCTAATGACTGGATATCCTCATCCCTAACAGCCTTCCCTAGCTAGATGAGAACCGACCTTTCCTACCAGGAATTGATCTTTGATTCTTTTGCTTCTCCAGTATATTAAAGAGCTCTAATATTAAGAAGTTTTTCTCATGGAAGTACCTATGCACTGAAATGAAGCAGGCTTTATCTGTTGTTCTTCCCTTTCTGGTTGATGGTCTGGAGCTTTCTGAGCAAGTCACCCTTTTATCCCCCAGGAATATTTGCATCCCCGTGCCCAGCTGGCTGACACGGCTGGAAGCAAGGCTGTGCTGGTGTGGGAGCAGCCACAGATCACCGAGACACATGTCCATCCTGCCCTAGGGCCCTCATCCATCCCACAGCAATGCCAGAGGCTCCTGGTGGAGGGTCCATCCTCTGCCCACCGGCTCTGAGAGCTCTCCCACCCGCAGCTCTGAGATGTGCCGTACGCATCTCCAGGCTCTTGGCCATGGGCAAGGGAGGGATGTTGCTCGTCAGGCAGGTTGGATGCTACTGCTAAAATGGCTTTTCCTCCTCTCTTTTGATGTTCATTCTGGTCTCGACTGCACTTTTAACTGTCACAAGCAGGCAGATTTATTTTCTATTAGGAATGCACAGGTTTAAAATAAAGTGACAATATTATAAAATAATAATATACTTTACATAGGGGTAGAAGGCTGTGACTATTCTGTTCTGCACATACCTTCTGCTATGATCCAAAAATTGACTCAGTTCAAAGGAGCCTAAGGCTAGCGTTACAACAGGGTGAAAAAAATATTTATGACTGGAAATGTCTGTTCTGGTAAATCAGATTATTGGTGAAGTACAAACATAGCATCATGTTTTCAGTCTGTCATTGGAAGTAGATCAGAACCAAAATACCGCAGCCTACTCCTATTTTTGTTCTTGTGTTTTGTTCTTAACACACGGAAATGCTTGGAAACAAGTGATGAGATTTGGGCTGTTTGTCTCTAAGACTATCCCTTTGAGTAAGAGCTCAGAGGTTGCTCTGCTAACAGGATGTTATCCTGACAACGTGTGAGGTAGAAGACTAAAACCACAAGATCAAGACAACGTGCCCTTTTGTTTTTTCCTCTATCCAGTACTGTTAGTCTAGGATTAACCTTGGATTCCAGTTGCATTATAGCTTATTAAAGGCTTCTGCCAGGATAAATAATTAATCTTGAGTATACGTGTGTTGATAAAAAATTAATCATGTAGGTGCTGATTTGCCAAAAGCTGTCTTCTGTGATCATAGTAAATTAGATACAATTTAACTAATGAGATAAACACCCCAGTCCTGTTGTTTATTATGCTAACAAGGGGACTAGATGGTTTGGGACATTTCTTGGTAGACAGAGAAGAGAAATTCTCCTCTCCACACAAAAGAGGAATACAGAAGATCAGAGAACTGGAAGGCACCTTGAGATGTCAGCTCACTTATACATTGCCTACAGCAAGATCAGCTCTGCCCAAACCAGTCCTGACAGCTCTAGTGGTGCTGAGCTGGAAGAGAACTGGTTCATTAGCTGGAAACAAGGCTACCCGAAGGTCTTTGAACTGGTGACTCAGTGACTGTGCACAGTTGAGCACTGAGGAATCTTAACAGGTTCCACAGTTTTTGATCTGTGGTGGGTTTTCAATTGTTTTGGCTTGTCTGTTTTTCTGGCATCCCTGTGCTCACCTTTGGGACATCATGGATTGTTTGAGGCTTGGTTTCCTAAAGAAACAGGACGCATGGCACAGCGGTATGTATAGATGTTACTTGAACCCACTGGACAATTTTTGGATTAATTTACCAGCAGGGTGTTACTCTCAAAAGTATTAGGTGCCTGTTACATTTCTTGAAAATTTTGAGGAGAGAGAGACTGTATTAGAAATGCCCTGAACAAAAGGCTGAGGCATGAGCTCACCCGCTTGGTAGAAAGGAAAGCTCAGATTGTTGCACATGGAACTGGTTTATGTTATTCTTTTTAAAACCTCTGTTTTCTCTAATGCATTTTGGTGAACATAATTAAAATTATGTGAATAATAAGAACAGTAGTGAAATAGCTGTGGAATGATTCTGTTGGCAACCTTCAGAAACCATTGGAGATGCGCATAGGTATGCGAGCCACCCGTACTAGGTTCACAGGTGCAGGTGCCACAGGAGATCACTCATTTCTGAAAGGCAGTGGGCAGCTTACCCCGGGACACCTCTAACGGCACCGCATAGCTATGTTTGGACAACTGAACAGTGCCCTAAATTTTATTCCAGACCCCACTCGCGCAGGAGTCAGTGCTGTAAAGAGCATGGCTGGCTCTGTCTGCCCTTTCTATGTGCTGTCATTTTGAGATTTATTTTTTATTTCTGTTAAGCCAAAGAAAAATAAAAACGTCAACCAAAGAGAAGCTTGAACTTAGACATCCACTAAGTAAAGCACATAAAATGGACCTGGCAAAAAAGAAGACTGGGGTAGGCACTCAACATTCCTGGATCAATCCAGCCCATTTTAGAGTTCTGCCCATCGCTATTAGACCTGCATCTCAACTGCTCTGGTCAGCAGACACCTTCCTGCTGCCTCTTCTTGGCAATTTGCTTGTAAGGGTCTGTGTCTGCATTTTCCCATACACATTATCAGCATCGATCAGTGTTGGAGCTGCAGCGGGTGAGCACTGTCAGCAGCATCCCGAGGAGCTACCCTTTCTGGTGTTCTGACATCACTCCTCCATAAACCTCTGTTCCCAAGCACAGTTCTGGAATCTGCTTGAGATGACAGAAATAAAAAAATGGCTGTGATTGCTAAGCTGTATTACCAGCTATTTTCAGGTAGCGTATGTTGCCTCTCTTTTGCAATATGAGAAGCTACCGGACACTTAAGGTCATACTTTAGTGGTGGACTTGGCAATGTTAGGTTTACAGTTGGACTCGATGATCTTAAAGGTCTTTTCCAACTCAAATGATGCAATGATTCTATGATTCTAAGCTCATGGTAGCGTTTCTTCTGTTCTTCTCTACTGACAGATGAGCACTTTCTATCTACTACAAGTTTAACTGTCTTTAGCTAAAGGAAGATAGTAGATTTTGTCTTCAGAAATATCTGCAATGTATTGCAATTTCCCACCAGTTCTAACTACTGATGCCTTGAATCCACCAGAACTTTTATTTCCCCTTCCCCCCACCCCCCTGTCTTTCTTAGTTTTGCTGACCTTTTCGTTAAAACTGTTTATTTGTGCTGTAAGGGCTCCACATGCTGAAATATAAAAGAACAGTCTCCAAATGCTTCTCTAAACATTGTAGACCATCTTCAACTATAAACTCATCTTCCATCTCCTTAAAGTCAAATGTAATTTACAGTAGGAAAAAGTACTTAATGTGCTTTCCAACAAGGTAGAAGTGTTAGTTTTAAATCTGTTATAACCTATCCAGTTTAATATAAATAAATCTGTGGCAATTTTAGGCAAAGCTACAAGGGAAAATGGATGTTGTTTAAAAATATGTATGAGTGAGGCAAAAACTGTTCAAGCTAAGGAACACTGTTGGCAGAAAGAACAAGTGGACATAGGCCATGAATACAGCTAGGCTGGAAGTGGAAAGAGGGTTTCTTACCAGCAGAACTTTGGTTACACTAATAAATATAGAAGTATTGGAGAGAAATGTAGAAAAAAATTAAATAACTGAGTAGACGGTGCTGGACCAATTTATGAAAGCAAGCTCCTTTACATCTTATGTCCAGCTGCAAAATCTGTATGCAATCTCTCCACCTGATATTTCAGGCTCCACATCGTGCTGTCACCAAAATCGCTTTAACATTTGTAAGTCATTAACTACTCAAATCTAATCCAAGACCTTAACTCTAAACCAAGAACTGTATTAAAGTGTCTCTGCCCATATTTTTAAAAGAATACCTACAAGTTACAAATGGTATTAAACAAATTTCTTTTGCCGTTTATCCTTTGCAAGAAAATCTACCTGTCGAAATCCTCAGGGTAGGAAGCAGTACAGTTCTGAAGCAGCCCTTCCTCTCCTGCGTGGGAAGGCTGCGTCATTGGGCAAGAACAAGGCTGGGACCCAGCAGGTAGTGAATTTTAACCAGGGCTTTATAGATGACTCAGGAGTTGGCCTTGACAGTCACTTACTCAGGGTATCAGATTTCCTATCTATAAAGCCGATACTAGTATTACACACAGTACTATAAGAACGATATCTCCCAGACGCATCATTTAATGTTTTACAGTGATTTATTTGAAGATGACGGCTTTAGCAGAGCTGACTCAATAGATTCCTCTGGTGCTTTAAAACAAACGTGTCCCGAACATCATTAAGAAACAGGCATTCCTTCCCTTCCACATTGGAAAGAAATATGTTCCTTCATTTATGTCTTTATGATTCCTCATAAATCCACAATGTTATTTCTGTTGCTGGTGCTGTCATTTTGCTACCTGTTGCAACTGTGCTGCACGCAAACACAACAGCTACAAGGACAAGTTGCACGTGAGAGTTAGGGAATCACTAAAACCTGAGCATAGCTGACCAGCCATTGAGGCATGAGAGAGGAAACCACTCTCCCAAAGTCCTGGAATGGCATTACCATTGGAGCAATGGGAACTGGGGAGGAGGCAGCATTGCAATGACGGGTGATACCCACAGCCCAGCACAGCTGGCGGGTAAAGCAAAGCAAAGTACAAACCAGCTCCTTGCCTTTGGGGCTTGTGTAGGTGTTTCTGTCCAGGCTGAATGACTGAACACTGGGGGGGAATGCCAGACAAAGCCTTTTTCCTCTCACTTCTGCCCCAGGACAGGAGGAAATGAGTGTGGAGCAACAGTTCTCAACTCGTATTGCTGGACTGAATTTGGGGATCTGTGTATTAGAATAGCACTTGGAAACTACAAAGTAGTCACATCTATGCATTTGATATGTTAGCACTTTTATCTGTATTTTGTGCTCCAGAATTGTTCCTTTTTTTCTGATTTTTTCAGCTGTTTCTCTGGTCTTTACCTTCACAAATAAATGCTTTCTAATCAACTCTAGAATAACTTCAGTACTGGCTGCCTAACACGGACAGCTGGATCAACTGTGTGAGTGGCATGAACATCATCTGAAAAGCAAGCTAATACTACACAGCCAAAATAACGATATCTTGGTGTCACCACCATTTACTCCATTCAGATACTGTACCCTGTTCCTACAAACAGCTGCTTTCCACAGCAGAAGGGCAGGGATGCTGTCAGTCCAGCTTACAGTGTCCCTTGGGTACGTGATACAGGTGCAAGAAGTAACTAGGAGTGCATCACCCACCGATACAATCATATGCTAAAGTATGGGCTGAAGTGTTCAAGACACCTGGCATGTTAAACTTGGTATTGTAGAGAGAGGAAAACCGTGCTGGGACCGTACAGTGCGGTGTGTGGGGCACGCTCACTCGAATGGGCAGCAGAGCGTCCTCCTGAATGCTACACCGGGATGCTCATTGACTCCACCACGTGTTGAGGAGTGCCTGGATCACACTCCTTGTGTCAACGACTCTCCAGCAAAGAGGCCCATTGTGCCTCTGCATGGCTGTGCATGTGGCATTTGCATCCTGGGGCTGTATATCCAGAACAGGGTCTGGTTGTATTGTGGGATCCCGTTATTCTGTTCCCTCAAATTCATCATTCAGGGAGTGTATTGCAGAGAACAAAGGTGAATTTTATTCTCACAAGAATGGAAATGAGGGTGTAGCAGTCAGAAGAGAAGAAAGAAATTAGAGCTGCTTAATTTTCAAGCATCTTGTGCAAAAAGATATCTTTTTTATATGATTCCATCAAAGAAGAAGCATGTACACCCTATCGTAATAGAAAAATGTGAATGCAATTCATTTTGGCTGAAGATGGTGATCGGTGTATTTGTTTTCTAACTTTGTGCTTTTTCCTTTCCTTTTTGACAAAATTCCTGAGAAATTCGAAGACTATTAAATAAAATCTCCCTCTAGAAAATATTATTTACTTATATACAGCTATTTCCACCTTATTTGAAAGGTTCAGAGACGCCTTTGTGTGTCAGATCATACAGTAGGATTCACATTTACAAGCAACACTTGTGATAATGGTGTGGCAAGGAAAGTGTTAGCCTGTGCTGTAGGGACTGAGAGAAATTATTGCTTTGCTATTGTTGTAAAAATAACTTTCCATTTCAGTGAGATGGCTGTACTACTATTAGCAGTGAATTGTATCCTGGCTGCTAACTGCATTGAAACAGCCAGGTACCTACAAGGTCTTTGGTCTGTCGCAGAAGTACATTGATAAAGCAGGGTAGGGACTGGATTTGGGGTTTCTCCTTGAGATAAACCCCTTTATATTTTGAGAGAGGACTCCTTTATCCAGAGCTGTAGCTCTTCTACCAGAGCTGGTAGATCACAGCATGAAACTTTTGAAGAATACCAACACACATGCTTCCAGGCTATATCTGTACTTGTAAATAAACCCATCCTCTGGCCAGGTGGGTACGTGGCAGAGCACGGCCCACAGCTGTATGCCTAAATTCTGTTTATCCCTCAAGCAGAATGATCTTGTGCCTAATGTCTTTCAGGAATCATCCCTGCTCTGTGCTCTCCCCAAAGTTAAGGAGGCTAACCAGCCATTTTGCTCTTCAGCAGGATGGTGGCATTTTCAGAAAGGCTTAAAAGCAGAGTGCCGTGCCCTGGGGTGTCATAACCCTTAATTAACAATGGTGATGCCAGTCCTTGGCAGCTCTGCAAAGCAAGTGGCCTCACCCACATGTTGCTATTTAAATGGAAATGCCAAAGCACTTGCAGGGCCCACTTAGACCCCCCAAGACTGTGGTGTGCATACAGTTCTACTTGAGTTAGGAGCCCAGAACCTATTTTCCAGTATTATTTTAGAGTTTAGGTGCTTACAAGATCCGATTCATGACACTACAGGGGTTGAAAATGCTGCTGCCCTCCTGGTCTCAGATACTTCTACCCCTGCCTGAGAAAAAGCAGAATAGAGGGTGTACCAGCGTTTCAGCCCTTGTGATTCACAGCTTGTCAGAACAGCAGGAACAGGCATGGTTTTCTGTTTACATTGGTATGTCAGGCTGTAAACTGCTGCTGTGGCTGTGGACTTTTCCCTGCTAGATTTAGCTCAAGGTAACCCGTACTATTTTCCAAAATAGTACCCACCAGCTTTATCACATTATATACCTCCAATTATCTTGTTTGCACTAATGCATCAACACAAGAAAGGTTGGCAGGACCAGTTTTTATTCACCTGATTGAGATTGTAAACTCCTAGTACTTACAAACATACTGCAGAGACAGGGCCTGGCTCTGTACATGTCTGATAAAGCATTTATATTGGCTTGTTGTTAAAGTGGTACAAACAAATAATATTTGATCTGGCATGAAAATGCTTAGTATGAAGTTATTACCTTTAAATCATTTGAGCTAGCCCAAACTGGCAGAATAAAGTTGTATAGGATCAGCACTGTGTGTCATGTGGTGACAGCTATTTGTGGATCCATTCTAGGAGCCCTAGCAATGGGTACAGTATTTCAGCAAAGCCCAACATGAACTTCACAATTTGGATGGTTCAAACAAAGATCGAGCAATTACCTGGCCCAAACTGCTGCAATTCAGGGAGACTAATGCGAAATTGTTTCCCATGTATCTGTTGTGCCTCTGTTTTCCCAGTCAACCAATAAACGCCATCATCACGGGTTTGATGCAGACCGAGATGCCAAGAAAATACACAGCGCCTGCAAAGGAGCGGGTAAGAAAGCTCTTTCTTTTTATACAAAGGGCAACTCAATATTATGAAGAGCCTATACGTAAACTGAGGGCAAAACAACTGTTCCAACCAGTTTCAGGTAATCTTTATGCTTTCTGTCACTGACTGACTCAAAGAACATGTGCACCCATGAAGCTTTATTAGATAAATGGGAAGGGAAGCCAGATTGTTCCTCAAAGAATGGTAAGATGTAGTTCATTAATTGCTTGGCTCCAGGGGCTTGGGATAAACATGGTATTTGCTTCCTGTGATAGGAACATCAAGCTGTCAAGGCTGATACGACAGTCATGAGGTCCAGCTACTCAGGTTGGATTAAGGTCATGGTTATATGTCCTTTCCCAGGCTTTCAAGGACCAGTAAAAAACATCACCACTCCATATGCTTATCAGAGCCCACTGCAGGTCCATCACCTGTATGGAATACAGAGTGATCTCAATCTGCATCAGTGATTTTTAACCAAAAATACTGGCTCCCACCATCTTCTAAGGCAATTTGAAGTGAGCTGAATGACTGTGCTCTGCTGTGAGGAATGCACAGTGTTCATGAGTTCCTCAGGTCCCTGGAGGTGGCGATGTCCAGCAGAGGAAGAACAGCCAGGCAGCATACCAGAGCAATAAGTTATTCATTCACTCCAGGCATTTGCACAGTAAACATGTATTTAAGCATTTCTTCCTGGTATAGCACTGACGTTCAGAATCGGCTTGTTAAGCACTGAATTTTAGGAACTACTCCTGTCCTATCATCTGAGCCCCCTCAAGACAGTTCCTCAGAGCACTCTGCTACTGAGAGTTTAACCCCACATTGTCAGATAGAAGTCCTTTTCCTTCCAAATTTGGACCATGCCTTCTGCCTCAGTTCTAAGCAGGAAGAACTGGACAAGATGTCCTAAACTTGTCCTGTATATGCCTGGTGGTGACATGCAGGGATGAAAACACATCAGCTCCTGCTGAATGCCAATATCATTTTGTATTTTTATCCTTTCTGCTGGTAGCTTCTTGGAAACCCTTGTTGATCCCTGCTCCCAAGAGCCTGAAATGAGGCATCTGAGAGCCCAGTAGGTGGATGCAATAGATGGAAGAGCACAGGGAGAGCATGGGGCAGTGTCCACCAGCATGACGTGCATGCATCAGCAGATCTGGCATGTGGCCTGATGCCTTTGATTTGCCATTTAAACCCTTTATATACTATGGGTAGTTTGGCAGCGCCCATCACATGCAGGGTCATAGGTCTCTCCTGAAACACATTCTCCATTTCAATCCTTGTCTTGAGGCAACACCTGAAGCAAGCTGCTGGCCCTCAGATGGAAGTGCCCCAGGACACATATGTTAATGCAATAGCTGATCTATTGTGTCTTTTGGGCATCCAAGTAACATCACTGCAGTCCTGTCCCTTTAGGCAGACACATAATGAATGCCTTCCAGCAGCTTTGTTTAGTGCAAACATCTGTTTATATGGCTGAGGGCAAGAAAAGTACAAGAACAAGGTCATTGCCTTTAGTAAGCTGCTTCCATCCATCACATAAGTTACAGCTCAAAGCTGCCCCGGGGCTTTCTGCTGGGGGGTCACTGTGTGCTCAGGTCCCCCGCGGGTTCCTGGGGGATGCAGCTGCTGTGGTGCACATCACCGGGGCGCCCCACGCTCCCGCTTCACTCTCACGTATTTTTGCCAAGCAAAACAGCAGCAGCAGAGACTCAGACCACGAAGGCTGGTTCCCGCTCCTCTTCCTGACTCCATGGAATGCCGAGCACAGCCCATTTCGTACAGGCTGTACATTCAGGCTATGGGTTAACAGAGATGATTTAATCACATCCTCACCTGCCCCGGCCTCTCGCCCCATGCCGTGTGTTCTGTTGTGCTGGCACAAGAGCTTGTGTGCTTAATGAACTGGATCCTTTGGCTGATCCCTCAGGAATACTCAAACAAGCACATGCATGTCAGCCTACAGGCACTGGCATAACCCTGATTTTAGGAGCAGTGTCCGACCTTCTCAAACAGAAGACTCAATTTCCCCGATGAAATATGAACAGCACGAGATGGTGAACTTTATTTTATGTTCTAAGCATTGTAGCTGACTACAGTTAAAGATATCCTCAAAAGAATCTTAGATGCTACAAATCCTAAAGTTGACACCAGTGGGGATATACGTATAGCAGTTTTTTCTCTTTAGAGATCGTGTTTTCTTTCCTTGGTAATACATTCCTGATTAAATAATTCCCATGCACAACTTCTTTTTCAGGAACCGATGAAAAGAAAATTATTGAAGTCTTGTCGAGTCGAACAGCGGAGCAGAGACAACAAATAAAAGAGAAGTACAAGGCTCTGTATAGCAAGGTGCTTCAAAATAAATGGCCTCTCTGTTTCATACTGCATGCTTGCTAGAAACACAGCCCACGGGCTCTGCTTTTGAAAATATCAAGGGCACAGTAGATTTAAGGAGGACACCAGTTAGTTTCTGATTCAGCAATTTATTTTATCTTCTAAAATACCAATTATATTTCTAATCTTAGGCCCCACAGTCTTCTTGAAATCAGCCTTAACCAGATCAGAGCATTTTAATCAAAGTTGGGAGAGCTAGAAAATGATTCATAACTGAAGTAAAAAATGTTTCAGCCAGCGTTCATCTTCAGCACATTCAGAAAATGAATTCATCTAAAAGGGAAATTGTAAGTCAGAATCCCTCTCAGGCCAGATGCAAATTCAGAGGAACTATTTGATCTTGCATCATTGTATTTTTGTTGAGTTTAACAGATGTCCAGTGATGAAGCAGAATACACATTGTAAAACTGAGAACTCTCACTGGGCACTTGACTTCTGGAGGAGGAAAGGTAGACTGCCTTAATGATTTTGTGTGTAAGAAAAATAGTTTCCAACAAGAAAAATAAAGCTTCTAATATATTATTTAGGTAAACAGCTGAATCCTGCAGAGCTTATTATTATATTGGTATTTTCTTAAGGTCTCCTCGCTCATTAGTCATTAGTCAATGTTAATAAGACAGGCAGCACTGAACCGGAAAGCCTTCTATATAGAATCATAGAATAGTTTGGGTTGGAAGGGACCTTTAAAAACCATTTAGTCCACTCCCCACATCTTCAACCACATCAGGCTGCTCAGAGCCCTGTCCAACCTGACCTTGAACGTTTCCAGGGATGGAGCATCTACCACCTCTCTGGGCAACCTGTGCCGGTGTCTCGCCACCCTCAATATGTAACAGTTACAGCAAGCATGATAAAGATTGTGGTTACATAAATACTATAGATTTAGTTCTATAATGTGGATAAATAAAAACAGACATTAGAAATGAGCAAATGCCGTGAGACATCCCAGTTACATCAGCATGGAGCAACCCTTCTCGCACGCCTAGGCAGCCTAAATTTCTTGGGAAGGAACACACAAATTGTACTGTTTCTTGTTCCTGCTGCTCGAGGAAGTGAAGTTCATGGTGCGTGTATTGAAATTGCCCCAACAGCGATGTCAGCCTCTGACTTGAATTGATTGAGTGTTCACTTGTGATTGTGTAAGAGGGTATTTAAGAAAATAGACTTCGAGTTGGGCTCCTCGATTGTTGTTCTGAACTTGTCAAGTACTTCCCGTACTACAGGAAACATCGACTGCAGATAGAGTTTCAAATAATTCATCAGTAGGCATCCTTCTCAGCGTGCATACATGAGCTAGTTCTTCTCTGGGGCCTTATTAAATTTTGAATTAAGTAGATCATTAGTAGAAGGTTGCGGGTTTTTTTATTTTTTGAGGAAAAAATGCTGATTGCTTGGCACCAAAGCGCTTTGTAGAAATGTGTTGCTTTTTCCAATAAGTCAATTTTAACTGAGATTGGAAGAGACATTTAGTAAGTTTGATCCCTTCTTTTGCAGCTCTTTTGAAGCAGAAAGTTTCTGCATCATGTTTCAGAGTAAACTCTCCTGTTAGGCTTTTAAAAACACTAGATTGCTTTTATTCAAACAAATAAGAGTCAAAACTGGACTGATATTGGCTGGTATTTGAAGATGGGACAATCATTTCATTCAATATGAAACAAAACATTTTAGGGAATTTATTTTGCAAAAAAAAAAGAAGTCCTTGTATTTAAAACCTTTTTTATGGTTTTGTCCTTTTTGATCCACAAGCAGCTTTGAAATCATGAAATTCTCTGGAACAAATAAACCCCTGCTCTGATCCCAACTCAGCTTTTGCACTGACTCTTCTGACTGTCCCTGCAGGATATGGAAGATGACCTGAAGGGAGACCTGAGTGGGAATTTTGAAAAGGCTGTGCTGGCTCTGCTGGATCTGCCCTGTGAATATGAGGCCCGAGAGCTTCGGAAGGCAATGAAGGGTGCTGGGACAGATGAGTCGCTGCTGATCGAGATTCTCTGCACACGAAACAACAAGGTTAGGACACCCCGGTAGTTTTTATTTGTGACTTTCCCAACATAGCAGGGCAAAGAGCTTGCAAAGAGCATCCCCTGGGGAGGAGGAGGAGGGATCAGACCAGCCTCCACGGCTGAAACGCCTGTTGTCAGTGGCTGCAGCCATAAGGTTGCCATACTGAGGCTGAAACTTTTGCAGGAGTTAATTGGAGTATGATTCAAATTCCTTCCTTGGTCCTACTCGCATCTTCTGTGGGTGGCACAGAAGCAACATCAATGACAAAGGAAGCCCCAGGTGCCTGTTTAAGGGTGGCTTTGGCACTGCTCTGATAGTTCAGAGGTGGCTCCCACCAGGTTTGGGAATGCGATTCTCTTCCAAAAGGCCTTCAGCTTATGCCTAAATGCATGTGAAAGCAGAGAGACACCTGCATGAGTCAGGCTTCCACCAAGATGTGTCCTGAACTGGGCTGGGTTTGTGCCCTGAGCGGGGAGTGGGAATTTGGCTTCTCCTCCCTCCATGCCTGCTACACCTCAAGCAACACGGGCATGGTACTGACTTGCTGGCCTTTGTTTGCTTTATTTATTTATTTATATGTATAAATAATTTTCCATGTTTATTAATTTTCTTATTTATTTGATTTATTTGCCTAGGAAATTGTAAACATAAAGGAGGCATACAAACGGCGTAAGTAGTTTTGTCTTTCAAACACAAACATTTAACGCTTTTATCACTGGGTGAACCCTCACAGATATTTTTTTTCTCCACAGTCTTTGACAGGGACCTAGAGTCTGATGTTAAAAGTGACACAAGTGGCTCCCTACAGAAGATATTAGTCACTGTGCTAGAGGTAAAAAGCTGGGGGCTTTCCTCTTATGCATATACCTCATAGAGATACTTCCTTTTCTCTATCCTGACTACCCTGGATAATCATAATAAGTATTAGCTGGTATTTATAATAATGTAATTATTATACATAATACAATAATGAGGTAATCATAGTAAGCAAAGGGCATTCTGCAGGATAAGACCCTTCTATATCTATAGCTTTTAAATATAACTAAAGAAGTGATATAACATCAGAAATAATTTTATAAGTTCCAATACTTTGAAGACAACAGCCTTGTTTTATTATTATTTATACCATGGTAATGGCTAGAATACCCATTCAAGGTCATGGCTACATTATGCTGAATTCTGCCTAAAACCAGCAAAATCTGATTTCCACCTCAAATTCCATCTGAGGAATTTAAAATTCAGATAGATACAGAGAAAGTAAGAAAGAGATTGCTGTTATGTTAGTTGCCCATTCACCAGAAACGCATATTTTTCATTAGAATACACTTTATTTTAAACCACTGACATGAAATAAAAAAATTAGTATCTCCATAAAAACATAGGATAACTAGGAAGAGTAAGGATTACATCTAGAAATGCAACGTGGTAGCCAAGCCCTGGGAAATTAAAAGATTCATTAAATAGAAGAAGCTTTAAAGATCTAACAGTCACATCACTAAATACACCACAGTTAGATTCCCACTCTGGAGAGCATTGGTACAACTCTCTTCAGCCTCTTGCAGTGTATTTTCAGGACTGAAAATAATTTTTCATAGTTGTTCAGATCTGTTTCATAGATTTCTCCTTCGTAATTTCTACCAGTAATTACAGTGTTAGTGAATGCTCAGAGTGTATGGGTTACTCAGGAATATATTTTGCAGTTATCAGGGCATATCCAGCACCATGAAAACTTCACTGCAGGTACTGGGAACCTTTTTGCAGTGGCTGGATGATGGATACACCAGCTGCTTTCTTTCCTAAGAAACCTTGTGGTTTGAGCCCAGGGTGCTGTACGTGCCCACCAGCTCAGCCCTCCAGGAATGAAACCAAAGGTGGTGGGGCGGTCCTGCCCCAGCTCTGTCTGTGCATCTCAGCCCCATTCCCACCCCAATGCCTGCCCACACATGCTGACACTTCCCACCATGGAAAAATACCTGCAAAACCCAGCACAAACCAGAACAAAAGAACAACCCAGGTGGGAAGGGAACCTCAAGCTCTTCTACTCTGGCCCTTCTCAAAGCAAGGCTAACTCCAAACCCAGACCAGGTTTTCTTCTGATTTTTTTTTTTTTTCTGCTCTGACACGTACTGGCTGGGAGAGGGAACGGGAGCACCCACGGGATAGCAAGGACACTGGGGACAAGGGGGACCATCTACAAGGCAGCATCCACAGACTGCAGTCTACTGCTGTGCAGCTACTAAGCCCAGATAGTCCCGTCTTGCTCCGGAGGCGTCAGAGTTGCAATCTCATTAGGGTCCCAGCACACAGCAAATACAGCTGGGACATAAGCCCTAGCATTCAGGCTTCACCTCGAAACTCAGGAAAATCAGGGGCTGCAGTTAACATGAACAGACCGTTCAAAGCCATACCAAGTCCCACCATGCCTCCTTACTATGCATTTGTCAGCAGATGGCAGCAAAACTATTACCAAAATATTTGTGAGGGCCACAAGCTTACAATCTTCCCTTCATTAGGTTTTTTTATTGTCATGTCCTTTCTTGTAGGCAACCCGAGATGAGACCCAACAGGTCAATGCGGAGCTTGCTGAGCAAGATGCCACAGATCTGTATAAAGTAAGTGCAATTGTGGAAAAATCCCCATTTCCCCTGTGCTGTGCAGCAAGGGCTGCCTCAGGGGTGACTACACACATGGAGTGTGAGGGCAACGGCAGTGTAAGGACATGAAGCGAGATGGGCACAGGCTGGAGCTTGGTGGATCAAGGGCTCTGGCTGACTTCTTGTCTCTACGGTGAATAAACAAATGCTTCAAAAAAAATAACATGCAATCTTTCAGGCAGGAGAAGGCCGGTGGGGAACAGAGGAGCTGGCTTTCAATGTGGTCTTAGCAAAGCGAAGCTATAGTCAGCTGAGAGCTACTTTTCAAGCTTACGAAAAGGTGAGTTATTCTCTTCTGAGATGTGAGTTGCCTAGGGCCTGACATGTAATTTGCAGACCCTACAAGTACATGTAGAGCAGGTAATCCTTTCCTTGCCACTGTAAAACTTCTTGAATGTTTTAAGAATCTTGGAAAACATTTTTATACAACTGGATGCTGATCTTATGGAAATAGGGACTAAAAGCTGTATTTTTTGCTGGTGAAGAACCTATTCCTCTTCATAACGTACACAACATCCAGCCAAATAAATGTCGCGATGTCATTTCCTACCCTCAGCTGCACCATGGTGGGTGTCCTCACTTCTGCAGGAGGACCAGCAAAGGGACAGGTTCACAAACTCCTGCCCTGAAGCAGGGTTTTGCTTTTCTGGTCTTTCCCTCTCTTTCTCCAAAGCAGAGCCTGGCAAGGCCTCTCCTCCTCATCCCCCTGCTTCACATGCTTGTATTGGCTGGGCAGAGGCACATCTCCATCCTCTTCCTCTCTGCCCACACTGTGCAGGTACTTTGCTTCACTCTTCTCTGCCTCCAAACATGAGGTTAAGTAGGCAGCAGGATCCCAGCTGTCTGGTACTTATCTCTGTGTCACCCACCAGGGACATTTTGCTCAAGGCTGGGCCTGGAGCTGACCTCCACTGAGACCTCTCGCCTGGAAATGACCTGAGGCAGTCAAAGCAATGGAAAATCCAAGATCCTTCTCCTGACAGCGAGGTGGAAGCTTATCAGAGACACTTATTCCCAGGAGAGGGTCCCCGCTCCAGCCTCTGGCTCATAGTCCTGAACTTCCCTAGGATGACTCTGAGTTCATCAGAGAACTGTAGCCCTAGGCACTGAAGATGAAAAAAACTCCAGTCAAGGCCGTATTTCAGTGTCAGCACAATCAGGAACCCCTAGCTGGAAAAATGTTTGCAGATTAATCCAAGTTTTGGCTTGCTGCTGGCAGGAGAATAAAACCAGTCACTAACTGATACTCTCTCCCCCGGAGTGGCCCAAACCCTGGGGGTTCAGTTAAGTGCTCCGGTAGCCAAGCTACCTTGGCTTTTTGATTCCTAAAGCCAAGCAGATCAGGTTGGCCAAACCGATCCACCACATCCTGCCTGGCTGCATTTGAAGTGGGCCAAGATTAGAGCCATGCAAACATCAGTCCTTCTCTGCATTTGGAAAGATAAATAGGCCCAGATCTAAACCAGTTGAGAGTTTGCAGAACTTAAGCCCAAATCCTCAGAAGGGATCCCTTCCCGCCTTGTACCCCTGGTGTCCCAGCTCTGACCTAAAAGACTACTAGAGTCTTGAACCATGCAGGGCCATCCTGAGAGGCAAAACAAAGCAAAGTAAAAGGCTTTGAAGATCACAAAGTTCACAAAAGTCAGGATAAACTCGGGTTTGAAGTGACAGTCTGTTTTTCCCCTTTCTTAGAGAATAATACAAAAACTTGGGAACAACTGCAGTGCTTGTAAACTTTCCCTAGGGAGCCAAAGACAATAAGTAACAAAACTTCATAGAGCTGGTAAAGCTCCAAAAATTATCTTATTTGTGTGGGAGCCATCCAGAGCCTTTGACAGAGGGGTTAGAGGAAGCTCGAACAGTTTCTTCTGATGAGGGGTCACTCAAGAAGACGCTACAGCTTCTTTGTTCTAGACGCCTTCCAATTCATGCAATTCCTTGATTTAGGTTGTCCATCTCTTAACCATTGTGCCTTACCTGGCCGCATAGACTTTCTTCTTTTGGTGCCAGTGGTTTTGTGAGCACTTATACCAGAGGAGAACTTCATTTGCCCTTGAATTACTCCTTTGGAAAGGCTCTAAAGGAGCTTTTTGCTATTGGGTCCTAAGTCTGATGCTGGTTTTATGGCAGTGGGATGACATGTACAGACAGCGGCTCTGATGGCTCCTTTTTTGTCGTCCTTGTAGGTGTGTGGGAAGGACATAGAAGAATCCATTAAAAGTGAAACATCTGGAGATCTGGAGAAGGCTTATCTCACTCTTGGTAAAAAAAAAAAAAAAAAAAGTAAAAAAAAATTGTCAAGAGCTTTCTGGTTCTCGCCATCATCTGACATTGGTTGTTGGGGGTCTGTGTACAGCCTGGTGATGGACATCAAGACAGCCCTAAACTGAGCTGACATATTTGCCAGGAGAAGAAGAGACAGTTTTCAGTAGTGATTTGGACCCCTTGGTCTTAGAAATAAAACTTGCTAGACACAGCTGCTCTCCAAACAGCTAAATTATTTGCCCTCTAACATAGGGTGGCCACCTCCAAGTTGCCCCTGAGGCCAGGGCTGCTGATAACTTCCAATGGATGCCTGGGCATCATCAGAAGTGTGTTAGCCAGCCACCACAGAAATGTACAGGGCCCTTGACAGCAATTTAGCACTGGGATGACTGTGACCAGCATTTAAGCCTGTGCCCTGGCTCTTGTTATCTTACTGGTATTGCTGTTATCCGTCTGGATCTTGCCACTGTGAGCTGTGGCGTGAGCAGCTACCCCAGGAATGGATGGGCAAGAGGAAGTCCAGAGGGGCAAGCCAGAGGGGCAAGTGCTTGTTCTCTTTAAATTTGTTTTCCCTGTGGAATGGCACAGTACTCAGTGCTGATCATTTCACTGTGTAACATTCTTTCCCCATGGAGAAATGTACGTCCCCATTCAGACTCCAGGACTTCTCCTTGCATACTGATAGGGGACCAGACACAGAATGAAAGCCCTGCCAGCTCCTATGTATGTCTGAGCATAAACCCTAGAGAGTTTCCTTTATTTCTTCTTTATTTATTTCGATCTCACTGAAGATGTATCATCAAGTGTAAATTTACAAGTATAATGAAGCCTTTTACTGTTTTCTCCAGTCAGCTGTGCCAAAGACTGCCCAGGTCACTTCGCAACACTTCTGCACAAGTCAATGAAAGGAGCCGGGACTGATGAAGAGACCTTGATTCGCATCCTCGTGACCAGGGCTGAGGTAGGGTACCCTGCGACCTGTAATACCTCACATCAGCTCTGGCAGAAGTAGAAATGTAGAGGGTATGGAGGGAGTTCTGGCAGGTCATGTGCTCAGTCGGCTCATTTCAGCCCAATGACATCAGTGGTCACACTCTGCTTTTGTACCCGGGCAACTCTAATTTTGATTCTATTTCAGTTTTCAGAAGAACTAAACCAGAAAGCACACAGGCTATTTCAAGTGGCGTCAACTGTACCTGTTTAAAACTAGCTCATGGGGAGGTCTGGCCCCAATAGGATGTTGAAAGTAAATTCCTCGTTAAGTAATGATAAAGCAGCAGTTCCCAAATTGAGTATTGCTTATAAACATATGTTGCCAATTCTCTCTGATTCCAGCTGGGAAAAACAGATGGGGAGGAGGGAAGAAAAATAGAGCCAAAGGAGATAATTGTCATTTTAAAAAGCACAAAACTGCACAAGACATTTGAGATCTTAAACACAGTCTTTAAGTCTTCCTTCCTTGTAAGCTGTGTAGGTTGTAACCACAGGGATGTTTCAGTCTTGACATAAAGGAGAAGCCATTCACAGGGACAAGGAGAGCACATTTCTCAGTGACCGGCAGGGTGAGAAATTACTCTCCAGGGCAGTCTCTCTGTTAAGGCACAGTCCCATCATGATAACATTTAAAACCCCAGTGATAAAGATCAGAATCTTGCCATTTCACAGGAGAGCTTGAGACAAGGCGTTTAATTCTCCCTCCCTGTGGTAACCAGAAAATTACTTTTGCGGGTAGAACAAAACTCTCTGTTAGCCATACTCCTTGAGGTGCCTTTTTCCCTGCTTGTCACCACAGAGTGGCCTCAGGAGCTGGCACTGACCTGTTCAAGTTTGCCCAGTACCAAGGCTGTGCCCGCATGGCTCCACTGAGCACTGGGCAGAGGTGGCCCCAGCCGCCCCAGCACAGCTCTCCACACAGACCCTCTTTGTAGCTAGCATCCCCTCACCACACCTTCTGACATGAGCTTACCTTAAATTAATCTGAAAGTCCTCCAAGGTTTTTAGGCCTCCTCCTTTCTACCCTTCTCCTCCCACCGGCTGCGGTGGACCTTGGATCAGACCCCAGGGGTCCTGGTAGGAGCAGGGCATATTACTCAAAGCACATCCCACTCTTCTAAAGAGGCTTTTGGTGTCTCCTCAGAGCGACCTGCCAGCAATAAAGGAGAAGTTCCAGCAAATGTACAAGAAGTCGTTAGCTGAAGCTGTCCGGTCTGATACCTCTGGGGACTTCAGAAAGTTGCTGCTGGCTATTTTGCACTAAAAAGCCATCAAGAATGAAGAGGCATGCTGAGCAGCCACCTCTTGATTAGTTTCCAAAATAGCATCCAAAAAATGTGGCATTAGCACAAAGAAAAAAATCCAATTTATTTTCTTTCCAGCTGGGAAATGTGTTGCCAAGTAATGCTGGACGTGAGGTTTATGTTATGGCTATCTCGCCAAATGTCCTCAAGCAATAAAGACGTTAAAAAAACCCAAAATCTAAATTGACCTCTTTGTGTTTGCGTATGTGGAGGAATCTTCTGTCATTGTTTCTTCTGGGTAGATTTTCTGTCTTTCTGTCATTCTGAAAATTATCCCTGTTCTTTCCCCAATTTGACGGATGCCATGTCATGCCGTTACAGTCCTGCCAAGAGAAAATGGATAGTAATTTCTTCTCAGCCCATTATCACAGCTCTTTAAACAAGCTAAGGGCTGTGAATTAATGATTTAAGTCAGGCCCTGATTAAAATCCTGCTATCAGCAGGGAATGTCAGAGTGGTTTCCCTGTCTGCGAGTTGCCCTCTCAGCATAGTCACCTCCTAAGTTATTCCATGAAGGAGATGAGGACTTGCAGTCCCCATTGGCACCACCTCCTGGGGTACAGTGCAGGCACAACTGGAGAAGGGATGGGGCTTCATGAGACGGATGTCAGGCAGGGAAATGCTGTTCCCACAGAGGCAGATGTGCCTCAGGACAGCTATATGGTCTCCAACCTTGGAGGTTTCCAAGACGTGGATGGATAAAACCTGGATCAACCTGGTCTGATCTCATGGCCCACCCTGCTTTGAGCAGGAGGTTGAACTACAGACTGCTGGAGGTCCCTTCCTCCTTGAACTACCCTAAAATCCTATAATTGTATGACAGAAGATGTAGATGAAAAGTAACATGACAGAGCCTGACAAATAAGAAGGAAGAGAGGAGAGTCTGGGCGAAGGAGATGAGCTTGTGAGCATTTCTGTGTGTCTGGCCCCTTCTGAGTGTACAGCTCTGCAGGGGGAAGAGTCAGACCTAGATCCTCCAAGGTGAGATGGCTGATGGCATCTAATCCCCAGCAAAAATAGTATTTCTGAAGCACTGGATCTATTTCTCCCACTTTGCAGCAATGTCACAGCACTAGTAGCTGGACGCCTAGTTATAATCTGTAAAGATGGGGCAAAACAAACAGGAGATGGGAAGGATGGAGGGCTTTTAAGAAGGATGATCTGTGTGTCACACAGGTGTGACAGGATGTTCCAGCATTTCAGAGGCCTGATCCTCATTTGGCAACATTTTTAGCAACCTAAAAATATCAGAGGCAGGTACTGAACCTGAAATCAACCATCTGATTCCGGATTTGCCTTTATCAAAGGCATTTTAATGTTCAGACCCAGAAAGAGAGGAACAGTGCAGGATCTGCGTATCTTCTTGTTGCTGTTGCCATGGGGCTCTTGTAACCAGAGACTATAGAAAGGATAGATGAATAATCTACTTAGGTGTCCAGTGTTCCTGGTGCTATTTTATCCTCCAGAGGTCACACGGTATGTTCAGTCCAAGATAAGCCGGCTGGTACCCATTCTCAAAGGAGGCAGTTTGAAGAAAAAGCCAGCAGCTATCTGAAATGCACATGAAGGAGCTGGTTTAGGCAAAGGATTTGTTTTAAAATATTCCAACAAGAGTGCCCAAGGCTATATGAGTGGCTTCTGTGAAACCTCTAGAAGCTCAGCACACTTTAAACCTTCATTTAATGTGGAGCGCATAACTTTGGCAGCCAAATTTATTTTTGCCTGAAGACTGTTTTAATTAACGCTAGTAGGTCATTCTGACTAAAGAAGGAAGAGTACAATTGCTTTCATCTTAATCTTTCACTCTTTAATTAGAGATTGGCCTGAAACCATGCCAGAATCCCACACATCTTCACACCCACACATACTGGGCCAAAGTAATTATTGAATTACATGCTATATCTCTCTATCTGTACACAATACATACAGTGGTGGCAGTGACACTTGTGAAGTTGCTCTGTGTCTCCAATGCTGTCAGAGTAAAACTTGTCCCTATGCCTCTATATCAAAAGTTTAGGTCAGGGGTTCAAAATTCAAGTTCAGATTGC
The DNA here is from genome assembly GCA_026413425.1 of Tringa solitaria. NCBI lineage: Eukaryota > Metazoa > Chordata > Aves > Charadriiformes > Scolopacidae > Tringa > Tringa solitaria. Next base: position 145,732,276 of record JAOXJM010000012.1, on the reverse strand, counting down.
AAGATGAGTGTTTACAGATGCAGTCTGCTACCTTGCCTATCAGAACCAAACCCAGATTCGACTAAAGCTAAGAAACTTTAGTTCATAAAGAAATATCATACCAATGTGAACAACAGCTGTGGTGATGGGGCACTCAGAGAAATGCTGTTTGCTGAGCAGCTAAATAGAAAATGAGTAATGCAATAGTTGCAGAGGAATGAGAGAGAAGGATCATAAGGGTTTCTGGACTTAAAGAATAGGAAGAAGACCAGATAGCTGGTGACTGGTCGCAGCAGAAGAAAGTTGGGTGTAGGGAAACATTTCCTTCACAGGTCTGGCCCAGACATCCCATGTGGAGTTAGGTCTCCTGCTGGTGCTACCAGCTGGGTCAGATACAGACATAGATGTTGAGTAGAAAGGTCCCAATCTATGCTATCTCTTGATATTAATTTGTTACTATGGACATATTTTTTTCTCTTTCAATGCACATATTCATTATATGTGTTTATATGCATGTATAAATATGCAATACATAAATCTTATAATCCCCCAACACATTAGTCTTCCTTTCTGCTCACATATTTCTCTCCCCTCCAACTTAAGATAAGCAAAATGGTGCCAGGTGCCCATCTTACCCTAGCCAGGGCCCACCGACCAAGCTCCCAGCAGCATCCCAGGCAGCGCTGGCTGCTCTCCCAGCCTGGGCTGAAGGCTGTCACCCCAGCCAGCCACCACTGCTGCTTTCGGCATCTTCCTGTGTTCTCCAAGTCATGGCATCTGATTAATTATGGTCCTTGTAATTGTCTCTTTTTACAGTAAGGAATGTTAATCCTGGGGTTTGTTCCCTCTCCCAGTTTTATAAATACCATAATAAGGAATATTAAGGAATTTTCTTGTCCCCCTGTCTATTTAGACTGAAAATTTGGGGAAAGAGAGATCTCTCTCTCTTGATAACTACGGGGGCTGATAGTCATTGAGGCAGCGCACGTTAGCACTGAATAAGCTCAGGGAAGTCTCTGCCTCAAACAGTCCTTTTTCCTTATCCATATTTGTTCATTTTCACCTGAATTGTAATGGGATCAGTGCATGAGTTTTAGAAGTTGTCTGACATCACCAATTTTCCCTGTGCACCTGTCTGCTGGCCGATTAGATTGCGGCTTTTTTCCGCTCTGTTGCTTAGTGCATGATAATAGACATTTCATCATCCCATTACATTAAAACATAAGAAGAACTGCTCTGGGTCAGATCAAAGGTTCAACCATCCTAATTCCAAAGCTAAGAAATCTCAAACACTTAAGGAGAGAGAGCAGAAGGAGCCGGGTGAGTATACAGCATTGGAGCAAAGTAGTCGTTCTTTGGTAGACATCTCCATTTTCTGGAAACTGGCCATTGATGGAGTTCATACAGCAGCAGTTGCAGAGGGACACTCTCTTTAACAGCCCCCAATGGCTCCAGCCTCCCTCAGGGACTATGGGGGACACACAGCATCACATCCCACAGTGCTGCAGGGTCACATAACCTGCAAATGAGCCCACTTTCCCACTTGGACATGCCCACATCTCCACTTCCCACAGCCCTTTATCCATGCAACATCCCACTCCCATGGCTAATGCAGTACCCTCTCCTCCCAGAAAGGACCGCTCGGGCCTGGTGTGGTCAATAGCACGCCAACCTAGGCAACCTGCCTCAAGAACTCATTCAGAAAAAGACTTTCTCAGACAAGTTACACTGTTCCACAGAAGAAACGGCTCTTCCCTCTCACAAGGGGTCCTGCTGTAGCAGCACAGGCCGTATAGGACATGCTGTTCTAGGATACACCATGAAAAATTATTTCTAGTTTATTTATAAAGGAAATCCAAACTAAGCAGTGCTGATATACCCACTTGGTTGTTGGAGATGTGTCTGAAACCATAATCTCTGGGAAAGAAAGAAGAGAGAGTCGTAAAGCAGGCAGCAGGATCTTCATTGCTCGGGAGCCTTGGCCCCAAATTGGCAGGGACCTGTGTGGGGACTCAGCAGGGAGCAGCAACCCCCCCGAGAGCAATAAGCTATTTAAACAGCACACGCTGTACTCTGCGTTAGCAGGAGTTTGCATAACCATGCAAAGCACTCGAGCCTGAGATCTTCTAAATAAATGCCACAATTATCAGTATCTAAAGCAGAAGAACATCCCACCTACCCTTCCCCCGACCCCATAAAACAGTACTGTTAGCGAAGTCAGATAGCATCGTTTGTTTCTTTAAGGGTTAAAAAAAATAATCCACAGCCACTGCCAGGAAGAAGCAGAACTAAATAGGAGCAAAGAGTTAGAGCCAGAGCAGAGATATAAAGCTAAATCAATCATCAGAATGGACCGCAACAAGAGCATATACATACAGAGCAAGAAAGAAAGCGAGAGGGCGTTTTGTTTGGGTAGCTAATGTTCTCTGGACGAGGAGAGAGAAATTCTCCTTTGGGTTTTTAATGCCACTCTAAATATTTATAGCAAGATCATGGCCAGCTGGTGAGGCAGCGGCAGCGGGGAGTAGGGAGGGGAGGACGCATTTTCCCCAGCGCCCCAACATCATCCTCTGGGTCGTCTCCTTCCTCGAGGAGTGGGGAAAGGCTGCACGTGGCCATGTTTATCCTCACAGTGACTCATCTGCAGGAGTCCAGCGGCTCCTGCCCTTCCCCTCCCTCCCCTCTCCTGGTGAGGAGGGTATGCCCACACACATGCACAGATTGTGCGGGAAGGGAAGATGCCACAGCCTCCAAAAAGCTACGCCAGCCCAGCTCCACCCTGTCCTCAACACGGGTCTGGGCCTTCAGAGTTTTGTCTAGCTTTCAGCCATTTCACCGTCTTGTTCTGCTGCATTGAAAAGTCTCTGGGAAAGGCCACGTGCGGCATGACCTATGATGCAAAGCTGCTGTTTTCAGAGGAACAGGCTGCCCCCCTCCCTGCAGTCTGCTGGGCCCTGGATGTGGGGGCAGGAACATATGGAGGACTGCAAACACCAGCACGGGAGCTGACCTAAGGGCACTGTGGCTCCCAACCATTTTTGCTCATCTGCCTCGCTGCGACTCACTGCAGACATGACTCACCCGTGAGCTTTGGCTTTGAGAACATGAGAAGGAGTTTTGCTTTAACCTTGTGTTTCCCTGTGGTAGCGAGGCTTAGAAATGATATTTTGGGTTCAAGCCCATCCCAGAACAAAGGGAGGAATCTCAGCACAGAAAGGGCCCCACCCATTTACCCAGGCATGGGCAGCCAGTGCCACTTTTCTTGAAGCACCCAGGAGATTGCCACAGAGCTGGGACACATCACACTGGACCTGCTGGAGACCCCAGCTGGCACAAGGTGCTTGACTGATCCCAGCCCTGGGGATGGATTTAGGCTCATATTTGCAGAATCCTATATGGGAGCTTTAACTACGGACACTTACATGTGATTGAGGCAGCTGAGCACCCATAGAGACCTAGCAGTGCCTGGAGGAATGTTCACCTGCCCAATATAGGTGGTACTTACTGGTGACCTGAATAACTCAACAGACTCGGTTGTATTGACTAGACCTCCACGGCTGTAAAAGGAGCTCAGGCACCTTGTTCATGTGCAGGCATCTGCAGTCAGGCACCCTATGGAGGTGTCTGCCCTAAGTGCCACCCTGGGACCTGCCACCCTGGGACCCTGGTTTCCAGCTTGCTGCACTCACTTCAACAACCCGCTTCAGTCCTCCCACCCATAATGCTGAGCTTCCTCAAGCCACCTGCTTGAGAAGTACTTTACTAAGGGTTTCAGAGAGCTGAGGTCCTTACACAAAAGGCCACAACATGATATGTTCTATACGAAATATCAAGCAGCATCATAAAGATAAACTGCTCCAACAGTGAACTTCATCTCTGCCCAACAAAGGTAGCTGGGCTCTCCCTGCCCACCTTGGGGCAGCCCTGAGCACCGGCATGTCCCACCAGACAGCAACTGGCTGATGGTCCCCACATCTCTCCATAAGGTGGAGACACGGTCCATCCCGCCGGCATCCCTGGAAGCCCTTCTCTCTCCGGTCTTCTCCATGAGAGCAGGGTGACAGTGCATTACCTAGCCTTGCAGACTGTTTACAAGCTTCTAGAGTTCCCAGGCACTTCAGGACAGGGTCCTGCCGCTCTTTCCAAACGGAGGGCCAGGACTTTTATAAGTGAACTTTCCTCTCCGTGTCTATTTATTATATGTAAACATTTGCCAGAAAAACACCACCCGGGCATGCTCAGTAGTGGCCAGGTCATTGCAAAAGGCAACAGCGGCGTCACATGTGATAACGGCGAGAAGCCCGTGTGAGCCTATTCTTAGCGCTGGAATGTATACAATGCCCCACCGCCTCCCCGCTCCTGCGCCCGGCTCCCCAAAGCGGCAAAAGTGACTCCAGAACAAACACGTCCAGAAATCACCCTCTATGAATCACTTACCTACTGAAAGAAACATCCTGTGGGTTTATAGGGTTTTTTATCCAGGCTCTAGCTATGGAAAATCTCAGCAGAGAATAAACGACAGAGAGTAAGTGCATGCAGTGAAGGACAACAGAAGGTAACCGTTTCTACCCTACCGTTGCACGGCAGGTTGAGCAGTAAGCCATGACAATAGATACTCATCATATTGTTCTGCCTGGCACTTAATTTAGTCATTGTGTGTCTGATTAACATTAAAAAAAAAAAAAAAGGACAGCTAAGCAGACTTAATAAATAACCATTTTAATGCAGATTCCCAGTCTCTAGGGTTTCGTTTGCCCTGCTGCAGAGTTCAGCTCTGCCAGATTTACATTCTTTGGGAGTGACTAACTCTAGGGGAAAGAGTTGCAAGCTACTAAACTGCTAATACTTTAAAATAGTGAATAAATGTCTAAGCGCATTTATTCAATGTGATTAAAACGAACAAACCAATTGCTTCAGCCACCCAGCTTTCATCCCAAATCAGTGAGATAACTTCAGTGCTTTTGCTTCTTGCCAGGGACACAGGCAGTGCTGACCTCAGAGCTGCAACCTATCTGATAACTTTATGAAAATTTTAAAGGGTCTTAGCGACCTTTTAGCTTCTTTATTATTTTCCCACTGTGCTTAACCCATGTTCCATTTTTGTGCGTAACAGTGAACGGGTATTTAGATCAACATCAAAGTCCCGATTTGTTCCCTTGGAGCTGGATATTTCAATAAAAGCTGCTAAGAATTTGGGTTTTTCTGCCAAGTTCAGAATTCATCTCTCCCCTATTTTGCTATGGAGGGGGGATCCACTGAGGAGTTTCTCTTCAAAGACCAGGACTTCTCCTCCGAACTGCTGAGGCAGCTGAATGCTCTGCGGCAGAGCGGGATGCTGACTGATGTTACCCTCTGCTCCGGGGGCTTCGAAATCCCCTGCCACCGAAACGTGCTGGCTTCCAGCAGTCCGTACTTCAAGGCGATGTTCTGCAATGATTTCAGAGAGAGTCGTCAGGCTAAAGTCATCCTGAAGGGTGTCGATGCCGAGATTTTGGATCAGATTATCCTTTACGTTTACACAGGGGAGATTCTTATATCCGCTGAGAATGTCCCATGCCTGTTGGAGACGGCTTCCATGCTGCAGTACACTAAGCTGTTCGAGGCCTGCTCTGCCTACCTCCAAGACAAGCTGACTCCTGACAACTGTCTGAGCATGATCAGACTGGCCAAAATCATGAACTGCCAAAGCCTGAATAAGAAAGCCAAGGCTATGGCTTTGAAATGCTTTCCTGAGGTGGCCTCTTCTGAGGACCTGAAGGACCTCTGTCCCTTGGAGCTCATCGACTACCTTGGGGATGATGAGCTCTGCGGGGAGGAGGAGCAGGTCTTTGAGACACTAATGGTCTGGATACGGCATGACCTCCAGGCAAGACAAGGTTACATCCAAGAGTTGTTCAAGAAGGTCCGGCTTCAGTACGTCCATCCAACTTTCCTCTTCCACTTCATTGCCAATGACTCCCTCGTTCAGTCCTCACCCACTTGCAGGAGCATCCTTGAGTCAGCCCGGAGACAAATGTTTTCCTTGTACAGCACCAACGCGCCTGACATCAAGCCCATGCTGCACGTTCCTCGCAGGTACTCCAACCAAGAGTTCCTCATCATCATTGGTGGCAGGAAGGACAGCCAGCAGACGACGAGGGATGTCTTGCTCTATGATGACAAGACGAACCAATGGCTAAGCCTGGCCAAACTTCCCATGCGCCTGTACAAAGCCTCTGCCGTGAGCTTGCACAGCAATATTTATGTGCTCGGAGGGATGCCCGTTAGCAATAAGAAAAACTCGGTCAGTGATAATATTTACATTTACTCCCTCAAACTCAATCAGTGGAGGTTGGCTGAGCACATGTTAGTTCCACGTTACTCCCACAGAAGCTTGGCATATAAAAATTTTATTTTATCATTTGGTGGAATTGGTGAAAACCAGGAAATCCTTAATTCTGTGGAAAGATACGATAGTGTCTACAACACCTGTGAGAGCATGGCAAAGATGCCTGTTGCCGTCCTTCACCCTGCTGTGGCTGCCAAAGATGAGAGGGTCTACCTCTTTGGGGGAGAAGACATTATGCAAAACCCTGTCCGGCTGATCCAGGTAATGGTCAGTCCTGCTTGGCACAGGCAGCTTCATCTAAGGTATTCAGCAGTTCATCACTCTCCTGAGGAAATCAACCCGCCCAACAAACTTTATTGTGAGGTGCAGCAAGAGGCAGGATGAGTTGACACATGGCTTCAGGGAAGTCTTGTCTGCGAGGAGCGCTGCAACTCTCATTTTCCCCTTTGAGTGTTTTTCAGGCTCAAGCCCCCAGGTACTTCTTTGGGTGTCAGTCAGCTCTGCCGCTGGTGGGTCCCGGGGCCAAGGCTGCTGCAGGTGAAGCGATGGCAGGCAGCTGCCGACCCCCCAACTGGCTTCATGCCTGTAGCCAATCTCACAAAAATCAGTGTTTTCCACTCGGAGGCTGAGCTGGGGGCTCAGCCGTGCACCTGCTCACCCACAGCAAAAGCAAAGATTCGCGATCGTTAGAGCGATTAGATTCTCACTCATCAAAGGGCCAGGACTTAAACTGACAGTTATTTCGTATAAAGAGTTGTGTTAAAAATGTGGCTCCTGCCACATGTTGCTGGCTCTCTGCCTGCTTTCAGCGGTTACGCTCTATTAGGAAAAAAATACATTAAATCCTTCCTTATCTGATTTGATGCTTTAGCAACATTGTAGTGTTACTTTCCCCGTGAGTGTTTTTCACTGGTTTAGGTGTTTCAACTTAGAAGGATCATTAAAGGCTAAGATGGCAGCCAGCACATGAGCAATACTTCTTTATGGTGACAAAGCTATTTGATTATCAGTGAGAAGGAAATGTATTTCTCAGTTATTGGCGAGATGTCCTGGAGAGATTTGCTATATTAAGAAGCGGATGACGTGACATAAAAGTTTGTGTCACCCAGATACAGATGACTGAATGACCATCACCTGGCAACAGCTCTTTTTCTCACATAAATTGATGACTTAGATACCACTCTAAGTCACATCAACAAGTCCCTTTGCCAATCTGAGTGCATACCAGCCACCAGCACAAATATAGCAGCTGGGCAAACACGGTGGTTGCCAGCAGAGCTAGGTGAAGTTGAGGTTTGTTTGCCCAGGAAATTGCTAAGGCTGAGGCAGGAATACACAGAATAACTGCAAAATGAAATGTAATGCCTTGCACTTTGGGAGAGCATTGTCTGGTCACACAAAGATTTAGAGCTGAGCCACCTGTATATGGTGGATACACTCTGCCTTAGTGTGTGTGCTAGCATCTCCTGAGCAGACAAGCCTGGAGAACTAGAATGCTTTTCCAAGGGGACTTTTTAGGAAAAAAAAAAAGTGGGTAAATTCTCAGATTTCCAGCAGTTCAAGCCAGAGGATTGTATTCATTAGGACAAAATAAAAACCATAAGTTCCTCTGTAATTACGATTTCCAGTTAAAATGCAGCATAAACAGCTGCTTGTGTATCTTTATTTATTTGTCAGGTTTACCATGTCTCCAGGAATACTTGGTTTCGGATGGAGACCAGAGTGGTGAAGAATGTCTGTGCACCAGCTGTCTTGATCGGAGACCAGATTATCATCGTAGGTGGTAAGGGCTCTGTTTCACCTCCCCTCCCATCTCCCCCTGCTCAGCTCCTGCAGGATTTCACAGCCTTCCTGCTTGGGGTGCTCCCTCAAAAAAGGACGTGGAGCTTGGGAAGGAAAGGAGGAATGCATACAGCCTCCATACATATCTCTCATGGGGTTTCATGGCCATGGAGGTGGGGTCAATTTCTCCACAAGGCACTTTCTTACTCCAAGTAGCAGGGCTTGGATGGGGGGAAACTGGGGAAAAGCCAATGCAAGTTACTGCTCTGCAGAGGAAGGGAGGAAGCCAAGGACATGGGGGTCCTGCTCCTGCCCTGCTGACTCATGGCCTGGCCTTCCCTGACTGCTCTTCTTGGAAGGGTGGAGAGTGCACTTACCATAAGACCATGGATGGCTTGTTGGGATGAGTGGGCTGCAGGGCTGTGAGGGGTCAAATCAGTCCTGTGGGTGCCTCCTGGGGGTAATTGTGAAATGTCCTGGGAGGGGCATGAAACACTCCAAGAAGGGAAACTTCTCAGTGTCTTTTTCAACCTGAGGATCAGGCTCTGCCTGTGGTACTTTGACAGATCAATCTTGATTGCTTGACACTCTGCAGTCCTTAATGCAGCTCCCTTGACCACAGGCTGGCACAAGGAAGCATGTGCTAGATTATTGAAGAGAAAATGAGAGATAGGGAAGCTTTAGCAGAGCAGAGGACTGAACCCAAATCAGACAGGACTCAAGTCATCTCGTCTTCTCTCAGCGAGAGGCCGCTGCTACCCTTTGCAGTGAGAACAGGGGAGAGCCGAGTCAAAAGGTCCAAGACTATCAGGCTCCTCTGTGGCACATTACCCTGACCTCAGACCACAGTGCCCAAAATACAGTGTTTGCAACTCTCTCATTTTCAAATGCATTAATCTGAAATTGATCCATCTGCTGTATTGACCCATCTGCTGCTTATGCGCTTAAGTTCTCAATTTATCTTTTATTTATCTAACAGAAGCCACAGAAATTCATGTTAACTTTAAACAACTTTCATTTTGCTTGAAAGTAGAGAGATTCACCACAATCAGGTTTTATTTACCGGCTTCCATGCCAAAATATTGGCCAAACGCTCTTAGTTTATCAACAACAGTAAAACCCACAAAAATAACATTTTCTCTTAAAAACAGCTTTTATCACATTTCGGGTCCTCTGTGCGTGACTGGTCACATCATAACAAAAGGGAATGGGTTGGCCTAAACAAGACAGGCCTTGATTTTTGTTAGCGAAAGTGGCTTCAAGGCCTGCAAAAGATGGCCCAATCTGCCATGGGCACTCTCGATTATTGACAGGGATACATGGGGAAGCTACTGCTGGTTACCAACCTTCCAGACCTCCATTGCTCTAGAGCAGTGGCCCTGCTACCAGCCCTTACCTCTAAGCAGATGTGAGGTTACATCACCCTTCAGTGTAAAAGCAGTCCATTGGGTCCTGGGATTGGTGGCCAGCACAGATGTGAAGCTGAGGGCTTTGGGAGTGGAGCGAGCACTGGTGGCACTGGGCTGTTGAGTATCCAGCTCTATTCAGTAGACAGCTACGACTCCAACACAACAGGGTGTTGTTGCTCCCTCCCCACATGCCATTGGTTTCTGTATTTCTGAGTGAAGCTCTAGGGTCTGACAGGTGAAAAGAAACACTTCAGGACTTCTGAAGGCACATGCAGAAAACTGCGAGCTCCAGCTGTGTTTGACAGGTTGCTTGTCTGATAGGATGGGGTTTATGGTGCTCATAGAGCCTTGGCTGCCAAGGTGGTATGAGACAGGATGGGGACAAATGGGAATGGAAGACAGACAGATGGGCATTCTTGTGATACATCATCATTTCCCAGCTTAGGTATCTTAATTCTACCAAATTACATACCTTTATCATAGGTTTTATTGAAGACTAGCAGGAAATATATTATTATTCCTTCTGCTGGCCATAAACTCTAATTCCCATCTGTTTCTTCCACCTCTGGCTTCACATTTAGGGTACACTCGGAGAATAATCGCTTACGATACGAAAGGCAACAAGTTCGTTAAATGTGCAGACATGAAGGACAGACGAATGCATCACGGGGCCACTGTCATCAAGAACAAGCTGTATGTCACAGGAGGACGATGTCTCACCGCGGACAATGTCATTGAGGACTTGGATTCCTTGGACTGCTATGACCCAGAGACCAACACATGGACACCAAAGGGAAAACTGCCGCACAAACTCTTTGACCATGGATGCCTTACACTCCAGTGTGTCCCCTGTTCTAACCTTCTCTAAACGACCTCTGGTACTTCTCAGGATGTTTTGTGCTTTCCTTCCCAGAGAGGACCCACCTTGCTCTGCAGAGAGCACATGGGGAATCCTCACGGGGTCCCACAAACTCCTGACCTTGAAGACACCAGAAGCATTAGTCATTCCCCAAGCGTTTTGCCAGAAAGGTCACAAGCTTTGTGCTCATATCGTATTCACCTGACCAGTATTGCATGTGCTGCTAAGTCCAGCCCGGGGGCCTGACCCAGAGTCTCAGCACAATACAGGAAAAAAATACTGGGTAAGAACCTGGTGTGGAAATCTATACAGACTCTAAAGTGAATGGTGAATAGGAATTCTGGTAGCTCTAGGGAAAATAAGATTCGAGTAACCTGGATTTGTGTTAGCATGCAAACGCAGCTGTGTGCCACGATCCTTTGCTACGAGGTGCTGACTAAGCTTTCCATTTCAAGTGGTGGGAACGTTTGGCATAGGAAGCCCCAAGCTCTAGTCTTGTAACCAGCCCAGCAGCAACTGCCTGCATTAGCTATGGTAGTCATAAGAAATACGTTAATGTTCCTAACATCAAACTGGAAATTAGCAAAGGGCTGATGCTTCAATATGAAGCATCTCACGTTAGAGCAAGGTGCAGATTTGTCTTCTCTGAGCTACTTCTCTTTTATAGTGCAGGGAAGATTTTTGTTCCAACTGTCTGCTCTCTGAAGGAGCAGGAGAAAGGGGAATGGAAATGAAGATTGTCTTGTCTTCTTTTTCAAGGGATCTTGTTTTGCAGGGAGCTTGCTCCTCCTCTTGCATCAGTGTAGCAGTGGTGTTAGTTAGGAAGTCCTTTGGCTGATGGAATTCCTGAAATCTGAAATAGCAGAGAGGACACATGAAGGAAAGGGGATGTAAAACAGAAGAGGTATTTGGGAGGAACAATTTTTTTTTCCCTTTCTCCTCTCTCATCAAACCACTGGAAAACAGCAATGAGAGAAAGCCAGCGACAGGAAACCAGCTTTCCAAGAAGAGCAAGTTTAAGTCTGCCACTTGGCAAAGCTGCTCTGGCTCCACCAATATTTTTGTGGGGTTCTGCCACTAAGTACATATTTTCAAAGGGAGGGGATTAATCATCAGATACTAAACAGGCTGTGAATTGGTGTCAGGTCACCAGGCTTGGTAAGATTGCTGAGACAGCAAGGAGCTTTAAAGATAGGACTGATGACCACCATCCAGAGAACAGATGGCAGAAACGACACCCATTTTCCTCATATTTGAAAGAAAGTGGGACTTTTCCATGGCCACAACATGGTATGAGGAAGCCACGCTCAACCCTCCTCTTCACAGAAAGCTGCACAGCCATGTGGTCACCACCACGTTCCAGGACACCAACTCCAACCTCTAAGATTTCCTCCCATAATTCTGTATCTGGGAGCAGACAGGTTACAGAAACAGTTAATGAAGCAGAGGGCTGGAAAGAAGAACTGTGTATCAATTGCTGTTTTAACAATGTGAAATAAAATGGTTATTATTGTTTGTATGAGCTTTGTGTTCAGGAGCCTCCATTGTTCTCTCTGCATTGTTGATAAAGGGAGTTGGTTTTGTACCAGCAGTTTTTGCCAGGGTTTCCTTCTAAGGATCTGAGTAAACCTGCAAAAAACGAGTGGGAACCCAAACTCATCTCCCAGCTCGGAAGCTTTTGGCTACGTTTCTGCTCTTTCAGTCTATATCATCTTCTCCTCCCCGTGCAAAGCAGAGCTAAATCACACCACTTGCCAAATTGGACCGGAGCAGTGATTCATTCTGCTTCCTCACAGGCCAGCTCCAGCTCTCTGGAGAAAGAAGCCTTGTCATGGCCAATTATGGAAAGTCTGCCCCAGGGAGATGTTTATTCCTAACCCTGCAGTGCCTCCTTCCCAAACTCCTTCCTGTTGTGACCCCACTCAGCTCCAAAGCTCCAGGAGGCGCCAGTTGCTGCCATGCATTTTAGCTGACACGGATTCCTGCCAGGCTCGTGACTGTACCCAGAACAGAGGAAAAAAAACTGACTTGGGGCCATAACCCCATGTTTGCAAACCATTGCCACAGTCATTGGTTTACGCTTGGAAGCAAACAGATATTCTTAATTCCCGTATCATATAACTAGTGATTTTCTCAGCGAGCATGCGGGGAGCAAATAGTACCTTGCACAGCTGTAGCTGGGCAGGAAATAGGGAGTGCAAAGAAAAGCCATGGTCGCAGCAGTGTTGAGCACAACATCCTTCCCCAGCCCTTTGGGAGCCCTCACATCACCCCCAAGTCCTTGGAGATGCCAAAGGCTATGGCCAGTTCTGCTCTAGCCACAATCCTGTGCTCCTTCCTTTTCACAACCTTTTCACTGTGTGACCATAATTCAAGGAATTTAGGTTTGCTGGGCAGTAAGTGTAAAGCCTGGTTTCTGATAGACTTCTGTCTTGTGGTCAGTTGGCTTTGATGAAAACTCTGACCAAAGCTTTTGTGGCCCTTTGCAAAAAGGGTTGAAACCAGAGAACAGTGTTGAGCCTTTCCAAGGGAGACGAGGACTGGTGGAGTCACTCGGTCACAGGGAGGCAGCAGCACATGCAGCTTCAGGGAGGGGATAAGCAGCCCCAGGGAAGATGCTATGGGGAGAAGGGATGCTGCCTTTCTAATCAGGTGCTGGCCACCACCTGGGCCAGCCAGAGAAGTAGCTGGTGCCATCCCAAGTGCTTTGCAGTTGTCATGTGCACTAGTGCTATGGGTGAAAGCACTTCTAGCAAGGGTCCATCAAGGCACCCTTTCTCCAGTGTCAGGAGGGGACATGTCTGAGCAGGATCTGAAAGGCCACCACTATCCAGACACTTCCTGAGTCACCACATGCTTTTCCAGAAGTCTCATCATCCTAGTATTTGAGCGCTCACTTAGATGGGAATACCCCATGGGTCAGCAGCAAGGTATTTCACAAATATGATCATGGCCCCATGCGGAGGTGGGAATTAATTGCTCTTTATTTTATTGGTCACTGGTTTGGGGGCCAACTTTTGGAAGGGCTGAGCACCTGCTTTTTTTTTTTCAAATCAGAGAGGGCTGTGAAGTCTCATCAGCTGCAGGGTCTCATTCCTGGGTTGTCCCGACCCAGTCACCAGATCATGAAAATCATAGGACCACATGTCTGAAAGCAGCCAGCTCCGTGGGACAGTGGGTTACCCCGCTCCTCTTGTAGAATGCATTGACATTCTCCCATGAGAGACACTTTACTCAAGTAACACACTTGAGTGCATTATTAACCTCACAGCTTTTAATACTACCCCTTCTAAATCTTGTTTGGTGCACCTTCTGCTATCCCTACAGAGATAAAGGACAATCGATTACCCTTTTTGATATAATTTTTTTATATATATCTCTAAAGTTTATTAGGATGTTTCAAATTCTGTAGACTAAACAAACCCAGCTCTTTCAATCTTTCCTCATAAGTCATGTTTTCTAGACCTCTGATCATTTTTGTTGCTCTTTTCTGGACAATTTCCAGTTTGTCTGTATTTTATTTTTTTTTATTTAAGTGCAGGGCTATGGCTCAGCCTCACAGCGCTGAGAAGGGCAATAAACCCCTTCTGCATCCTACCTACAGCATTCCCAGGCTCCCAGCCCAGAAGGGCTTTTGCTTTTCGCTGTGGCAGCAGATTACCAACTTGGGTTCAGCTGTGTTTGGGATTAAGGAATGCTTGCAAGTTTAGGCAAGGTCACATGAAAAGACTGCAGGAGATCCAGGATCTCCCAGGGTTATGCCGTAACTCCATCTTTGCTTTGGCTCACCAGGATCCTGAGCCAGATCCCGCTGAAAACAATAGGTCTCTCCATGGGCTTCAGCAAGGGGCTTTGGACCAGGCCCTAATTATTGTGTTCTCAGCTGGGTTCATCACTAATTCTATTAATTTTAACAGCAAATATTTAATGTTTGAGTCATTTTTTATTCTAAGGGGAAAGTTTCGGGGGGGGGGGGGGAAAGAAGGAAGGGAAGAGATTGCACTTTTTTTTTAACTTTCTTCCAGTTCCCTCGCTGCAAACTTGGAGCTGAATCCTGCTGCACAGGCAGCCCGTGGTGGCCGGCAGCTTTGCTTTGATCTTAGCAAAGAGCTTCGTAGGTTAAGCCTGTGTTTTTTCACCATGACCATTTATCAAACAATACAATCCTTTCCAAGGGCAGCCTTTTTCTTGCGGAGTAATATGTTTATAATTATAATGCATTTCCTGCTTCTTTTTGATTAAACACACCTGAAAAAGTAGGAAAGATGTCAATGCATAAATAAACGGGCACTCCGAGTTCATCTCTTCGTCAGTCCTTTTTTCCAAACGCCAAGGAGTTCACAGCGAGGTGAATCCTCTAGTTGAGAAGGAAACAATTGGGGAGAGCATATATGAATAGCGTACAGGGTAATTTATCCCTGGCATTGTTCCTTAGCCTGACCTAAGAGCCATTAATAATTGACAGTGGCAAAAACAATCCCTTTTTAAAAATATAAACATCCATACTTTTTTTCCAACTGCTTGAAAGCTCCCACACCGAAGGTAAACAGTCATATTCTCCATGGCACAAATGAGCGTGAATTCCTTGGTGCAAGCTTGTACCAGCAAAGGAGCTGAGATCTGCTAATTAGTGGACTGCTAATAATGTTTTCAGCAGCTATTTCTGATGGGTTTGCTTGGGGTCCACACCAAGCACACTGCATGTGGAGAACCTGGTGTCTCGGGCTGCTGATGCCACCAAAGTCAATGGGGCTCCTCAGGGTTTACGCTGGAGCACTGAGAGATTGATCTGGCCTCTTCTGTTTATTGAAGTTTCCAAAATAGTAGCAGAGTAGCGAGGAGCCCAACTGCTCTGTCACTCGGCAAGTCACCCGCCGGCTCCAGCTGCCGCTTGTCACTTCTCTCTCTGGGACTCTTTGTTTGCCTGCACTCCTTTCATGTTGCAAGAACCCTTTCTGAGAAAAGCAAGGAGCAGCACGTCTTGAGCAGCCCTGGGCCGTTCGGTGGGTGCCTCGTGGCTGCTTTAAACACAAGGCATCCCCACAGCTGTTGGAGACACGTGGCTTTAGGAGCCATGGGGTAAAACACTGCTGGAGGTGGGAGCAGGTGTCAGGATCTGGTCCGCTTCTTCATCTGGTCAGGAAGCTCTCTGTAACCCATCCTCCCATATCTAATCCTCCCAACTCTAGTCCTCTTAAGTTTGTTTCTCAATCAGGCCGTGTCTTCTGATGAAGAAGCCGTGTCCCACCACCTCTCCCTAAAGCAGGCATGATGGGACAAGGGCAAAGGCATGTCCCCTTCCTCAGGTCCCTCAGTGCCACAGCTGTCATGACATCCCCTGAGTTTTGCCCTGGTCTCGGTGCATTGCTGAGGTTTCTCCCTGCTCTTGGACACCTTCTCAGGCCAAACAACTAGTCAGGTGTGCTCTGCAGGTGCCCTACACCCATGTTTGGAGGTGGCAATGACTGCCCAGAGCATCAGGAAGTACCACCAAGGACTCTCAAGTCCAAATTTTCAAGCTCCCGATCTGGAAAATCAGCCCAAACCAATCTAAGCCTTAGAGCAGAGCCCTGGCAACTCTCCGTGAGAACCAGGTGACTGCAGGGGAACATGTCCAGCCCTGAGGAGCAGGAAGAAAACTGCATGGAGGGTGCTGCAATGTGAAACTTGGCTACAAAGCTTCAGTGCTGGGAAAGCACAGTGTTTTATACAGATCAGCAGCAAGCCCTGGAATTAATAGGGTTGATTAAACCATTTTGATGTGCGTGGTATGTGGAGATAAGGGCCCAATTCCCAAGGGCTTCCAGTGAAAATTAGATGCTAACCATAGCAGTACGTGACATCCCCTGACAGGGATGAGGAAGGCTGCTGGAAAACAAGAGACAAGTACAAACCAAAGGGGCAAAAGAGGCAGCTCTTGGGAGACCAAAGCTACCACGAACTTGCTGGATCTGTTTTGATGCTGAAATGACGTGGCCCCTGGCACCAGGCAGATCGAAAGCAAGGGAACTATGCCTGCGTTATGTTGTTATGACACATATATTTCCCTGAAAATGACATTAAAGAGTACCAGAGGCTCAAACATTGTTCTGTTTATCTGTTCCCCGGGTAGGGCTCTTAGTCTTAGAGACAGACTGAGCACTGCAGAATATGGCCCCTGGCAAGAAAACTTCGCCTCTGGCATGAGGACCTTTAGCAAGCATGATATGGGACCAGGGGGTTGGGGCATGCACAGCTATTGCCCGCTGCCACCAGGCAGGACAGAATCCCTTTGAGACACACAAAGGGTTAAGCCACCAGAGGAGACTCCACTGCCAGGCACTGAGGTTCCCAGATAGGAAGCCGATGGCAAAGGACGATTCCTTCCCAAGGTGTTGACCTGGGGTTCATCCTGTGCAAAAGCATAGAAAGGCTCTAGTGTCAATGGTGCCTCCATATGCTTCAGGCCAGGCTTTGGCCCTGGGTCTCCCTTGCAGTGGAGCTTGCACCTGAATTAGCAATTAATGGGGTCTCAAATTCCCCCTATCCATGGCATGAACCAACCCATGCTTGTGCAAGCAATGCCCACATAGCCATGGCATCCTAAGGAAAAGACTCCCAGCAGCTTAAATGAGTGCCACCTCAAGCCCTGACCAAGGAGAAAGGCAGAGAGGCCCTATGGATGTTCTACAACATGCTGTGATATTTAATGGGTAATTCAGACCTTTTTAAAAGAAGGCAGTCTTTGGGCTTGGGAGGCGCTGGCTGAAGACCTGAAGGCTTCTAGCTGAGAGATCCTGTTTAGAGCCTACAAGAGTTGTCTTTCTGCTCGTTATAACTTGGAATAAATGTCAGTAAATAGAGCCTGTTTCTTCTCCAGGCATAGAGGACTCTGGAAATTTTCTCAAGAGAAAAACAGCAACACGGAATGAAAGAAGTGGTGCCTGCAGACTGAAATACAAACAGCAGAG
This sequence comes from Tringa solitaria, assembly GCA_026413425.1. Lineage (NCBI taxonomy): Eukaryota > Metazoa > Chordata > Aves > Charadriiformes > Scolopacidae > Tringa > Tringa solitaria. The sequence continues at coordinate 145,714,969 of JAOXJM010000012.1, read as the reverse complement.
AAGTCAAAAGCAGGCTCGTCCTTCCAAGCTTGAACTTATGTTTTTAATGGCATGAAAGGTGACGTGCACAGTCAATCACACATTTCAAGACAAGAGTCTGTTATTTGTGATGGCAGTGTAAAATACACGGGTGCTTACTCCAGAGAGCTTGCGAGAGACACAGAGCAGAGGACACAGCTGAGCCTCAGAGCATCATCAGCTGGAGTTTCAAAGCATCCAGCTCATTCGTTAGGCAAAAGCAACACCTTATGCCATAACCTGAATAACTGAAGTACACCTTAAAAAAAAAAATCAGCTCTTCCCTGTAGCTCCCTGGTCCACAGCCCAGTCCACAAACCAGCATGCAAATGTGACCAAATGAGTGCCAAGGCCCAGGGCTTCCTGGAAACTCAGGCAACACATGGAGGATGGGCTTTAACTGTCTAACAACAATCTCTTCTGTTCCCAGTGCCCCATAGCCAGAAGGATGTCATTACCCTAAAACATATCTAGGAGAAGAGATTTTTCCATGGTTTTCAACATCTAGATTTTCCCCTTCCCCAGGAAAGGTAGAAGGTGGTTTTGGACAACTCTAGGAATGGTCACACAACTGGGGAAGTGGATCCCTTCTGCTTTTAAAAACAAATGCTTTATATAGTGAGGAAAGAATATGCAGACAGCTCAGGGCTCTCTGATGTCCAGGAACAAACCATAAAAGCCATTTAGATTGACTGAAAAGACTTTGGCATTTCCCTTTCATATTTCCGAAGCAATTTCAAAGGTAAGGTGATAGTGCAGACAGGCTTTTTTAGGACTGTCACCAAGGAAGGGAAACACAGCTGGGGAAATGATTACATGGGTTACCTGGTTTTTTGCCTTTATCATATTTCTTTGATTCTAGAATACATTTTTGCTCTGCTGATCTGGGGCTGGACTAATGCTAATACATGGCTTTTCACGTAAATACAACATACTGCTTTGTGACTGCAGGATGTTGGTGAGCTCAGCTTGATCAGGAGAAAATCCCTTGCCCAGGTTTTAGTAGAAATCTGCAGGCACAGTGCTGGCAGAATTGTGGAACTGCCAGGCTCAGTGGGATATGGCACTTGCAAACAGTGTGAGTCATTTGCCCTGGAGCTGTAGGAGCAGAGAACATCTGAAGATCTAGATCAGATTGGTGAATCAGCAGCATCTGACACAGTTTAAGAGGTTAAGCCTATTTATAGACAAATGAGGGTAATTTTCATAGCTGAAGGGATTAGATTTTTTCTTTAATAAATTCATAATAAACTCTAGGGAGGAGAATGCTGAGATCTGTACTCAGTTAACTCCTCAGAGATGAGAGGAAGTTTGTCCAAGACAGGGATGAAGTCAAAGGAGCCAGACACTCAAGAGTGCATTATCCTCACTGCTTTGCTTTTTGTGCACTTGCAGGATTAAATTGTGCTTTCAGGACAGCAAAAAACATCCTTGTGGAGCCAGACCTTGATTTCTGCCTGTCACACGGGTAGGACTCCCCTGGCACCCGCACGAGTGCATTTAATGGGGGAAACTGGGAGGGACAAATTGGATGTGTACCCATGGGGAAGCAAGTCCCTTCTTTACAGGGGACTTTCTGCTCATCATTTCTTGCCTTACTTGATACTTTACTCTTGGTTATCACTAATGAGATTTAGTATGAACAGTGTGTATCAGCAGCAGAATTACACAGCATCATCAGTCAAGTGAGGAAGGATGGGACTTGCTGAGTGATTGTGGGTAAAACCTTATTTCTTTTATGTCTCCATCACCACAACATTAGAATAAGGATGATACCAACCCCACAAGCGCATTGGGAATGAATCCACTAAATCCTGAAAAATGATGTCTTTTGTGAATTGCCACATATTGCTGTTGTACAATCCCACTGCAGCTACTCACTATTTAGGAACTAACAACACCTATAGAAACAGTGCAATTAAATTAATGTAATGATGACCTTAAATGAACTCGTAATCTGCTGTATAAGTACAAAGACGTATAAAATGAATATGGGTCTAATTTTGACTGAGGCTACCCCGCCAGAAAAAAAAAAAATAAACCTAAGTGTTCCTTTAAAGATGACCAGTGTTAAGAAAAGCCTTTTATAAATAATAGGGCTGAATTTAGCCCATACCTCCTTTTCCTACAATGTGGTTTTGTACACTGCTTTCCACAGAAATCAAGGATGGATCTAACATGGAGTTACAGACCCAGTGGGGAAACAGGCCTTATGAAAAGGACACAAACACTTGCAGGGTTTGCAGGTGGATCATGCGCATGGACTAGTGATGCTTTTACTTAAGCAAGGGCTCTTCTGCTTGGAGGCAACCTCCCAAGTAAGCTCGAGATATGAAAAACAACCCTTTGAGTTCATCTGAAACTTGAAACTCCATGCACTCATTTCATTCCCAAATCTGCAGTTTCAGATGATGCCAAAACATGGCATTTCCGTAACATCCATTTCCACGTCCAAGGTCTGTAGGACCAGATCTTGGCTTGTTCCCTTGGAAAGAGCATGTTTTTCAGTTCTTTCAATATTTTTGCACCAGCCTTTCTGAGACGCCTTCTTGTAACCTCCCCTCAGCATCTGTTTTATTTTAAAAGGATAAAAATGCATCAAAGTCTCACACATTCTTGCTACTTTCAAGGTTCTCCAATTACTCTATTTATATAAATCCATTCCCTTTTTTTGTTGGGGTGGTTTTAGTTTTTTTTTTTTGGTAGTTTAAATTTCATATACCCAGTGGCAAGGACAGAGACCTGCAGGGTGTGTTGCTTTTAAAAACTATTTTATTTTGTCTGTTCTGTGATGAAAACTGCCTGCAAATGTAGGATTACAAGGATGTTTGGGCACCCGCCATCACTCTATTAACTTTAAGCTGATCCTAGGAACTGGCAGTACTTGACTATCCAGTTCCCAAGTAGTTTTGTGAACTGCAGGAGTCCTTCAACCTTGTCTTCCAAGCACAACTCCTTAGGTCCCTGGACTCACCACCTGTCTTGGTAAGCTCTACTCATCCTGAAATCTTAAAGCTAACATGAGGCATCTCCATTCTGTGGTCTCTGCCTGCCTGTCTCAGCACTAAAGGGGACACAGCGTGGAGATGCCCAAAAGGCAACCCAGGAAACCCAACAGCATACGCTTCATCTGCGCTTGTCTAAGTCAGATTTCTCTAATTTATCCCCTGGAGTTCGATCTGCCAGTAGATGGGTCAAATGCTTCAAAGCAGCCTTGGGGCATTGGTTAAGTCTCCCAGGATTAGCGTGGGGCTCCTTGGTGCTCCACCATTTCTCACACCTTCCCAAAAGCAGTTCTGCTTGGTGTGCTTCAAGCGAGGCAAGCAAACCAATTAACTGCTTTTGAAAATCCTGGCCTCAGTCTGTTATGATGAGATCCTCTTGATAACAGCACTGCCTGGAGCAAGCAAAGAGCTCTCCTTGTTGTCCTCAATCCTAATTCAAGCAAACTTCTGCTGAACTCTTCATTTCGGCCATTGGATTTCAATGGGAAATGGACTGCACAGGGACCTTTGACTTCAAGCCCTGTATATTTTCTCTAATATTCTTTTATCTCCACTAAAAAACATTTACTAATATTCTAAGCTAATGTTTCTCTTCAGAGGGTCACACACAGTTCAGCATGCATCTTGCATCCAAAGATTTCTCCAGGTCTCAAGTGTTAAGTTTTTCTAAACAGGTCAGGTATTTACTTGCTGTTGCTGAAGGGAACAAGCAGAGCCTTTCTAGCTGACATCTAAGATAATGAAAGGAAAACCATATGTAAACCATACTTTCTGGAAATAAACTGACCCCTCTACATTTACAGGGTCAGGGGAGTACAAGTGACCCCATATGTACCCATGTGACTGCCCAGGTTTCTGCACAGCAGGAGAGAACAGGTCACGCAGATGTAGTTACAGGAGTTGAAATGGGGCTGCAGGGGAGACGAGGAAACGCGGCCAGATTTAGAGCAACAGGTGGTTCCTCCGTGGCACCCGCGAGGGACGAGAGGAGCTGGGCACTGAGAGCAACCTCTGCCCGGGCACTCGCACAGCACCGGGTGGAGAAGTGTCTGCAGGGATGGGGCACCATGGAAATAAACAGAGGAACTGGCACCTGCAGCATCGGCCCGTTCCTAGGATTGGTCCCTCAAGGAGCTTTCGAGAAACCCGACCCTGCAATAAGGGCTGTACCTTAGGACTTTGGAAACATGGGGTTTAGGCACCTGCTGTCCCAGACTGCGTGTGACCATCAACAAACCACTTGGCCACAATGTGCAGATCCCAGCGAGTGCTCAGATACCTTCATAGACGTGGGTGTTGGTGTCTCAGTTCTCCTGTTTCCTTTCCATGCCACGGAGAAAATAACTCTTCCCTAGCTCGCACGTTGGAGAAGACAAACACATTCTGCTGTGCCAAATGCTATTTGAAATGAGGTTCTTATTTTAGGGGACAACTCTAACTCAGAAGAAATAACCCATTCCCATGTTTTCAGCTCAGCACAGGCACACTATGTGACCCTGCAGGTTTCTGCACAGCAGAGGACAGGCCACACAGAGGCAGAAATCCAAGCAGAGAAGATTATCAAGCCCCAGGCAGCTATTGGAGTGAACTTGTAGCAGGTCAAGATGAAAACAACTAGCACAAGGCTTGAAACAGTCTCTGTGGAAGCTCAGAAAGACTTCCCATAGACATTTCAGTGTCTCACATGGACACTGAGCTTGGTTCTTCACCGTCCTACCCCTCATGTGGGCACTGGCACATAACGTGCACGTGAAATACCATCCAGCTTTATGTCATAGTTTACCTCCAATTCATGCTTTTGAGCCTGTCCAAGAGAAGGAAGAGCTGTATTTTTACATACTAAGCTTACAGGATTACACTGCTGCTACGTGGCTGGGTCTTTCAGAAGTTAAAGCCAGATGCAGCCAGACCCTTCCTGGTCCCACTGACCTTTTCCCATCGATGACTAACAGCAGGCTTGCCTGTACGAGCAGAGAGCAAACAAGTCCAGAGTGGCAGTTCCTTGGCAGGAACTTAGTTTACCTTTCAGTGCCACATTTAATAACACTGGATGGCACTTATCGGAATAGATTTTCCAGCAAGTGGCATGCCAAAGCCTTGATGAAATCAGGCCTTCTGTCTGATGTCAATCACCTACACTTTGCCAGTTCAAAAGTGCTATCTGTGCTGGAAAAGCAAGATCTCAGCCCAGAAGCAACAGAGCTTGCCTAGCAATATGCAGTAGTAAAATGAGATCATCGGTGCATGGCCTTCAATTTGTTCTTCTACGCTTTGTGTTAAACAACAGACTCACCACACTACTGGATGTGCTTCCATGTGTTTTCCTATCTATTTTATGTAGAGTATTTCATGGACACCTGAGCCAGAGTATGTGCATAGGCATGGGTATCTACTGAGGCAGTGCAACAAAGTGGAAGTGTATCCACCACCTTATTTTGCAGACATTCCATAGTCTTGACAATAGATTGACCCAAACAGCTGATTACAAACATGTAAAGATTTTAGGGTGTGGGCAAAGCTAATTCTCAGCTCATGGCTCAAGCCTATCCTTGCTAAATATGCAAAAATAGACATTGTTCTCACCCTAGATTAGGTTATAGTTTCAGTTCTTGTTGTTCCCTGGTGTCAATAGGAAGTATGTTCTCTGGCATCTGCATTAGGCCCATTTGCACCAGTCCCCGACGGCTGCGGAGCTGCAAGTTCTGCTTGTGGGTGGCGACTTTGCCTCCTGGTCTTTTGTTTTCAAAATGCAGCTGCAGAGGAGAGGAACATGGCATCATTACTGCTATGAAAGGTCTTTTCATCCTCTGTGGTTTCCGGGTTAGAGCTGTGTTGGCTGAGGATTCCTCCCCCAGGGTGGAGGAGTAATGGAAACGCAGCCTAAAACAGGATCAGGAGGAAGATGTGAAAATGAGCACAAACGTACAGCGTATGAGTCAGTGCCACAAGGAATCTCTATCCCATAAAGTCAAGATCACACCTCCTCTTGGTACAGCAGAGCTGTTCCCACACAAGGAGAAGGCATCGCGTGGCGTTCAGCATCTTAAAAAGGACTTATGTCCTCATTGAAAGTTTAATTGTGAGAAGATGTTTTCAGGTCAGCAAGACTGCAGCTTCAGAGAAGGGTAGGAAAAGCAAAGATGACACGCTGCGTTCATTATCTGCTGTGAAATAATATGGACTGGATGCTGAGGCCAAATCTTCTGTGTGTGCAAATCAACAAAGCCTCACTGATGCTAAACTGATACTGAACTGATTAACTCCAGCCGATAAGCTGGCCTTTGTCAACAAAACCAGTCTTCGTACTGTGAAGAGTATCTCATGGGGTATTATGTTTTCAAATCTTCATTAACAATCTCACCTCAGACTCTTCAGAGGAATTCAGCTGCAGCTTTAGCACAAGGAGTGGGCAACACAGCCTGAGAAATACCCAAAACAACAGCTTCACTGCTAAAGTCTCTAGAATCCCAGGCCCTATAGAGGCAGACACTTGGCCTCTCCAAGGCAGACACCAAGTCCATTGAAGTAGGAAGAATTTGTCCCCCACGGAAATAGTGGGGACTCAACAGAGAAAGACCTTCTCCTCTCAGGTAAGCATGAATAGGGCAAAGCAGGGTCAAGCCCAAAGAGCAGGGTCCGATTTGAGCCCAGGCAGTACTAGGAGGTCATCAGTGAAGTTGAGGCAGCCACGAGGCAGACTAGAGAAGCTGCAGTCTGCCCTGAATCAAAGGTCCAGGGGACTGGCATAGTTGAGGTCAAGGAATAATATAAAAAGAGATGTTTTTATTGCTGTTTATATGTCTTGAAGACCAGACTGTTGCCTGAAGCAGAAGGGGAATGTAAAGGAGGAGGATGGAGCACAGCTACAGGGAGTTGGAACTGCTGGTGGGACTTCATAGACCTGATCATGGGGCAAACACCAGCCCTGCTTCAGCTCCCTTGGGGAAGCTTATCAAGCCCTGCCCCTCCCAAGGAGCTAGTTGCACTCAGGGAGCAGAGCTGATAGCCCAGCTCTACCTGAGCCTCGTGATCCATCCAGCTAGACATCTGAGCACACATCATGCTTGACACCAGCCCACCGCTTCTCTGAATGGCCCCCACTGATAGCTGGAGATCAGCAGCATGCCACACCGCCTGCTCATCCCTCAGGGGATGGAGGGAGCAATGCACCAGCCATGCAGCCGGCCCTCGCTGGGCCTGACCGCCGGCTGCCGCACAGCCCAGGGAGTCACCTCACATTCTTCTGCCATGAGTATGGCTCCCGCGGCCGCACCCTGCTGCCTGCCACGTCCACACCGGGTGTTGCAGCGCCAACCCTCAGCAGGTTTCCTGGGGCATGCAGGAGGAGCTTTTCCAGGAGAGAAGGTGCTCACAGAGGTGGTGGACCACAGGCGTTATCCCCACCACCAGAGTGGGCAGATGGCTTTGGGGACAACTACCTCCAAGGAAGCACAAGGTGAAGATGTCTCAGGTCTCCCTGCACGCTCCAGCATCCTGCCAGCCCAGGAGACACCCCAGAAATGCAGGACAGGGGATGCCCAGGACTTGGCCCAGGAGGGCAGCCTGGGCCATAACCTGTGCCCTTGGCACCCATTTCCCAACTGGCTCCTCAGAGGTGTCCATACAGATGTGCATCTGCACAGGCAGAGGAAACACCTCTGTCACCCTCTGGATGAGCAGGACATGGCCAAAGGCGGGCCCTGAGCCATAATGGGTGCACCTCTCCTATTTTGGGGGGGCTGTGACATGGTCCACTGTATCGTAAAACCCTCTGCGTAATTTCTCGCAGTAGCTGGTCTCTGCTGCCTTCAGTTTGTAAGTGCAATGACTTTTTTCCTGAGCGCTGGACTGACAAACACTGCTGGCATCCGAGGTTCAGGATGTTCCCAAATAAAAATTGTGTTTCCAAGGACACATGCTCATCTCCCTCTCTTCCATGAATTTGCACGGCTGGAACCTGATGAACCGCTGACAAGGCATGAGGAGGAGCAGGATGCAGGTCATTCTCTGGTATCCATCCTGGCTTATTTGAAAGCAGACCTTGTTTCAAACACAAAGCGCTGAGTAGAAGATGCCATTTGTCATTCTTGGGAGCAGATTTTCACTGTAGAGGCCCCACTCTCATTTACAATAAATCGCCTCATCGTGTGCAGGTGATTTATGCCATTTTTCAACTATAAATTATATTTACATCCACTCTGTGGTCTCTTTACATTGCTAAAGTGTAGTAATGTGACTGTGGGGTAAGTGATAGTGATAACTTGTCTACAAGGAGAAATTCATCAGAATAACTGTGTGCACGAAGAAGAGTCTTTTTCATCTTGGAAAAATATTCTGTCTGGTTTCCTTATGTGAAAAACATCATTCACATCACAGATTTGATCTGCAGGCGTCGTTTCCCTTGACCCGAACACTGCAGATATGTGCTGCATCTTCCTCTGAAATGGGGTCAGGAATTATGAATCTCTTCTGTAACTTACATTATTTTTATTCACAGTATTCATTCAAAGATCCCAAGCCGAGAGTAGAAAGCTTCCATCAGAAATGGTCCAAATTGTGAATGAGGATAAATTTGTCCTGTTTTCTTTTTTGGTTTGCTTTTCCAGTATCCGGAGAATATAGCTCTTCCTATTACAAGCTTTTTTTCAAGGGTGATTATACTTACAGTCAAAAATGAGCATTGTGAAATCAACCGTTAAATTTAGATCTTCAGGCTGTTTTCATCAGAACAAAAACATGGGGATTTGTAGCCGTCAGCTTCCCTAAGACTGATTCATACAGAAAGACGAAATCCTGAGCTCAATTACCTTAAGGTGGTTTCCAGTGATACCAGAGCCACAGGCTTGAAATCAAGGTCCCTTTGTACCTTAGGATGAGGGATCTTTCGAGCGTTTCAGGCAATGACCAGATCAGGAGATGTAATTGGGAGAGAGCCATTTTAGCGGTTTCTCACTGCTAGCTTCCTGCTGAAACTTTTGAAAGAAGAAAACAACATTTCTGGTTTCTCATTTTTCTTTCTATTTTAGGATATTACTTTGGCTACAGTTGGAGCTTTCTAGCTTTGAGAGCCAAATTCTACCATTAGATCTGCAGGGCATTTTATCTGGGCGGGGAAGAAGAAAGTTGGCTGGAACAGGTGATGGAAGACCAGCAGGATTCTTCTGTGCTCCAAATAGTGGTCTCAGTGGATCCATGCTGCTTGTGTGCTCGGGATAATGTTGTATTTTATTCAAGAGGGGTGCAGTTCCAGTACTATCTGCACCACTAAAACACGCTGTGGTTGCTTGTACCGGGGACTTAATCCTCCACTGCACTGTCTGATGCCTTTTGAGTTCAGATTGCTTAATATCCTAAATTACAGCCAATTACCTTATTATTATGGATAAAGTATTTTCATCCAACATGCCAGGGAGATGAACATTGTACATAACACGATGCCTCTGAAATTCACAACAGTGTTTTCTGAGAAGAGACGTCCATCTGGTTCACTGGTAAAAGCGATGTCTTTTATCACTTCCCAGTTGCTGGATAAGCTCCTGCCTTCAGAGCTGCACTTTAGTCTTGGAATTTAGTCCAAGAACTAAATTCTGGGCCGAAACTCTGGTATCTGCCAACTTGAGTTTTCATCCTCTTCTGTTAGCGGAGCAAACCAGATCAATGATCTGACTGATGCTGTCAGTTTAATCACAGGAATCGTGTTGCACCACTTAAAGCTTTTATGTGCAGACTCATTTTTATGTTGTTTTGAATGTCCTTTACATCAGGTTAGTTTGTCCCAGCCCTGAACTTCTACATCATCTCTGCTGCTTTTCCTAGGGGAAAAAAACCCAACAGCTTGCTACCAGACTGACAAGCTGATAGCTTGTACAGGATAAACTAAATTAAAACCATGCATGTCATTGGTCAGAAAATTAGGTTTACATGTGGAGAGGCATAACTCCAGTGCTGACTTTTTTGTATCTCTGTTAAGCATTAGGGGAACCTGCGGTTAATGCACTTTATGCTGCCAACTGTATGGGCCATTTCACTGGTAAAGACCAAAACCCCCAGGAAGCACTGAAGTCTGTCCTCCTGCAGAAGGAAAACGGTATGTTATGAGAGTGCTGGTGCACCACAGAAGACCTTCTGTGGCTGAGAAGGACAGTCCTGCCTCCTGGAGCACACAGAGGACTATCACCACAGCAGCAAATTCTTAATATTTCTAAACTCAGTTTCCCTGGAAAGCAGACACTTCATGAAAAATGTCATAAAGTTGAATTTAACCTTTTCCTGATGGAAATATTGCAGCCAGACATATTTCCTGCTGGGAGAGGATGCCCCTTTTCCTTTTTCCCGTCTTTTGTTAATGACAGAAATATTTAGGTACGTCGTATGGACAGCCAGGACATGACCGGGCTACAGTTGGGGAAAGAGGTGGAGGCAGAATTTGGGAGGTGGTGTCCTCTTCTGCCCTTTGCGTTATCCTTGCCTGGGGAGCAGAGGGATATTTTTGGAATATTACTTTAAATAGCAGGGAGGGGCTATCACGTTTCATCTCATCTGTTGGTTCTGGTCTGTGGTGCCAATCAAGCTGTAATTGCAAATTCTAAAATGGAGCCCTATGTGGCGAGAAGCAAAGGAAGAGACAATGCCCTCCTTCGCAGCTGGGGCATACCTGTGGCGGTCTGTGTTCTCCCCACTAAGCCCATGTTACTGCAATTACTGTCTGCCTCTGACTTATTTATTTGAAGCCTATTATGTCAGCTTAGTCAGATCAGTGCAGTAATGCTCTGCTCTCCGTACTTCAGCCCCCGGCAGGAGAGAAAATGGGTTCCTCTTTCTAGAGGGAACTGTGGTTTTTCTGACAGCGTGCGATGGCGCACGAATTCATGGCATAGCTGACATCACCTAAATCCTCCAGTCTTTACCCAAGGCTTCCTTGGGAAGATCCATCCAGACCCGATGCACCCCAGTGAAGGAGGATCAAGGGCGCACGACTGCCCCTCCACTCCCCTCCTCTCAGGGAATAGCATCCATCTGTGCTTTGCATTTTGTCCCTTCTTTACAGCCTACAGATCTTTCAGCCATTTTGTTTTCACACCAACTTCTGCTGCTGAAACAGCTGACGATCATACAGTCTGACCATGAGGGGAAGATGGCCCAGAGATGCACTGAGCATCGCTGTTTATATCCAGATAAGGCTGGGTATTGGGATGGGGAATGGCTTTGAAGATCCATCAAGATAAGGGAGTTGAGTGGTATCCCCAGTTGACTTTTCTTGAGAAATACATTTGGATGTAATCTAGCACAAATCCCAGCACCGGAGAAGAGTGAAAAAGGGATCAACTGTTCTCATGGTATCAGCCATTCTCCTAAGCTCTCAGCTGCAGTGAAACCACACTAGAAGATAAGGTGGCTTCTGACTGTGATGACACGGATGCTTTGGGGCTGATCTTGGGTCTGAAGATTTTAAGTTGAATTTACCTTCTCTTTCTTCCTTCAACTCAAACACTCTATTCAAAAGACAGCAGGAAGGCTTGTTCCAAAAACATTGTGAAATTAGTTTTATGGGAAAAGTAATAAATTTACATTCTGGCTTGCAGGGTTGTATATTGTCTACGCTGCTACAATGATCTAATTTAGCTGGGGGAGTTAGGCTCCAATATGATGACAAAGGCAGTTTCTGTGCAGGCTAAACAATAACAGCTTTGTGGAAGGTAAGCTGCAGGGCTGGGAAGAGGAGGAAAAGACTGGATTCAGGCAGCTTAAGGTAGGTAGCTGTCTTAGGATGTATCTCTCCATTTCAAATAGCTCACAGACCTAAAAATTCTGCTGTTTAATCATCTGTCACCTGTTCAAGGTTTCCTAACTCTCCTACGCTACACACACTGCCACAGACGATATGTATTTTCCACAGACACATGATGAGACCTGCTTTAGGCCCCACATGTCACTACCCTCCCACACCAGATCTAATGTCCTCCCATAGTGAACATAGATACACACAACTGATCCCCTTCCAAAAAGCTTTTTCCAAGCTTTTTCCCCATTAAGTTAACCTCAATCGTATTATCTGGAATTAATTTTGTTGCAGTACTTGTTGGACGTTCAACAGAAAGATGAATGCTATAAGCTCCTACACAAGTTTCATGCTCAGTGGCATAGCTGATCACTAAACTTGGACCTAGAAGCGTTTTCCTTCCGTGTGCTCCAGCTGGTGTACTCTCAGTGGTCACACTTTAAAAGTCAGCATACTCTGCACAGTGCTCAACACCCTCCAATAAATAGCAGGGTATCTGCTGGGAAATGCTTTTTCTTGGCCACCAGCTCTGCCTCCAGACAACAGGGCCGGAGGAGGAGGCTGCTCTGCTGCAGCCGTCAGCAAAAAGCCTCATTCGAACCACCGCGGTGTTTCAGGCTAGAGTAGTCCTCAGGGACACGGGCTGCAAATTTAAGAAGAAAACCTGCCCCACTAATATCTGTGGGAAAGTCGCCAAGAGCAGAGGCCAAACGAGCTGTTCTGGCAGCAGGAGAGGAGACTATTTTGCACTCTCAGATTGATGCAGCTACTGTGTCTCACCTAACCTGGGCAACCCCCTGGTGAGATGGAGCAGAAAAACCTTAAAATTAAATGCAGGCTTAGGAGGACTCACTTTTTTTTGATGCAATATGGGTGGGAAATCACATTGAAAAAAAAACAACTCCTGAGGACTTGCAACCTAAAGAACAGGCTGGGAGGGACTCAGCTGACAGACTCGTTCTTGAGGTTAATTGCTGAAATTTAACAATTTCCTGGCCTGCGAGCTGAGCCACGGTAACTGTCCTGGAGCACACTCCTGACTTCAGCAAAAAGCGCGGTAATCTGACCTCGTTTCATGAGTGGGGAGGCAGATTGCATCACCCCGCATCTGGTACAGGCGAAGAGCACGGAGCCAGGGCGTTCCTGCAGCCCTCCTCGTGCGCAGGGATTGTTAAACCCAGGCGATCGAGCGTCTCAGCTGCCAAAAAACAGAAGAAAGGTCCTGCCCTGGGCCAGGTGATGTATTTTGGATCAGAGGGACAAAATTTTCTCCCGAACTGGCCTACAACTGTAATGTGGCAGCTCACATATCTTACCATGAGCCAAGGAAGGATGGCAGGTAACTTTTTTTTCCCTTCAGGATTGATTTGCAGTGGGTGGGTAGAGCACCTAACTGCTTCTGCAGAGCTCAGAGGCTCCTAATGCGCACCAGCTCTTGCCAATAAAAAACCCAAAATCGATGTTCCAGCCATGCAGGTGGCCTGCTTGGGCTTCTTCTGAATTACGAGCCTGCTGAGCTTGCTGAGTTACTCAAAGTCCTGCAGCCCCATATCCAAATTTTAATGTGGCAGGGATTAAATTTTTTTTCCATCAACCCCAAACAGCTGAACTTCTGCCAACTTATAATGGGCCTTTTCGTGACTTTGAGGGATTGTCATGGCTTGTACCTCAACCTTTGGGAAAGCAACCTTTGATACTCTCCAAAAAATGCTTCCCACCATCAGCCAAGTGCTGAGATGAGCAACTCAGCACAAGGCTGTGTAATTGCAGTATTAGCCCCAATTAACACATGAGACTTGTCTTTTGATCAAGGTGGGAGACCCTCAAAGCAGCAGGTTTATTTATTCCCTGCAGTTTTAATTACTTCTTAAAATTTAAAAATCAAGGCACTAGATACATATTTATAAAGGCAGATCTGGTATTACTTAGTTCTTCCTTCTATTTTACAAGGAGAAGGCTACCTCTTTCCCAGCTAGAGCTTGGAAAAGAGATAACTACAGCCAAAGAAATATGGACTTAAACTCTGAATTCATTCCTCCTCTTGCAGGTATCAGTTTTGTGCCCTTTCCTTGCAACTGCCAGCCCTGGACTGATGAAAAACACCTTGGAGAGTATCGCTCTTGGGCTATCACTGGGCTGCCCCCTCTTTTCCAGCACCTTCTAGAAGCTGGGCTCCCATTGCCTGCAGGAGGACTAAAAGATCCTGAAGATGTAGTAGCCAGCCATCATCATTTCAGCACAGTGTGTGCTGAAAATCCCCTTCTTGTAATAACAGTGATGCTGATGTGACTCCTTGGCACTTTCACTGCAAATCCACTTGCTTCCTGGAAAAATCAGGCACACTCTACTCCATGCCTGGCCAAGACAGTCCAGATGCTTTATTGCTTCGTTCCCTTGCTGCGTTTAGTTTGTTAATGCTTTTCTGTGAAAACAGTGTGACACATGGGAACCCTAAGTCAATAAGCTATTTATTTCTTCTGTAAAGTCACTTCTTGGTGCGAGAGTTAAAGGTTACAACCAGTGAATGGCTGTTGACTCCAGGGGTTACTCTTATAAAGCAAACCAACACTGATTTTTATTTCTGTTTATCTGAAGCTTGCAGAACACTACACACCACGTAAACATCACAAGGCAGCAAGGGGGAAGTTGAAAGCAATGACTGACCACTGTGATTATGCCTGCACACAGCACAGGGAAGCACAAAATAGCGGATTGAAAACTGTGGTTGCTGAGCCACAAAGTCTTTGCCATTACTGGAGCAATACCAAGCCCGAGGGAGATGAAGCCAAAGCCCCTAAGATATGTCTTCACATTATCAACTGGAAGGGAAAAGCTCAGATACGCAGTGGTCTTCAGCAGGAGGTCTGATCAGAAAATGCTCCTCTTTCCTGCAACTGTTCATAAAAAATAAAAGGGTTATAAAATATCTTACTTGTATATACTTAGATTAAGAGTGTTGGCATTAAGGTTGCCTGTGGGCAGTGACAGGCAGAGCAAGGGAATGAACCAGCCTGGTCTGATGCCTCCTATCTGCTCTTCTAAAAGGCCCTGGGCATGAGAGGTGGCCCACTGAGCTCTCCACTGCAGCTGTGCCCTTCTCAGCACTTCCGAGCAGTGAAGGGAAGAACTTGTCACCTGTTCCAGCACACCTAAATCACTGCAGTCTTTGTTCTCGGGGTATTTTGCACTTTTTGAGCCACGGGAGCATGCTGGCAGGGCTGCAAATGTGCATTCTGGGTTTAAACCGAAAGCTGAGCTTCTCACCCCAAAACTATGCCCCAGATATTGGTGCTGTCAAAAGAAAGCCAGCTATCACAAGACTTACGATAAAAATCAGAAAGCCGGTGACTGCCCTTCCAGCAAAGCATTCTTTGTGGCTATGAGTAGCCAGCTGAATCTCAGCTATGTGGTTTCGGAGACAGAAATTAGTACCTCCAGCTGCACGACAACAAGCCTTAACTATATTAACTCAAGAAGGCATCTCCACCAGTGTCCCTGCTCACCAGCACCCACACTGGCCCGATGCACAGAGGACAGCGGTACATGCACAGCATCCATCAGACGCTCAAGAAACAGAAAATGAAGCTGAGAGAGTAGTGGTGCTTATAGTGATGTGAGGGGTAAAGAATAGATGGCATTGGGTAGAAAATGGCACAAAGACCAGTAATTACAATCCTTCTCTCCTGGTCCGAGTTCAAGCACACGGGCCAAGTGGCCCTGTTCAATTAAAGATGTATTTGGGAGAGGTCCCACACGAAGCCGCAGCGCTATTCCTGGCCACACTCCGGGTGAGCTACGCCGGCAAGGAATGCGTGCTTCAGGAATGCAGCTGGACAGGCTGTGTTTAGGAAAAGTTGTGTATCCTACCAACAGGGAGGAGGATCGGAACTCTCTAATAACCACGCTCCTCCCTCCACGGGGGTTTTTACACAGCAAATCACCCCGCTGCCCTTTGCAGCCTGCTCCCGTGGGCTGAGCCAGGCGCTGGCCACCCACGAGACCAAGCCACCCCGGAGCAGCTTCATACGGCCCTCCCCGTCAGGCAGGGATGCTCCCTGCCTCCCGCTGACACTGCCAGGGTGGCGGTGAGGTAAGCAAAATGTAGAGCGACCCAGGCTGGCGCTTGCTGCAGACACGGAGGCGAGCATCCCGAGAAACCCCCGTGGGCTCCTCGTTGAGACAGAGCGGTCGAAGCACCGGCTTTCGTGGAAAGAAGCTGCTGGTGCAGGAGAGGGCTTTCTCGCAAATGGAAAAAATGAGCTGTTCTATAAAACAGGTAGTTCCGGGTTAGAAACTTGTAAAGGACGAGAGGGTCATCTTCAGGACACCTTCAGATCCAGCCAGGAACAACTTCCCAGGCTGCTTCCCCTGCAGTGGTTTCTATAGCGTGACCATAAAATCTGCATTTGCATAAGGGTCAGTGGGAAAATCAACCCCTTTTAGAGCCTGTGAGAAAGGGTAGATGCGTTGTGTGGTCCAACAGCAAGGAGTTACCTTCAGATTTTCTCCCCCATGGTGTCAAAGGGAGGCTTGGAGCGGGCAGCATGCCCGATGGGCAGGGCTGTCACCCCCTGGCACTATCCCAGACCTTGCCTGGGGCCACCTCTCACCTTTGGAAACTGCCCTGCCTGGGGATGGCTCTCCATGCAATGGAAACAGCTGCTTTCTGCAGGCTGCTGGGGGGACAGAAGGACAGAAATTTCACACTCCATTCCCTCCATCTGTGTTCCTACCTTCCCTTCCAGGGACATCCATCCTCTACAGCGGGCTCTGCCCTTGGCCTGCACCATCCTTCCACCTCTGAAGGCTCCAAACCCCTTTAGAGACGGGAAAATTAAGATGCAAGGAAGCTGCAAAAGGGAGTACCCGGTGTTAAACACCTCCCTGTAACAAGCATCCAGAGAATAAGAGCAGTGGGCGAAAGAAGGGAGAATTTGGGTCACCAAGCTGGGTCCCCTGAGACTGCAGGCAACCAGGCAGCAGTGCTTGTTGCACAGGGAGCCACAAAACCCACAGCAAACACTACAGCACCAGCAACAAACTTCAGACCCATTATGAGAGCCACAGCCATGATGTGCCACCAGGAGGATGGAAGAGATGAAAGGCATGGCCGCTGTGTGATGTCCCTGGGGTAATTACAGGAGCTCACTGCTTACTCTAGGAGGTCAGCCACGACCTGCACTACAAAGCCAGGCCAAGCCAACCCCACTGCTGACGTGATCTTTGCAGGTGCGACACCCTCAGAGCTCAGTGCCTTTCAGTGCTTTTGCTTTCCCCGTCACCGGCGGTGCAGCACACCCGCTGCCGTGGAGCTTGGGGAGGCCCCAGAGCTGATCCAGCTCTTGGCTTGGTGTGCTGCTGTCCCATGGAGAAACCTGCGGGACGTCCCGCAGGACTGTCGCCGTGACCGGCTCAGGCGCCACTGGCCACTTGCCCACCCTAGCTCTGAACTCCTGCTCTTCTCCTTTATGCAACTGAATGTCAAGTACTAACAACTCCTGGCTGCAAAACCCGGGGCTTAACCCAGCGGGCGGGAGGCGGAGACACCTTTTGACGTGGAAAAATATATATTTTCTATGAAATCAAATCCCCAAGCCCGCTGTCAGCGACGCCGTGCACAATTCACTATAAGCAAGAAATAATTCCCGGATATACTTTCAGTTTGACAAGACACGAGTCCCTCGGGCTGTTCCTCTCTTTTCAGTCAGTTCGCAAGCACTAATTTGCTGCCAGCCTCTTTTCCTCCGTTAGAGCTACCTATGGCGCGGGGAGGAGGGAGGACGGGCTGGCCCGTGGCGTGCGAGGTACGTGGAAGTTGGCTCGGACACAACACCCCGCTGCTCGGCTTTTGTGCCCGGGGAACTGCCAGTTCTGTCACGGCTTTCTCCTCTCCATTATCTGTCCCGACCACATCACCCCACGTTCAGGGCTGCGTTCCTGTTAACCGAGGTGAAGCCAGGGCGTCATTTTACTTTTCCCAGATATTTTCTCTTTTCACACCAAACCCCCTTGGGGGTATTTGCCCAGGAAGCTATATTGTTCCTCTCCCCCAGCTTCCCAAGGAGCTGCCGCTCTGTACCGCTCCGGTTTCAGCGCGGAGAGGACTTCTCCCCGGGGAGATGGAGTAACTCACCCAAGGTCAAGCAGCAGCTGGCCAGACCAAATCCACTCTTGGGGCCAGTCTCCTGGCTTGAGTCCCCACTAGTGATTTACAAACAGCCCTCCCAGCCCAACATCAGCAGCCAAGATCCCATCCAGAGGGTTAAAATCTTAGGCTCGGGCTTTCAAAGGCAACACAGTCTGGCACCCCAATCCTGCCGGGAGTTGCTTCCCTCGGCCATGATCCTGCCGGGAGTTGCTTCCCTCGGCCATTCAGCATCCTTAATGGGTGATCTCCTACTGACAGACCCCGGGAGTGAGTCGTCAGAGGACGCACCTCGCAACTCCCCGGCCACATCCAGAGCTGGAACCTGCTTTCAAAGGTGAGTCATGGCCCAGCACCTCCCCACAGGCTGCGTGACTTGCTGCCAGAGGAGAGGCTGGCTCCCGCACCTCCTTGGATGCCGGCTACCTCCTTGATGAGTACATAAGGTCTAATGGTCACGGGACGGGCAGGCAGGAACTGCCATGATTTCATCGCAGCTGTGACCTGATTCATCCTTCATCACATCATTTACTCTGTCTCTCTGTAGAGCGAGGGTCATGAGACTCGCCTGCCTGGTATGAGGATAAATTCCCACCAGCTAATGCTTTGAAGATGAGAAGAACAGCGTACATCCCTGGGTGCCACTGTTAGACCTGGGCTCTCCTCACCTCTGACCAGGCTCTGGCAGTGCACAGGCAGGAGTGCACTGTGGTGAGAGGCGTTTATGTCACCGGCATTTGTGTGACATCCCCTGGAGGATCCCAAAGGGATTCACTGCCGGGTGTTTTGGGGGACCCACGTCCAACAGATAGTCACCAGGAGGCTTCAGGGCAGGGACAGGAGAGTCCTCTCCCATGCCCAGGGCCAGAGGGAGGCCTGATACAGGGTAGAGCTACTGAATTTTTGGAAAGATAAGGCTCCACACAACCCCTGTGAGCATCCAGAGAGGAGAAACAGAGGGTCCCAGGGCAAAACCGGGTCCCCCAAAGCATCCCTGTAACGCACATGCCAGCAAGCCAAGCTTATTTCTGGCATTTGCTCTCGCTCAGTGAGTTGCTCCTTTCAGAGTACAGAGGTGTAGGAAAATAAAGCTTGGGCCACACCAGGACTGAAGTGAGATGCTCGAAGTGAGGTGCCCTTCATCATCACTGCGTGGCTTTGCCAGATGGCAAAGTGGCGTGAGTCACGCTGGCACGCCAACTCAGCCACCGGCATGCCCAGCCAGGGATGATGGGGACACGGAGGCTACCAGGCCTTTCTCCCTAAGGAAATGCCCAGCTGGTTCATTTTTTGGGTAAGAGGAACATGTTTGCTTCTGAGGTTTAAGAGCACAGGCTGCCACAGCCAAACGCGGACTCCTCACTTCTCCCCTTCAGAGGGTGGGAGCACGCCTGGGATGGCCTGTAGTGTGGGCAGGATCCTCTAAGATGTGCCAAATGAGGGTTTGTTGCCCAGAGTTTGCTCTGAAAGAAGGTTCCTGGCCTTATCTCCATTTGGGAGATACATCCTTTAACGCAGACATTGATGACACCATGACCACACCGATAATTCTCCCAAGGTCCACTCACCTGTGGGAACCCGAGTGAATAATGACCCAAAGCCAAGTGCCCATCACCTTTCTGCAAACAAATGCTGCCAGCTTTTGTTACACACTGTCTGGTGCAGAACCCTTCACCTGCAGCCTCGGTGACGATTTTCAGTGCCAGAGCTGATTTCCACTGTTAGCTTTGCCCTACGGTATCTGTATGTGCTGACCATGACTCTACACAGGTTGAAGTTGAGAGACTGTTGGAATAAAGTCCTCACACCCCCCACGCAGAGCTGCTGCACCGCTGTCCTAGGACTGTGCCCACTCCCAGCTGCACCCCATGGTTGCTCAGCAAGGTCGCCCTGTACCAAACTCATCCCTAAAATTCATTTTTTCCTTTGGTAACTGCGCTGTGGTGGATCCCACCCTGGCTCCGACCAGTTGTGTTCTGCCGTGTGCCCTGATATAAAACTCATTCCTGGGGGTAGGGAGGAATGAGCCTTGGAGGGGTTCAAGGCTGGGGAGGTGGGGTTGTGTGCAGGAGCTCCAGGAGCCGGCTGCGTGCAATGGGTTCCTACAGAGCAGGTAATGCCAGCTGTGATGGACGTGGTGCAGTGAGGCTCCTACAAGAGCCACCGCGCTGGTGTAAGAAGGGGGAAGTTCTCCTTTCACAGCTAAACACGCCACTTTTAATCCCTCTGCTGCCGATTCCCACATTCGTTAACACAGAGCCACCACCAGTTACAGATTTGGACAAAACCAATGTCTCCTCCCGGCTCCTTTGCAAATCTCTGCACCTTCCCAGGCACCAGCATGGGTCTGTCCCTGCTTCATTAACCCCTGCACACCAACCGCCTGCCCAGGACCGAAGGCAGAGTTTGAGCACCTGTGGTGCCTGTTAAGTAACGGCGTAAGAAAAGAAAAGGCTGTGCGTGAAGGCTCTGCCCTGCCATGCCCTGTGTTTCCTGAGGAGCAGCTCTCAGGAAAGCCGCCCAGCTGGTGGGAGCGGAGCAGCTCGGCCACCAGCAGATCTATTCTGGTCTCCAGGGAAAAGGGTCCATGCTCTGGAGCAGCAGCTCCGATTTCTGCCTGTGATACCGTTTCTGAAATGTCAGTGCCTGTGGTGGGTGCAAACCCTGGCTCTGCACCTGCCTGGGTGCAGCGAGCTTCACTCTTTTTTTTTTTTTCTTGTGGTTTTTTTTCAATCATAAAAATTTTTACCCTGGGTTCCAGCTATCCTACAGTGTCAGTGGCAGCAGCTCTCCTGCCACATCAACTTAAAATCTCTAAAGGTTTTAACACACCCCCTGCTCGGTCATATCCATGGCTCTCGCCGGCTCATGGTGTGACACGGTGCTTTCCTTCCATCAGCAGCCGACCAACCGCCTGCTGCAGGCCACCAGCAGCTCCCTGGCTGCTCACCAAGGGTTTGACGGCGCTTGCCGGTTATAGCCCAGTTCACCATGGCTTTTAAAAGGGATGGGAGAAATCAACCCCCGCGTCTGTCTTCCCTACAGCACTCATTTCCCTCCCCATCCCCTTCTGCAGGTCAAAACCGACCCGCGCTTCAGACCGGCTGGGCGATCCTGATTAAAAGGATGAAGATATTTTCAATGACATAGATCTGCCCAGCTTAACCCACTCAGCAGGGCAGGATGCGGGTGACAGGCAGCTGCAGCCCTTTGGGGACACGCGGGGCTCAATGACACTTGTTAGGAGGTGGCCTCACCCCAGGTAGCTCCATCGCTGTGGACCTGGTCTGCTTTGGGTTCTCCTGGGAGGGCAGCATCACCTGCAGCGATGCTGCTGGAAGCTGCTGTGTTGTGGAAAGCACAGGGCAGAAGAAACCCACCAAAGATGATTTTGCAGCTGAAACCACTCTTGCGGCTTAAACAATATCCCCTGCGACCCAAAAAACAGCTGGCACTGCTGGGATGGTGGGACCTCATAGGGGTGGATGGGACAGGCAGAGGGAAGAGACCTCGGTCCTGGTGTCCTCGCATTTGGATTTTCGTTTTTGCATGTGCTGTAGCTCGGTGACGCTCTCAAGAGCCTTCTGTCCCCGGGGGCTGCAGGGACCCTCCAGAGGTGGCAGCTCTCAGCCGGTGGGTTTGCACCCTCCCCCGTGTCACACACCCCCATGCGAGTGACAGCAGGGGACGGAGATGGGGTGGCCGTGGTGACTCCCAGTGTGGGGCTTCCAGCATCAGCAGCCCCCCGGCCCCGCAGCCCTCCTGCCTGCCCCCAGCCCCGGCAGTTTTTATTAGGGGTTTTTGGGGTGGATTTTTTTGGGGGGGTGACTAGATACCACCGTCACCAGCCGGTGCCAGATGTTGCCGACAGCCCCACGGCAGCAGGTAGAGCAGCCGGGGACCGGCCAGCAACGTGACCCGAATTAGGGCAGTTTATCCCCCCGGCCCCGCAGCCGCTCCCCGTCTCTCTTCTCTTCGGCCCTCGGCCCCGAGCCCACGGCCACCCCATCCCAACAGCCCCCTGCCCCTTCCCACGGGCCTGGAGCCACCCAGGGACACCCCAAAGGCAGTGCCCACCCCCCCGGGAGAGCGAGGGGGCAATGGGGGAGTGAGTGCAGTGATACGCACCCCGCAGCACGGGGACAACACGGCCAAGTCCTGACACAAAATTCCTGGCCGGGAATGCCCCCTACTCTGGGCCAGAATGCAAAACCCCCACGTTTCTAACGTTCAATACATTAGACCTTCTCTGACACCTACCGCTGCGCGCACCCAACAAGCTACATTTACATATTGCACGCTTTTTCATATAGAAGATGCTTTTCTGTATATCTTTGTCATGCATATTTATCTATATTTTAAAATAGCATTATCTCCAAGAACGTGCATATAAAAGCATATGCATATATAAAAGACATATATAAAACACGATATGCATACACAAAACATTACATTGTTAGAAGATGGATCTGAAAAATTTAGAAAGCATTCTATATATATTCTAATGCTCTTTATATAGAACCATGTATCTTCTGTATGCTGAATATTCTAAATTTATTTGTGCGTTTCTATAAACTCTGCATGTTTCTATAAATAGGGCATAATTTTGTGATGCGTAAATATATGTATAAATATCTAAAACACATTTATAGGTGTAAACAAAACATACCCGTGTAAATATTTATATCGCTTGTATCCATAAATCACGTACGGAAGTAACATATTTAATTATGCATAGGACTCTAATTTGCATTCTATATCTAACGTTTTATAGATACAATGCAAGTATCCAGAAAGGTTTCCATGCGCAGTATATACAGCCCCCACACCTACAGGCGCGGTCTGTCGGCGCACGCGCAGACGGGCACACGCACGCCGCGCACACAAACAGCTCTGCCCCGCCCCCCCCGCGCGCGGGCCCCCCCCCCATCCCCCCCCCTGGCCCCGCCCCC